>VWYP01027872.1:0-54462 GCA_013400435.1 Pycnonotus jocosus | reverse complement strand
CGCGCGCCGCCGGCCCCGCACGTCGGGCCAGGGCCCCGGAGCGCCCCCGGACCTCTGGCGACGGGCCGCCACCGAAACGCGCCTCCGGGCCTTGACACAGCCTTGCTCTCCGCACCGGGAAGCGTCACCCCTGCGCGTCTTACCCCCGGCGCTTTTCCCTCTTCCCCGGGACCGCCAGTCTCCGTCGCCAGCAGAGCTGCTGTCAGAGCGGGCATAGGGGGCGGGTGCGATGGCGCGGGTTTTTTCGTGGCGTTCGAACCGAAGGCAATTCTATCGCAACATCAAAATACATCACGTCAGCTCTTGCGCCCGACCGTGCATCGATTTTGACCTCATCTGTCCCTGTCGCGTTCTCCCTTTTCCCACTCCCATTGCCCCTCTCCGGACGAGCTCGCCCGGCGGAGGCTCTGTTAATAATTCCCTAACAGACTCTCACTGATTAAAGCCTTAAAAATTCTCACTGGAGTGAAATGGATTACCCGCCAGATTAGGAGAGGATTATCTCTGTCATTAGCGCTACAATAGTTTGTCCGCCAGAGTCTGTCGAGGTTTATCGAAAGTCACTTTCCAGCGTGCCACCAGCGCGGGAAGAGATCAAACTCTGCGTGGAAACGCACCCGGGTCTATCAGCAAAGCAAGACAGGGCCAGCTCCGGGAGGTAATAAATGACTCGACTTCAAAGCCGCTGACATCGCCGCGATAACGGCAGGGAAACGCGTGAGTCACGGGAGGGAACAAAGAGCTTTGCAAGAATCACTTCTTGGAAGGTCTCGCCTGAAGACGGGAGCACGCGAAAAATACGAGAAGGGAAGGCGGAGACCTCTGCGCGAAGTCAGGAACGCGCCCACGCGTGGCCATGGGGCTGCTCCCACCGTCCCGGAAAGGGGAAACCAAGGGAATGTCCCGTTGGAGGGGCGATGCAACGGCAACGCTGTTCCCCGTTCACGTCCACCCGCGGGGCGGGACCGGGGACCTTGGAAGAGACTGGGATGAGTACGTGAGGACTACTGTTTCCATTCACGGCCTCCATCCCTCAATCTCTCACCACGCACCTCTGTCAAGAGCCAGGCTTCTGGATGCCCACCCCCGCAGCGCTGCGGGTTGCCCCCGACACTGCCTCTGTCCCAGGCTGAGCCAGCCCCGCTCCGCGGGAGCCTTCCCGCCCCAGGCAGCTGCTCCAGCTTCCTCTGCCTCGTCAGCCCTTCGCCCCTCACGACTGTTTTCTGCACCGGCTGCCCCAAAACCGCCCGCAAGCCTTAGATGAGGTCTCACGAGCGTCGAGTGCGGGCAATAATCCCTTCCTTCGGTCCCCTGGGCTGTGATCGTGTTCATATTGCTCAGAGCTGCTGCTGGCATTTCATGCCCAGCTCGCTGCCGGGATTCCATGCCCAGCTCGCTGCCCATCGGTGCCTAGTGGGGACCGCTCCGAGTGGTACTGACACGGCGGCCCAGGAGGCCCCTCACGGTTCTTGGCCTGAGCTTGGCAGAGACATCGTTCGCCCTCGGATCACTCTTTCCGAGCAGCCCTGTCCCGCTGAGCCGTAACCACCTGGGAGAACAAACACAGCTTCGACATTGCATGAACAGAGATGTTTTCCCTCCCCGCCCCGCGGCCCCCCAGGGGAGTCGCTTCCTCCTTACACTGGGAGCATCCTTTGCCCTCCTCAGCGCTGGGTGGGTTAAATGCTTGGCGACCCCACGGCAGCTTGGAGTGAGGCCCTGGTGGGAAGGCAGGGACCTTCCAACCCTTGAGGCTGCTGTGGGGGGTGGAGAGGCCGGGTAGTCCGGGAGAGCCCACGGCCACCCCTGCAGCCCCACGGCCCCCAGGAGCCGCCAGCTTATCCACAGGCGGTCCCACAGCTGTGCTGCTCTGTCGAGCTGCGGTCCCAGAGTCCCTGTTCCGTGTCACCTCCAGCAGCTCAGCCTCCACCTGTGCAGACCCGGGGAACAGGGGCTCAGCTCGTGGTCTCTCTTGTCCCGCTGGGACGTACCTGAGCGAGAGCCTGGTCCTTCCCCACCTTGGCCCTGCGCACTGCAGAAGAATCTCCTTTTTCAAAGCAAATGGACTTGAATGCAGCCAGGGAATGATGGCTACGGGTGGAGCACCACAGTCAGAAGCACAAGTATAAATCTAACACATGCCGTGCATCCCTCTCACATCCATGCCACACCTACCGCAAAACACACGGAAAATGAAGAAAGTGAACCCGTAGCAACACTGAGGTGATTTCGGGAGAATTTGCTGGCCACAGAGCTGGCTCTGTTCCCTCCCTTGCATGCCCAAGGGGTCATCACCCCTTGGCGATGATGCGTGCGAGTCCTTGCTCCTGCCACATTCTGGCTGGAGCTGGACACTTGAAAGCCGGTGAGCAAACCATGTCGAATGGCCCCTGACAGCTCTGCTCTGCTCGAGCCGCAGACCTACACACACTCATAGCCCACCTCAGCCCAGGTCAGACGGGCTAGAGTGCAGCCAGGTCCTGAAGGGGAGTAACATCCCCAAACAGGCTCTTTCCCCCAAAACCTCTGCCACCAGCCTTCTCCCAGCCCAGCATTTTGACCAGGGTGTGTCCCTGTCCTCGAGAGCGTGACAAGGCGACAGGATACCGGTATCTCGTTAACGCAGTGGAGGAGCATCTTCCCGACAGCCTTAACTGAAGGTCTTAAGGGGTAAGAAAGAGGAGAAGAGGATTTCTCCTGATGATTCAAGAACAATATATGCCCAGAGAGGCTGAGGTACCCAGTTGATTTACCACGCCAGTGTTTACCGCTTCCCCGGGGCTGCCGGTGTCTGTTCAGCTTTGGCACAAGATAGCACCGCGCAGCCGGGGTGAGCCCTGCAGCATTAGGATGCAAATGCCACACTATGGAGGTGGCACGACACCACCGGGCCACAAAACCCATGCAGGTAGTCTGGGCAGTCAGTCTGCTGTCTGTCTGTCCCTGAAAGACAGCCCCGTCGGGACCGACGGCGAATGAAGCGCGTTGCAGAGGGAAGCCGAGGCATATATTGAGAACATATTTTTTCCAAAGAACTGAGGGCTCGGAGCTTGTCGTGAAACCGGTCAGACCTAGCAGAGCATTGGAAAATTTGGGAGCAGTGCCTCAGAGAGGAAAGCGATGGAGGGGGAACCCAGGGAGAACGGCTAGCGCTCTGCCTGTGCGCTGTTGTGCGCAGGCAATGAAACATCGCTCCCCGGTTTCTCAGCGCTCGATGCGACACTCGGCAGAAGTGATTCCCTCGCTGTGCCGAACTCAGCCTTCGCCCTTACGGCAGTAATGGGCGCAGATGAACAATTCCGATTTCGTACATTTGCCTTTGGGAAATGAGTACGGTCCCCGAAGGAACCATCTGAGGTGCGGGAAGGTTCCTCTCGGGTTGCCTAAAATATTACAAAAGGAAATCTGCAAAAACCAGGAACATGTACAAGCGGAACCTAGGCAGCGACACCGCTCTTGGGCCACCTCCTAAGTGGTGTCCAGCACGGATGTCTCACCTGGCCCCGTTTTGCTTTCGGGAAGGACACCTCCCTTTACCACTCTCCAGCAATGAAAATGTATGAACAGCGCTGGACTCTTCGTTATTTCTATTCACCGAGGGTAGTAACAAGTGTTAAGGGGGAGGGGAAGGGGATGAGGGGCACCGAATGACACGCCAAAAGGCGCACAACCTTTCCCTCAGAGGCAATGACACACAATGACAAGTCTAGCTGGCAGCCACCTTCGCCAATGGCCCAGAGATAGGGCGGGACATGGGGCCATGCAGGGCAGCTTGAGGAGTCTGGCCCACCAGCACCCACTCCCGACACCCCGCGGGACCACGCAAAGCCCCTCCCCGGGGGAATGAGAGGGCGCGAACCCTCTCATTGAAGGGACCCGGAGCGCGTTGGGCTCTGACTCTGCTGTGGTGCTCGGCCCTGAGCACACCCCGGCCCAGTAAACCGAGGCCTCATCGAGAGATGGGGCCCGACCCTGGCTCGAGGAGAAAGGAAAGATCCTTTCCGTGGGCGGCGGCCCCCCAGCACCAGTGAGAGTCTACAGAAGCTCTTCTTCTCTACGGCAAGAAACGCGCCTGGCCCGCCGCCGCCAATCACTTCCCATTGATAGATCGCTTTCCTCTCGAGGTTTCTTGGGGCCGGAACTGATGAGGGAAGCGGGGGCAGTACCTCGCCCTTGGGGGGCTGCGAAGTGCACGGCCACCTGATATGCTCTGCGCTTAGGGCGACAGGATGCCAGTCCCGGCTCACTGACTGTCCCAGCGCCTGCAGCCCTGAGCACGTCGAGTTCGGGTCCTGGCGGGCTTTGCACCTCCCAAGGGTCTGCCCCGATCCTCACGAACACCTTCGCACACCCATGGCCCGGCCGTCTTAGCGTAGAGCGTCTCCCTTCGGGCACCCAGGCAGGAACACGGCACCGGGCGTTGCTCCTCAGCCCCTCCGTGGGGGGATGAGCCGCAAGGTGAGAAGGGGCAGCGCTCGTCCTTGTCGCCTTTCCGCGCCCCTGGAGCCCCCGCGGGTGCAGCAGGAGGGGCACGGCCCCGCCCCGGCTCATGGCGGGGAGAAGCTGCCGGGCCTCCGCTGCCTCCGAGCAGCCCCAGCCCACAGGTACCCCGGCTTCTATCTTCTGCCACGTTTTACTCAACGGTTGGGAAAATGGATAAGAGGTGGCGCTAAAGGGGCAGCAATCCGAGGTGAAGGGGAGACACAGGTGAGGGGCGGGTTCCGCACCCTGCACACTGCCTTTTAGTCCAGAGTCTTGTGAAGTAGCTCCAAACTCACGTGATATTCCAGAATAACCAATCCTGTTAGCTAAAACTGAGGCAAAACCCCGGGTCCCCAGAAGTGCCTAGGTGGGTTTGGTTTCCCATCCAACTCTCATGCCTATATTAACTGCATAATTTTCCTGACTTCTATTGTTGATCCGATATCCTTCAAAGGTGTCGTACCACAGGAATGGGAAGACAAGTCAGGACAGTTCCACCTTCATCCATGCACGCTCTACCCAACATTCTTCTCAAATCTTCATATACACACTATCAGTGGTTAAACAAGAAGTCTGGAGTCCATAAAGCCTCAGTGGAGCAGATTCTGAGTATGATTATTTTTTTTCCTTAAAATTATAAAACTCAGCAGCTCACGTGTTGGGATTCCTTGGCGTGCTGCACTTATTCAGGGTTGCAATGTTTGATGGAGAAAGGAAGCAGGAGTATTCTAAAAGATGAGACCAGAGTTTGCCCAGTATCCGTGCAAATTATATTTAGCAGGAAAGCTTGGGGGAAAAAAAAAAAAAGCCCTACTACAATTCACTATACAAAGTGTCACTTTATAGAGCAACTTCTAGGAATTTTTTACCACTGAAAGCATGATTGAAATCAAACTTTGTTCAGTGCAGTCTTGGAGCATTGTGTTTTTCACGGTAATAAACTTTTACACAACTTTCTTAGTTTGAAGAGGAGCCGAGGAGTCCCGCACGCCTGGCACCAGGCAGGTCTGCGCTGCCAGATACTGGAGACCCAAAACCACTTTGCAGAGACGTCTGCGGGAGCTCGTTTCTCCCCGCGGGCCAGCAGAACCTCTCCAGCCCACAGCATCCCCGGGCCTTGTAGCCCAAGCATCCCCGGAGGCAGGTGCCCGGGACCCGGGCGGCTTTCCCGGAGCAGGGACTGGCCCGCGGGGTGCGCAGGGAGCAAAGCAGGTCGCGGCGAGCCCACCCCTTCCCCCTCCACCACGTGAGGCTCATAAATGCCGTGGGGGGAAAGCTCTCCCCCTTCGGCGGCGCTACCGGGACGAGCGCGGCGCGGCGGGACGGCGGCCCCACAAAGGCGGCGGGGCGGCCCCGGGCCCTCGCCCGCCCGGAGGAGGAGGCGGCACCTGCAGCCGGGGTCGGCCCGGCTGCGCGCCCTCCCCTCCGCGCCGGTACCTGGGCGCTGGGCTCGTAATGCACCATAGCGGGCCGCCTTTCAGGCGCTTTCAAACCGAGATCGCGGAGGTCACCGTGTCTGCAAACCCCCCTCCTCCGGCCGCTCGGGCCGGGGTGCCAGTGCAGCAAGCTGGAGAGCAGGCACAGCCCATGGGAATCCCAACACTTGTGCCGCCGGCTCCCCCGGCCCGCCCTTCTCCCCCTCCCCGTCCCGAGGAACCGCTGAATGTATCAAATGAGCTGCAATCGATCTGCGGGCACGGGGGAAAATCAAATTATATGGTGCGGCTGGGCGGCCGCGGCAGGCAAAAGGTGCGGGCGGGCTGCCGGCTTCGCTCCGCCGGAGAGCCGAGGGGCTGCCAGCCCCAGCCGCGCTCCCACCGCGCCCTGCTCGGCTTCTGCGGCTCCGGGAAGGGGCCTCAAAGGCGGGGAGGGTTCGCCGGCTGCGAGGGGCTCGCCCCAGTCCCGCTAAACGCCGTTCTCCTGGCCGGTACCTCCGTGCCTTGAGGGGCCCGACGGCCTCTCGGCCGCGCTGCCGCCTGCGCGCAGGTTCCGCGGCGTGCGGAGGCGCGACCGACTCCGGCAAAGCATGTGAGGGGGAACGGGATGGGGCGGACCGCTGCGAGGTCGTGCGTGAAAGGTCTTCCTTTCTGGTGCCTGTTCCGGGTCTCTCCGAACTCCTCTCCCGGGCCTGGGGCTGGCAAAGGGAATCAGCCCCTCCCGGCATCGCTGCCGCCGGGCCCATCCCGCACCTGTGGATCCCGGGGCTCGCCACCCGCGGGACGCGCAGCCCCGGCAAGAAGCGAGTCGGACACCCGCCGGCCTGGACGGGCAGCACCTGCCGAAGCCGCGGGCTGTGAGCAGGGGGGTTTCAGACAGCGAGCTCGTACCTGAGCCCATTTCTCGCCCCCCAGACGTGCGTAGGGGGACGGCTCCTCTTGGGAAAAACCCCGCGCGGGGCCGGCGGTTGTCTGCGGGTCCATGGGAATCTGGCCACTTGTGCCGGCCGCAGCCGGGAGGGGGCTGTGCTTCCTTTACAAAAAGAGACACAATTAAGCAAAATGCTCAATGAACATTATAAATGATGTGCAATCGCCTCGCAGATTGCTTAGCAAATCAAATTATATGGTTGCTCACGGATGATTTCCATGTTCTTTAAAACGCAAACAGGTACTTTCTGATTCAGGGGGGAGGAGTGTTGGTAGATTTTTCCTAGACAAAACAACAACAACAAAAAAGCGCAGCGCTTTAAAATTGCGAAGCAATGCCACACGCTGAAAGGCGGCTGTGTGAATATTCACGTTCTCCTTTGTTCGCCCCTGAATTTCACAATAGCCCGGGAAGGGCACGTTCACTGCTCTCTTGTAAATTTACCAATCCTTGAGTAAAACCGCCGGGCACCTGCTTGGCAAAGCACAAAGCTGCCTACGTTTCCACCAACAATTTACTGTTTCATCAGCTTCTAAACTGACCCATCAACAGAAGGGCTTAAAGTTAATATCATGTACATCAACGGGGATGGCCGGGCTCGAGGCTCGGCCGGCTGCGGAGGCGGCAAGGCTGCGGCTGCTGCCCGGCTCTTCTTGCGGGAGCTGCTCAGGTGCGAGCGGGGCGGCCGTGCCCAGCCCGCGGCGCCGGCCGGGGCTGCCCTGCCGGGGGCACGGAGAAGCCGAAGGAAAAGGCAGCCACGGTGCAGGGTGGGGGATGTCGGACGGGTGCTGAGTTTGCAGGCGCGGGGATTCATTTAGTGCAGTGCAGCGCAACGAGACCCAACTGGTGGCCGCAGGGAACGGACTCCTCTAAGGGGCCATGGCCGCCTCAGAAGGCGTGGGCAGGCTGGGAGCAGGGACTGGCTCCCCGGGCTGCACAGAGCCCCCGGTAGAGCTCTCCCCGATGCCCGCTGCCCGCGCCCTGCCGTGCGGGCTGTGTTCCTGCCGTTCCCCCGTGGGGAATGTACAAACGGGATCACTGGAGGAAAGCAGTGTGTGAAAAGCACGTTTGATAAGGCGTCTCATCTTCCAAGACACAAAACCACGCAAAAGAGGGGGAAATGGTTCCTTGACACCGGGTCCTGACAATCCTGTTCTGACGCAGGGTCACTCATTTGAAACACTACACAAGAGCAAAAGGGTTCGCTGAAACACAGCCAAGCAGGGCATAGCTGATGGAAGGCTAGCCACTCGCTTTATGGTGAAACAAGGGCACTAAGGCTCCCGAATACCAGCTGGCAGGAGGCGCTGTGATTTGCCTTCAATTTTTTATTCCTGACAATTTCCAACAACTGAGAGTCCTATCCCAGTGGGTAATAGGTCACTTCATTCTGTTAAGCACCTGTGTTACATCATCTCTTCCATAAATAAAACCAGCTCTAGATTAAATAGAAACGAAGCTTTCCAGTCATTGAACCTTTGTGTTGGTTAGAGACTCCATTACTTTTCTATCCTCCTTTCTTGAATTCTTCCTCGCTGTTTTATGTCCACCTGTTTTAGTGTGGGTGTTGGTTCCCATGAAAGATCTCAATCTCCATGAGATTTTTCCCTTAGGTCTATATACACACGTTCCTTCCCAGCTCTTTCTTAGCCAGGGCAAGCAAAGCAAGCTCCCTCTTTCTTTATCACCTTTCCCTGCCCTTTTCTCCATATAAGTTAGCCTTCTGGGATAACCAGAACTGTAATGGTGCACGGCTTCCAGGAGAGCTCTCACAGCTCCTTGGAGAATGAGATCAGAATTTGCCTTTCTGCCAAAATACCTCACTTTGTACTGCAAGGGTGGTATTTACCTTTTTCATGGCCGTGTTCCTTCAGTGGCTCATGACCACTTGGTCATTAACTAGTGACCCAAGGTCTTTCTCCTCCTCTTCCTGGAAAGGACTATCAAGACAGCCTAGCACATGTTCTTAATACACGTCCCTGAAGTGTGACTTCTTAACACTGGATTTCTTTCCTTCTTTACCACTTCAACATTCACAGTCCTAGGGTTATTCTGATGATTTTTCAACCCCCTTCCACACTAGGATGCTCCATGACTGACAAATACTGTTTTCAATCCTTCTTTTGTTCTACAGTTCTTCCTAAAAATTTTGTGTTTTGTCCATAAGAGCAATGAGATTACTATCCTGGGTCCTGGCATAGATTCATGTGTCCAAGAGTTCTCGATTAATTTCCCTCTCTCTCCCTTCCATGAACTTGTCTAATGGCTTTTAAAACTAAAATAATTTTATTAACAATATTAGGTACGATTTAGTAGAGCTGAGCTTTATATTGATGCTTCCTGTCTTGTAAAGAGATAAGGCTTAGAGATGCAGGAAAAACCAAAGGCTTAAAAGCACCTTAAGAGTCCACGTTCCTCAGGAATCTCCCATCAGCTACCATCTAGCCTCACAAGTGCCTCTCACAAGGCACAAATATTCTACATTGTTGATCTTTTGTTGAGTAGTCTTGGCTGCAATATGATGTTAGAAATATCTAGTTTTTTGGGTATTGTTTTGTTGGGCTTTTTTTTACAAATTTTGACAAGAATGGCTGACCTGACATGGTTGTTCAGTTCCAGGAAAGGATTTCAGCTGCAGATCCATCAACCCCCACTTCTAAATGCAGTTATGGTTTTGTCCAGCCCAGATTTAGACATTTTTTGGCTCCCTACTGAGCCCACTGGGTCTCTCCTACATTCTTTGTTGATCACCTGCCTCTCACTATACCAGGAGCCTTGGGGCTGCGTGCCCAGCACCTACAATTTAGGCATTGCAAAACCACAGCTCTGCATCCCTTTAACCCTGAGGTTTTTATCTTTGGCAAATTATTAACCAAGTCAGGGACATGAAAAACATCTACACAAGGAGATGCTGCATTTCCTTTGGAAGTTGTCCACACATTGAAAGCACTGTTTTAGCCTGGTAGCTCTTCTCCAGAGCTCACTTTCCAGGAGGCATGGGAGAAGATTGTTCATTCCGCTCTATGAAACACTTTCTCACAACAAGGATTGTTTTCTTGTTTCCTCTGAATGACCTTTTCCTGAGACTAAGTAAATCCATATCCCTTCAAGGGTGCACTTTTAAAACATATTAACATTTTTAGGGTGTTCGCTGCTAATTTTCCTGTAGCATTTCTTCAAGTGTAGTGTCCACAACAGGACACTGTATTTAGGCTAAGCCTCACCAGTGCCAAGTAGAGCAGAATAATTACCTCAGTGTTTAACCCAAAACACTGCTGTTAGTGTACCCTCAAATGACATTTGTTTTTCTGCATCTCCCATTTTGCCTAGTGCATAGTTCACAACAGCCAGCAGATCCATTCTGCACTGCTGCTGCCTTATCAGTTATTCTTCATTTCACAAATCATGCATTTGATCTGTCTTTTCTCCCAAGACTGCATTTTGTACTTGTCTTATTACAGTGCAGCTTATTGATTTCAGGCAAGCTCTCCAATCTGTGAAGATCAATGTGAGTCCCAATCCTGTTCTCCAAATCAACCCCTCCCAGCCCGTGCTCTCAGGAGTTGAATTAAGCACTCTCTTTCCCCATAGCCTGTTTATTGTTGAGAACATTGGAGCTGCATCAGACACCTGCAGGACTGTACTTGTCACATCCAGTTTTGACAGTGAACTGTGGATGAGCACTTTTGTATTATTCAAACATTATATGCTCATTCCAATCGCTATTTTATTTAGATCTCATTAAATGGTTTTGTTTATAAGAACAGTAAAGGCTTTGGACACTAACAAAGTTGATATATATTACATCTATGTCTTTACACACTTGGCTTGTTAGTCCTTCAAATAAGGACACTGAATTAATTTGAAGTGATATATTGTTGATTAATCCATGCCAATATGTTTCACAGCCTTCTTATCACTTATGTGCTTACAAATTGATTAATAATTGACTCTCATTATCATGATTACGCTGATGGGTTTATATTTCCCAGGACCCTCTTCTTTGCTCTTTTTTAGGCTTATAAACAAATGCCTCTGGCATCAACGTCTTCAAGCAAGTCACTTAGGGTGTGAGTCCTCATTAACTTCATCCAGTCAAGAGCTAGACAGTAATTAGGAGAGAGATTCAGTCTCTCACACAGAGCAATGACATATATGGTCTAGTACTATGTTAAGTACTACAGTATCCAAAATTTGGGGCTTACAGATATGACACGGGATCAACAGGAGGCCTGCACCTTTCTGGGGGCTCAGCTGGAACTTCCATGCAGGTTATCCATGTAGGGTACCTGAGAACATTTAGAACAGGATAGGGCATCTGCATCTATGTTAAAGTAACTGGCCTCTTAAGTATAAGGTGTTCTTTAATAGTCAAGGGGAAAAGATGAGTACAACAAACCACCCTCAGGAGGCAACTTTTTAAAGGTGGAGTCTGGTGGCCATTAAAAAATGCCACTCTTGGTTCACTGGCAACAGAAGGAACTGAAACTATTTACTTGCTAGTTAAAGGACTAATATTTAGGCAGCTACATGTTTCTCAAGGCATTCTGCCATTTAAATGATTCAAAAGCCTAAAAAAAGTTTTGAAGTACTCAAGCACCTCGCACTCAGTCTGGCCCATACTTAGTCTGGCTGATTTTTCAGCACTACAGAAGATATGCCATGTAAGAAGCTAATTACTTCAAATTACTTCTAGACCATCTTTACATGCTTATGGGTCTCCAACAACTACAAAGAGAATCTGGCTGTTTAAACTTTAGCTTGGATGTTTTTGTTGATGCAGAGGAATCCAGGGTTTTATAACTCAGCCCTACCTACTAAATGCAGAGAACATCCTTTCACTCATTCTCAGGTGAGGATAACCAGAGGAAAGTTTGCAGGGCACTCTGATCTTTGGTGACTGAGCCACATCCACCCAAGGCAGATGCATTAAGTAGTACAGACTGTGAAACTGGGAATTTGCATGAGCTGAGGTAACACCTCCCTCCAAATCTACAGACAGGACAGTGGTGGCAAGACATGCCTAACACAACAAAATGCAATACACATATGCAATAAAATCGGAAAACAGTAAATATCACATCAGATGACAATTTATTTTTTTTTAAAATATTTTTGTTACCAAAACTCTCAAGATCTCTTGTGGACATAGCAAGTCCCAAAGGTGTGTGAGCACTGCAAATGCCCTGCATGCATAGTCAGGCTCATTTGATGTACAAGGTCTTTATGATCAATTCTAGCTTAATGAATGAATAAATGACATAGAATATGTGTGAGAAAGGGATGGCTTGAGAAAGCAGCTTCTCCATCATCTGTGCCTTTATTTGCAAGCTGTCAGAAACCTGTAGGAAAAGTTCCACTGCCTGTATCTTACAGGCTGTTTGATTTAATCCATGCCTCCATCGGCTTCCCAATCAACAGAGCCAGCAAGGAGTTACCAGATCCAAATAAGCTGCTGCAATTTCCCACCACCGCATGGGGACTGAACCTGAATTACCCTGGGCCACCTGTCCTCCCTCACCACTGCAATGTACAGTAGAGGGATTTAGGCCTTATTTGTAATCTTTTGTCTGCAGCCTCGTTGTTTGGGTGGGGCTGCACCTGTTCATGGTGACTGGGAATCCCTTAATTATGGCTGTGGGACTGGGCAGCAAGGGCTGGCCCTGCAAACTGGCACACAAAGGCTTAGGGCAATGTGTGTGAATTCAGTGCCCTCTTTCTGCCATGCCAGCATTCATTGCAAATCCTCCATGGGTCTTCACGGCTCAGCTGCATTCCCAGGCCTTCTGCCTGGTGTTTCACACACCAGATTGTCCTCTCTTTAGAGGGCAGAGATGCTGCCTCCCTTTATTTTGGATCCCTGGGGACTGCAATTGTTTAGGAATAGCAGTGAAGAGACAATAACATATTTTAAGGTGTGCTTTTGGTTATAACATTGCCAGTTCTTTACTGTTATCAGATGCAAATGGAGTTTACCTGGTGAATATATTCCCAATTCTTTGAAGAGTCCTGTACTTAACAATAACTTGAATCTCAAGACACATCCAGGTTACACAGTCTAAGGAGTCCTCAGAGATGTTGCCATCTGCGGTGTCAACACACGCTGGGGATGAACAGATCAAGATCAGCCCTGCCCAGAAGGGCTTGGGGGTTCTGCTGGGTGAGAGGCTGGACATGATCCAGCCACATGCACTCACAGCCCAGAAAGCCAAACATGTCCTGGGCTGCACCAAAAGCAGCGTGGGAAGCTGGTTGAGGGAGGGGATTCTGCCCCTCTGCTCTGCTTTGGTGAGAGCCCACCTGCAGTGCTGCTTCCAGCTCTGGGGTCCCCAGCACAGGTAGGACATGGACCTGTTGGAGCAAGTCCAGAGGAGGCCATGAAGTTGATTAGAGGGACGGAGAACCTCTCCTGTGAGGAAAGGCTAAGAAAATTTGGATTCTTCAGGTTGGAAAAGAGAAGGCTGACTTAATTGTCACCTTCCAGTACCTAAAGGGAGCCTACAAGAAAGATGGAGAGAGACTATTTACAATGACGTGTCGTGCAAGGACGAGAGAGAATGGCTTTGAGAGTAGGTTTAGATTAGACTTTATGAAGAAATTATTTACTGTAAAGATAGTAAGGCACTGGAACAGGTTGCCCAGAGAAATTGTGGATGTCCCATCTCTTGATGTGTACAAGGTTGAGTGGAGCTCAGAGCAACCTGCTGTAATGAAAGGTGTTCCTGCCCATGACAGGAGGGTTGGATCCTTTAGGTACCTTCAAACCCAAACCATTCTATGATTCGATGACTCTGATCTTTCCCTCCACTCGTTCCACTTACCTGCTGAAACCTCTGTCCATGCCACCTCACTTCAGTGGGTACCTCATTCCCTTTCTCCCCTGTCCTGTGCCTGGAATCACCATCTTTTGCTCCTTTTTCTCCTTCCCTTCCCAAGATTTGCCCTTCTTCATTTCAAATGTTACTGTCTCTCACCAAATGCCAGCAGAAAAGTGGGCAGCCTCCACTTTTTAATTCCAGAGGCAAATGGCACACTGAGCTCTGAAGGCTATAAATAAGTTTGTGCCTCGATTGCACTCCAGGGTGGAAGTGCGACTGGTTCAGAAGGAAACCATGATGTACTTGGCAGCAAAAATCGACCAAGCTTCCGTTAAATGTGAACACAGACATCCCCAAAACTCTCAACACAATAGTTTATTCCTCCTTTTTCCAGGCCAGCTTTCCCGATTCCCCAAGGAAAAAGCCGGCCAGGCGCGGGAGCGTCGGGGCTCTGCCGCCACCTCGTGACGCCGCTCGGAGCCGGCCGGGAGCGGCGCTGGGATGGCTCCGCCGCCTGGAGCACCATGAAACGACTGAAACAGCCCTGAAAAACAGAATTTGCCTTCTCTCTAGTCTCACTAAGAACCTTTCATTCGCTGTGCCGCTGCCCTATGAGTTGCCCGCCTGCGGCCGCAGCCCAGGCTCGGCGGTGCCGCTCAGCCTGCGCTGATTCCGGGAGGAGGCTGGGGCTGGTACCAAGCGAGTCCCGCTGAGAACGAGCGACTCCAGTGAAGAGAAAGAGAAAAGGGCTTAACTGGTGCTCCCTCCGTCTCGTCACAGCACCTGGACACCTCCTGCTCCTTGGCAACGTGCAGCAGAGGGACCACCCCTCCGTACCTTCTTTGAACCTGTTGTAACAGCCACGAGGATAACTAGGGTTGAGAGCCAGCTGTTGCTAGGCTTATATGACAAATGAGAGATTCAGATGTAAGATTGATAGTAATTAGATTGCCACCTGCTATCGCTTTAATCCGTATCCCGGATTTTTAATTGTTAAGGGGGGGCGGGGGGGGGGGCAGTTGGCACATGAATACATGAGGACTATCTTGTAAGGCACAAAGCATTAGGATTGTATCCCAGACATCACAATTAGGGCTGCCCGTTTTTTGGTTTTAGCCTCCACTGTGAATTTTGGCCTAATTTTTCAACATTTTCCTCCTGAGTTTTCTAGGACTTATGCATTCTGTCCTTCCATCCATCAAATTGTTTGTTTGTTTGTTTGTAGCAAACGCAGGCAATTTCATTTTAGGCTTGGACAGCACTTTCCAGTTTGGCTTCCTGACAACCTTCTGCATCAAGTGGCCTGCATTCACTGGCATTGTGTCTGATTTTCATCAGGTTCCTCTCTGAGGCCTATTCCTCCTGGCTGTTACCCAGGTGAGCAGTTCTGCTGCAGCCAGTGATAATAGCTGTCAGTAATTAGTACTTAAAGAGATTTGTAGGGTTGAGGCTTACTTCTTCCCCCCAGCTTTGGATAGCACCAATCTACTTTCAAGTCACGCTTCATCAGAAAAAGAGAACATCAAGAATTTTGAAAGGTTTGCTATCAGGTTCCACAAAGGGATATGCTTGGAAGAAACACGTTGGTTTTGTTGGAGATACACACAAAATAGACTATGATTTGCATAAGGAGCTGAGAGGGAACTGAATGAGGGGTCGAGGGAAGGGGTTTCATTTACTTCAAAGAGTATTGGATCAAATTCATGCAGACCATCTGCAACTTCTTTTGATGCACCAGCAAACTGGAGATAACAAGCCTCTCTTCTCTCCATGCCCTGTGTAGGGCATTATGTGAAAAACGATTTTGAGCCTGGCAATGGCACAAGCCACTCTTAGAAGACAAAGTAGGTGTATATAATATGTTTGGGGGAAGCTGCTTTTCGAGGTGACTCAATGCTGCAGCAGGTTTGAAAGCAAACGTACCCTAGAGGTCACTGCAGAGCAGTCATTTGAGTCGCAATCTGTTTCGAGAAAAAATTGTCAAAACACTTTGGAATATTAGATTTATTTGAGGTGATTCTCAGTAGTCATTGTCCATCTCTCCCCAAAACCACCCAAACATATGCCATACCTTCATAGAGCAGGATCCCAAAACTCTACCCTGATACCTTTCTCAGGCAGAATGTCTTCTCCTTCATGCTACACCCCCCACCTCATATTACCACCTACTCCTTCTACCACATCTCACCCCGAGAGGTCTTCCTGCTGTGGAGGAGCCCAATCTCCTGTCTGCATCACATCTCCACAGCATGCACAGGCTGCCCCCTCACCCTGTCATGGTTCCAATAAACACCTTTATTTGCCTTTCTCCACCCAGAAGAGTGGTTCTGATGGCAGATAGAGATAGGTCCTTGCAGTGCTTGCCACAGGCTGGGAAGTCGTCACAAGCACAGCTGTACACCTCTGATCAGCTGTAGTTACTTGCAGAGAGGTGCTTAAGGGACTTTGTTAAATACTATGATGTAGGTGGAGCAGAGGAGTTTTATTGCCTCTTTGGAGAAGTTCACCTGCTTCCTCCATTTAGGCAACATTTATCAATTGGCAATTTCTGACTATTCTTGGGGCAGGTGTAGAGCAAGAGGGTGAAATTTTGCAGAAAAGAAAAATTGGCACGGGGTAATAGAAATAAAAATATCAACAGGATCAAAATATAAGCCACCATAAGTATTTCTACAGCCCTTTCCATCTGTGCATGTCAAACAATTTCCAGGAGCTAAAAGAATCAAGCCTCACAGCAGTGCTCATACACCAGAAATACGCAATTTCTTTCACCTATTTCTTAACTGCTGTCACCCCTCTTGAATTAGGAGAGAGAAGCTGTTCATTGCTCAATGATGCCTGTGATTTAGGGTATGAGAGGCTAACTCAAACTGTAAGACAAGGCAGCATTTAGACAGTTGGCCAGGCCACTGCCTTACAAAAAAGCCATGGATCTTTAACACCAAGTGGTCAGGCCCTCAGTTTGACGTCTCAGCTGATAAAACAAGAAAGGTGAAAGCAGGGGCAGAACCAATCTTTTAACAGCTGGCTATAGGAGAAGACAAATTTGTAAACTGTAAGAGGGACAAAAGAAAAACATTTACCCCCCGCTTTTAATAGAGATTCATTCATAAAACTTAAGTGAAGGCTACAAGGTCATGGAAAGTTACATGTGATGCAGTTCTGGAAAATGCCCTTCTTACAGACTAAGCCCAGAGGCAGAGGCTATTTGAGCTATTGCCGAGGAGAAGTGTCATGGAGACCCCTTTTCTGCTTCTCTGGGGGCCTAAGGAAACTCCAGCTAGACATATTGTACATGACAAGGTTTAACGATCTTTGTTCATAATGGATCCAAGCATGAATACCCAAGTGCATTCAGGAGAGGCCCAGGACTAAGAGGTAAAATGTAAAGCCTGAAATAGGGAGGGAACACTTTCTGGATTGGGATAGGGTCATTCCTGGGGCAGTGAATGTATGTGGGTTCATTTTGCACCTGGTATTCTGATTAACAGTGAGGTCAATCTCCTGAACTTCTCAAGCATGAACACCTGCTTCTAGCACTGCTCATATCCTAGCCCTTCACAAAGCTTTCTCCTTCAGTAATCGCAGGAAATGCATAGGCATCCCATGTCTCTGTCAGAACTACACCCAAGAGACTTTCACTCCAGGGAGGATTGATCTCAGCTCTCCCATTTCCTAGAGCTCACAGACAGTTCTTCAGCTGACATCCACCAGCTGTGTCATCATCCTTCAGCACTGACTCCTCTGAAAAGGAAAACAAGAATTCTTGTTGTCCTCGACTCCAGCACCTTCCTCTGTGTTGCCTTTGCCTCTTCCTTAGAAGTTGGGCAACAGTTGCTGTTCTTTCCTGTTCCTTTCCCGGCTATTGCAAGACATCTGGATCCATCTTTTGATCTTCTATAAATGACACCTGAGCAAAGATGACCTGGCTATGGTCCACATTTCTACATCTCATGTATCAGTAGTGTAACAGGGCAGCACAGCCTTTGTTTCCTGAATGAAGCATGCTGTGCAAGAATTCCTCATGACTTTCTTACCATCTTTTTCTGATTTCTGTTGCAACTCCTCTGCCCCTGATGAGTTTTTCTGGAAGTCTCTTTGTAAACGTTGTCAAACTGTGTGCACGGCAGGTGAGCAGAATGAGCACAGTCAAGGTTTGCTCTGGCAAGGAGTGGATCCAACCCCAGGAGCCTGCAGGGGATCGAACCCCCAGAGCCTGCAGGGGATCCAACCCAGGGAGCCTGCAGGGGATCCAACCCCCGGAGCCTGCAAGGGATCGAACCCCCAGAGCCTGCAGGGGATCGAACCCCCGGAGGCTGCAGGGGATCGAACCTCAAGAGCCTGCAGGGGATCCAACCCCAAGAGCCTGCAGGGGATCGAACCCCCAGAGCCTGCAGGGGATCGAACCCCCAGAGCCTGCAGGGGATCGAACCCCCAGAGTCTGCAGGGGATCGAACCTCCGGGGCCTGCAGGGGATCGAACCCTCAGAGCCTGCAGGGGATCGAACCCCCAGAGCCTGCAGGGGATCGAACCCCCAGAGCCTGCAGGGGATCGAACCCCCAGAGCCTGCAGGGGATCGAACCCCCAGAGCCTGCAGGGGATCCAGCCCCCAGAGCCTGCAGGGGATGGAACCTCCGGAGCCTCCGGCTGGATCCCCGCAGTCACCCCCGGCACAGGCAGGGAGCTGCTGCCTCGGACGTGGCTGCAGGACCGTGTGCTTGCTCATCTCTGGAGCACCAAGGGGAGTGAACTGAGTGTTTGCTAGGAGGGTTCAGGCACAAGGTAAGGGTGAGTGCACTCAAAGGAGCCAAAGCCCAGGGAGGAGGAGAGAGGAAGGATACCACAGAGCAACAGAAAAAAACCAACACCACAACAAAAGAGAAGACAGTAAAAGGGAACGCAATAATGGGCATGCATTTCGCTTTCTTCTGCCCCATGGCAAGCTGCCAATCTTTTCCACACAAATTCCTCAGTGCTACTGAAACCAGTCCCCATGGACACACCTGCCTTGAGACAAATTCTTTTAGTTCTGAAAAAATCTGGGCACTCCTTCAATAAAGTGCTTTGCTTTTAAACTGCTTTGCCTTTGTGAATTTTGGCAGCAGCTCACACTTGGAAAGCTTTTGAGAACCCTTTCTATAATCAGATTTCCCTGCCCTGCCCCGGGGGACTGTGGGCGAGTCTCTTCCCACAGCTGTCCCTCAGCTTCCAATTCTGTGACGTGTGGTTCACCACTACCTCAAAGGGCTGGGGCGAGGCATCATTTGTGTGTGCAGAGCTGTGAAATCCATGAAGGTGACGGGTGCTGAGCTGTACATGACATGCTGTGAGCATAGTGTTACCATCAGCTCATCACTCGGGTATGGCAGGAGGTGGGGCAGGCACAGGGGTATGGTTTAAAACACTTCACTGCCCAGTGCAAAACATCATAAAGTGAATGAAAGAGGAGGCAGTGGAGTCATGTGACAGGACTTATTTCTTCTACATAGTTGGGCCAAGGTTTAAGACCAGAAAATACAAACCTGCTTAGGAGTACTAGCTAAATACTCAGAAAAAAGAAGAGAAATACTCAAGATGAGACTTTTCCAGTTCCTTCTCATGCAGGCTGTCTCCTGGGCCACCTCATGCTGGAGGTGTTTAGGGGTGGCAAAACCCCTGTATTTGCACTGACAGTAGTCTCCCTTCTTTTCCTGTACTGACCAAAATCAGATTAGGCTGTCCACAAATATAAAAAAGAATTCAAATTATGGTGCAACAGAAAAGAGCATCACTACAATTCTGTGGATTCATGGCTAAAATACTGGGCATTATAATTTCTGCCCATTTCTGCCCATTCTGATTTTCTTCTGAGTGAAGTTTCTAGTAATATAAGAGTAACCTGCTCCTTCTTTCCTATTTTTCTCTTTTTTTTCCCCTATAATTTCTAACCACATTTATTTATTTATTACCACATTTGCTCTGAGAAAGAGGTCAAGTGTTGCTCTTTATGAGCCAAGTTGCCTGTGTTGGCTTAGATTTGGTTTTAATACCACAGCTGGAAAACACATGCTAAGTTTACCTCTTCTTTTTTTGGCAATTTACACCCTCTCCCCGCTAAACAATCAATTACCAAGACAAGTTTTGAAAATGTAGGAAGATGTGGATGCTGCCATGAGCCATGCAGAGTCTAATTCTGGCTCAGCTGCAAATTTAATTTGAAGTCTTGAGAAAGTCAATTAAATTTTTCTCATCAAGTCTTCCCTCAGCAAAAGAGGAAATAGTTACTTGCCCTGTAGAGATGCTGTAAAGACTAAGAAAGATATTAAGCAGTTTATTTAAGATGTAAAAAACCTCTTAAGAATTATGTAGAAACCTCAATTAGGATTTATAAAAAGGCTTTTTAGAAACACAATGGGATAATAAGCATAATCATTGAAACTAATTAATGAAACAACCATGGTAAAAACTCTTCAGATATGAAAAATGGAACATAAATCTGCAGTTGCCTGGCAGAGTATATTCCGCTCAGAAAAGCAACTGCTCTTTATTCACTGTGGTGGAAAAACTAATTGCAGATAAATGAGGAAATTCTTGTAACCTCTGATACTCCTTGACAATGCCTTCCATTATTATTGGTCTTTATTTTTCATGATCTTATAACACTTCAGGCCTTTAGTTGGGATCTGTCCTGGTGTGGTTGGTACCACAGACATAGAAGATAATGAAGAATATAGAAGATAATGAACTGCCCCAAAGAGCTTTTGGTCAGAGATCCCAAATGTCCAAAGTTTACATGCACTGAAAGGTGATGTGCCATTACTCTGATTTTACACATGTGGTCAAATTTTCCCCCTTTCCCTTGTTTCATATGAAGCAGAACAAGGCTGCTTATCTTGGTGTCTGTCCCCAGCTCAGTGGGGGCTTTGCTGTGTTTTCTTGGTGACATACCAGCGTAGTGCAGGTCAGCTGCTCTTCTTGGAGCTATGGGTCTGTTCATGAGATTATACACCAGCAACACTGCACAAGCTGAACTGAGGCCTTCCAGGACTCTTTCCTCACGTCATCCTGCTCTGTGAGTGAGGAGGCACCTGCTGCTGCTCACGCCAAACATCCAGTTGCATACAATGATCTTTGTAGGTGTGAAATAAATGTGCTCTCTGCTCTGGCAAGCTCCCTCTGTCAGCAGTAGGTACTAACTTGCCAGTTTACTCAGAGCTGATCTCCACCAGCCGTGTCCATCCATCCAAGGTACTGAGAGTGGTTTGCACGCAGGTCTGTGTGGATGCTTGTTTTGTCAGCTTCACAGTCTGTTTTATTTGTATGGCCCTTTCACTCGTAAAAGGTGTCAGTGAAACCTGGAATCTCTGGGGACAGGAAAAAAACAGGTATTTTGCCAGTTCTGTTCTACTTTAGGCCACTTGCAGAAGTGAGGAGCATTTCCATTGGTATTCCAGCCAAAAGTCACTCTTCTAAGGCAGGTGCTGGCTTCACCCACCAGCACTTAGCTAAACACCAGAGTACTCGTGGGAGCACCTTCACCCTTTCTGAGAGAACCCACTCCTGTTAGGAAACACATGGAAAGAAGGCTGCCTGACTAAAGAATGCATTGAAAGGTCAAATAACCTTTTCAGTAGCTGTGCAATAGATTTTAAGAGAAACAAACATACATACAGTGAATGAAAGTATGTCAGGATAAGGGGGCACATGAATTCAGTTAGTGCAAAGACAGTGATTTCTGTACCTGCGAAGACTCTTGAGAGCAGAGGCATGGGCAGGCTGGGCATGCCCAGCCTGCTTAGAGCAGGCAGAAGAAACAGTGGATGATGCAAGGGCAACCTGAGAGGCAGAACATGATTCATCACAGGCACAGCAAGCAGCGTGTTACTGCTGTTAACAGACACCTCTGATGGCAACGGGACTGTCACCAGCTGTGACACTACATAAAATCAGTTAGCTTCACTCATGCTGCTTCACACCTCTGGTGGGATTTGTGCCCTTCTGGTTTAGGTTGGCTGTAGTGATCATTGTTTCTATGATGTTTTTGGATTTGTGGAGTTATGATGTCAGGGAATTGTAAAGTTCCCCTGTAGAATACAGAGGAGATTGAAAAAACCACAGAGCTCCGAGACAGGAGGAGCAGAAGTAAATTCACGGCAGCAGAAATCCATTTTCTGACAACATTAAACAGCTTTAAGACTATACTAGTAAATGAACACACCCTTTTTATCACTGAGGCAACCAAAATGGGGAGAGTGGAAACAGGCTGTCATAGGTAAAGCCAAATGAGATGTTGCCTAGTAACTCTCAGCAGGGAAGCATTTAAACTCAGCCAGTTTAGTGAAGCTGATGTTCTGAGTCAGAGATTATTTTCTCTGGAAAAAATTCTGAAGGAAAGCTCAGTTTAAGAGACATAGGATTTATTTTGCTGTTAGGGCAAACCATAATGACAATGCTTGGGAGAATGCAGAAGTATTTACAAACTTGTACAAGGAAGAACAGACAAGGCATCAAAAGCAACACTTTACCAAGCCTGGGTTTTGATGCTGATTTATTTCCCCCAAATACAGTAAATTTAATATTCATTTTTATTTTTGGATTCTGAAATATACAAGTGATAACAGAAGTCTGAAAATATTACACATATCATTACATTATTATCATATAAATGCTGTAAGAGAAGTTTCTGTAGCAAACCCTATTTCAACTCAGCTATTGGACACAGAATCAAAATAATTGATTTAAAAGAGGAAAGACTCCATGTATCCACTGGTTGCATTGCCTGAAATAGTTTTAATTAGGTCCTCCCTCAGGACTTTGCTTTTATGGATTCACAGAAAAGTCACTTGGCTCAGCTAAAGGTCTCTCACATCAGGGGGAAAAAACTGCCTCAGACTTTATTTGAAGATTCATGTTATTTTTGCTTCTCTTTAGAAGGATATGATGATTTTACAGAAGTATAAGCTTTGCCATGATGAGCCACGTACATCTGTGTACCTGAGTGCCGCAGCTACTGCTCAGAATAGGCAGTCAGGTTCAGGAGAGCACCTCATTTCAGCAGCTTCAATACAGTTAATGATGATAGCTGTAAATGTGAACTATTGCACAGATTCTTTTTTTTTTTTTTAATTAAAAATACAATAAGCAGATCAACATGCCACAGTAACCATGAAAAGACAGACTGCCAAAGAGTTACAACAAAAATATGTATTTTATCAATAACAGCTACACTAAAGCTACTACAGCATAGATACTAACATTTGAGTTATTTATTTAAAGCATGAGAGTTTTTCAGAAGCATACTGTGTGAGCAGAAGAAGAATGATCTGCAAGCCAGAGAGAGCCACTTCTCACTGGCCAGAGCTTGGTTTGAAGTTTAATGAAATGCTGTTGATACAAAACCTCTGCCCAGAAGGTGTGGGTCCATCATCAAACACATGGCCTAGATGGGCATCACACTGCAAAAGAAATTATTATCAGTTTATTATTGTATTGCTACAGAATGACAGAATAATTTAGGTTGGAAAAGATCTTAATTCATAGAGCTCATCTTTGATCACCACCATGGCACTAATTGCCATGTCCAGTTGTTTCTTGAACACCTCCAGGGATGGTGATTTCACCACATCCTTTGGCAGTCCATTCCAATGCTTAAGATCCCTTTTCATGAAGAAATTTCCACCAATGTTTAGTCTGAACCCCCCTGGCTCCCTGGTATAGCCTGAGGCCCTGTCCTGTCTCCAGCTGCCTGGGAGAAGAGACCAGCCCCCAGCTGGCTGCACCCTCCTTTCAGGCAGTTGTAGAGAGCAATAAAATCATCCCTGAGCCTCCTTTTCTCCAGATTAAACATCCGCAGCTCCCTCAGCTGTTCCTCATCAGACTTGTGCTCCAGACCCTTCCCCAGCTCCATTGCCCTTCTCTGGACTCTCTCCAGCACCTCAATCTCCTTCCTGAATTGAGGGGCCCAGAACTGAACACAGAACTCGAGGTGTGGCCTCAGCAGTGCCCAGTACAGGGGCATGGTCACTGCCCTGCTCCTGCTGGCCACTCTGTTGCTGCTCCAGGCCAGGATGCCATTGGCCTCTTGGCCACCTGGGCACAGCTGGCTCATGTTCAGCTGCAGTTGACCAGCAGCCCCAAGTCCTTTTCCAACTTGCATCTTTCCAGCCCCTCTGCCCCAGCCTGCAGCACTGCAGGGGTTGTTGTGACCCAAGGGCAGCACCAGGCACAGGCCCTTGGCCTCGTTGAGCCTCAGAGCTCTGGGCTCTCCCCATCAATGCAGCCTGTCCAGATCCCCCTGCAGAGCCTTCCTGCCCTCCAGCAGATCAGCACTGCCAGCAGATCAACTTGCTGTGTCTGCAAAGGGACTGAGGGTGCCCTGGATCCCCTCATGTGGATCATGGATAAAGATACTAAACAGACCTGGTGCCAGCACTGAGCCCTGGGGAACACTGCTGGTGACCAGAAACCATTGTCACTGCATCATTACCACTGGAATTATGGGTCAACATTATGCTGGTACCTACTGTGTGATCCTGAACTAAGAAACTTACATGATTAAATCACTGTTGAGCTGTGTGAGTGAGAGAGGCCTGGGGAGTGACAAGGAATCACATCTTGTCAGTGGGCAAATATCTGCCCTCAAACAAGCAGATCCCAGAAGAGAAAGTCAAATGGTATTAATGCCAGAAAGTATAGGAAATAAATGAGAGGATCTAGACATCTCAATATATCATGAAAATTTCAAGTTAATTAATAAATCACTGTAGATCATTCTCACAGATTAACTCAGGATTCCCCTCTCAAATTACTGAAGTGAAAAGATTAGACACAGTATAGCTATCAGTGACATTACAAAATTGGAAGGTTGTCAGCTGGGGTTCTTGAAGGTGCTTGCTGCATATGGCTACAAATGTGAACTCTTCCAAGATAATGGACTGCAGGAAATGCTTGTTACATTTGCAGATGTACTTAAGCCTGCTGCAAGTACACTGAAGGACAGCATACAAAAGGACAGTTTACAAAAACAGACACACACAGACACAAAAAAACCACCCCAAATCAAAGATGCAATTAATTAAATTTGATTGCATACTTTTACACCTTAACAAAAGTAAGAAACAGATTCAGGGTTGGGAAGAAATGGTTAAGGGAGGCAGTTCTTTGGAAAAAGAACCTGGATTTGGGACAGCAGGTCCCAAAATAAATATGTGTCTTTGTAATATGGTCTGCAAAAAGGTAAAGGTATAAGGACAGGAACACCACTTCTAACACACCTGAACAGCCTCTAACCCCTGCTGCAGGCTGGGCCCAGCTGCAGTGCTATGTCCAACCTTGCACTCTACTACAAGAAGGAAAATGGTTAACTGGGAAGAATGCAAAACACAGCAACAGGATGATGAGCACACTAGAAAGTACTGCATAAAAAGGAACTGTTGAATGAACTGGACCTTTCTAGTCTAGAAAATAGATGACTGCGTGAGTCAAAATAGCTAGGAAAAAAAAAAAAAGGTGGCTTCTGTGAAACAACAGAATCCACAGAAAACAGCTGTGCATATGCAGAGCACAGCCACCACCCAGCAGGCCAAATAGTAATGGCTGCAAATGGCTTCAATGGCTGGTGTCTCAATCTCTGCATATTTTAAGAATATCTACAGCAAATACTTAGCAAGACTGAATGAAGAAGAACTGTCCCTGTGATGGGCCAAATCATGGACCCTATCTCAGAGTCTCTTCTACCATCTCTTGTCACACCTTTCAGTACACATTGAGTAAATTTTCTGTCTGAACTCCAAGCTTTTGGCTAGATGTGCACAATTGCTTTCCCCAGTCACATGCTTTCCTTCACCCCAGACTGAGAAAGAATGGCTCCAGTGATGCTGTAATTCTCACTGCTGTATTTGGGTAGATTCATTCATGGGCACAAAGAAAACTTAGCTGATAAGTTGTGTGGTTTTGTGTATCATCTCCAAAATAAACATACCTGTTTGCAGACGACTTCAGTTCTAGTTGACCCCAGTGAGTTATCTGGTCGTCTCATGATGTTGGTATTACTTTCGTCTCTGCCATAAGTACCATAAGCCTCAGAAAAAGATGGCCATCCAGTCCCAGAATTGTACTTCTTCTCTGAGCTATAGTGGAAACCAGATTTTCTTGTTAATTAATAACAAAAATGTTACAAAAGAGTCTCCTTCTATTAAGAACATTGGCTTTTCCCCTCATTCCTCTGTTGTACCAATATTAATAATATTTGGCACCACAGAAATTTTCTCATTGGCATCAAACTGTGCTGGAAACTCTCTTCCAAAGGGAATTCTCAATCAGCTCACAACAGGAGATTTTGCCTCACTGTTTCTATTTCACTGACAGGTTGGTATTCAATAAAGCCTAGAAAAGGTTTTTTTTCTGACAACTATGCTATAGCAACATTATGCTATAGTGTTTAGCTGAATTACACCTACAGAGTTGCAGCTTGAAGCCTGGCCCAATCCAGCAATCTCAGAGAAGAGAGTTTAGAAGAGGAAATGAAGGACAGACAATCAGGCACCAGACCAGACTCGTGCCTGATGATGACAGAGGCTTTGTCTTGCAGTCAGCCCTCAAGCTGGTTTGGAAAATCAAACAGAGCCTTGCTCAAACCATCAGTCAACCAATGACAAATCCTCACAGCACAAAGATCTACTTGCACCAAGAGATAATTGCAGCCATAAGAAACAGCACAACAGAGTGTCACCTTGTGGGTGCCTCCTGTTAACATCCAGGGTGACCAACGCTATTTAGCTGCATATTAAAACCTAGAGAATATTGACAACTATGATCAAAAGATATTTTAGGGGTTTGGTACAGAAATGAGTTAATCCCTCTTGTTTAAAATTGTGCACGCTTTGACAGCAATATGAACCTTCTCTTATCAAAGAAGGATCTAGCATGAGTTAGAACAAGAAATGAAGATAGGTTCACATACTTCTCAGATAAGTGGTCTGGAGACTCACCACAACCATTTCCTCACGATTTCTCATGGTTTTTTCCCAGTTTCACAAACCCAATGCTCTTACTGGCATCTAGTGGTGAATGGAGACATCAGCACCACTAGCAGCTCTTGATCAAGGGGATTGAAATGTTAGTTAGGACAGAATTTAAAACAAAGTATGAAATACATATATATATATATATGTATATGTCATGTATATTTTGGTGGGTTACTCACATGGTAAAGAAAAATCTGAAAATCTTAATTGTAGTGCCTTTCAGAAAGGTAAGGCAAACAAACTGGACAAAAAGCTTAAAAAATCCAACCCAAAGAACAGTGCATGAATCAGCTTTTTTATAATCTATCCAGGGCTGTCATTGAGTAATGCAGCTTGGAAGTAAAAGAGGATTTGCTAGCACAGAAGGACCAGAGGGTAGTTTTTGTGTGGGCTGTTGCTTAGTCATTTACATCAATGCAGAAATAGCCATGAGAAACACTCTCCTTCCCCTCCTCTCTGTAAAACTGGAGAGAAATAGGACACAGCACAGGAGCAGCCTGCTCCAAAGCAAATGCAGTTTGCAGACTCTGTGTCTATACATCAAGGTCCTTAGGGCTCCAGGCCTGTTTCTTTCCAGCCAAAGAAGGCTCCCTGCTTTCACTGCCACAAAACCACAGGAACACACTCTCCACCAGCCACAGGGTCCCCAAGAAGACTTCTGAGCTTCCCTGACACCCATCTGTTCTGTTTCTTTTTTATCAAAACTTTATTTTTTGACACAGGAATCCTTATGTTTATTCACAAATAGATACAAAGATTCTCTTTGAAAACTCACAGAGTGAAGGAAGGTCTTTAACACTGTGTGGGTTTTGCTTCAGACCCTGACTGACTCTGTCCCTTAGATGCTGCTCACAATACTTAAGTTTATTGTAGATGTTTTCCACTGCTAAAGGAACAATCTTTTGAGCTGTTAAACTAGCTCTCAACAGAAATGGTCTCTGTGTGGTTTTATTGACAGTAATGTCACTTAGGTTCCCTAATAGAAACATTTTAGTACCCAAAAATATTGCTGTTCAAGATCATATTTGTCCTTTGAAGTATTTCACCACTTAATTTATGGATAAATGGACTTTCCCTAAACATATGCATTAGATTAGACCTCAACACACCATTCCTCCAGCACATGTCATTTACTTTGATCCCTATTTCAGTCGTCCTGGATGGAATCCAGATAATTCTAAAAAGTGCTTTTTGCTGTATGAATCTCAGCTGTAGGTATATGGTTTGATGAAGGTTTGAGATTTCATTAAAGCACCACAATTTGCTATCTGTAAAGGTTAGGGGTTTGTTCCGTGTATTTCCAACTCTTTCAAATGTATATTTGGTAGCAGAAGGTAATAAATTCTGGTATAAATGTATATACACATGTTTCAAAGAAAGGAAGAAATACTTCATGTTTACCTGTAGCTAATGAGCTAATGCATTTGGAAAAAAAAAAACCAAACCAAAACAAACAAACAAAAAAACCCCAAAAAACCAAAACCAACATTTTTAATGGACTAGGAAAAAAATATGATGAATGAATCTCTTATCCAATACCATTTCTCCCCCTCATTGCTTGTGTTCTCCACAGCATAATATCTCCATGGAAAAATATTTTTTCAAATGATTTTTCACATTTAATAGTTTCTAATCTTCTTATATTTTTTTTTCTCAAAAGTTTGGCCTTTTTTGTCTGTGAGGCTTGGCATTATCTTGTGCTGCAAAGAAAAGTGCTTGTATTCTCTGATAGCTGGATAGTGCAAAGGGCAGCCTGACTGTTTGGTTATATTGCTGTTTTGTTACTAGTTTAACAACAGAAGCAATTCCCTCCAGTGCATGTTTCTCTTCATGTTGGCCTGTCAATATCAATTGCCTAATATAAAAGATGCCGAAATTGAAGGAAAATCTGAAGGAATGGAAGGAACTCTTTCACATCTTAGTAATTTACAATTTCTCTAATTTATCCGAATTTTCCAGAGGTGTTTTTAGGTATTATATTTATCTTCAGAATATTTTGTAATGCTAACATCAGGAAAGAATTTATTTAGAAGTGTTCATTAGCAAACCTCTACAGAAAATTATACCTGTAAGCAAATGCCTGTTTACATAACAATATTTTTCTGCACTTGGCCAAAGAAAAACTACTCGTACACAATTATAATTTAATTGATTAGTTTGGATTTATTTTCAATACCTCCATTACATTTTCCCCTCCTTTCTTACTATCCAGATCTCTTGATCCTTAGCATCCCATTTGAAGTTCTGATCTGTGATTCATCCTTTAAATCAGCCCCATTTAATTCAGTTCTCAACTGGGAATAAATAAGGGCTATTTTCTAGACCAAAAACATGAGAAACTGTCTTTTCTGGTTCAGTTACAGAGAACAGCCTCTGCACATCCTACTCCAGGGCACTCTATTTCCTTTTACTTAGATGTTAATGAAGTTGCAAAAGGCATAGCATTGTAAAGAGCACAGAGATTAACTGTGCAATCATTTGCAGCCAGGCTTTAAAAAGTAGATGTAACCAAAAAGTCAAGAATAGTGGAATTTAATTTAGGGAACAAGGAGGAGGGGTGGGGGTGAAGAGAAGGTCTCAGCTTTAGTGTGAGGGACCCAGCAATAAGAACATCACAACAGCAGACAAAGGCAGAGCAAGGTCTCTCCAGCTCAGCAGCATGAGTGGCAGAAGATGAGTATGGAGGAACACAAGAACAGAGCAAACACACAGTGATACTCATGCATAAATACATGTATATGCTGCAGCTTGTGGCTTAAGGGCCTCTCAAACAGAGAATTATTACCAACAAAAAAGAAGTGTGTCAGGAGAAACAGGCAGACTACAGCGTGACAGCTGTGTGCTGGCCACTGGCAATCCTCAGCAGCTCAAGGAAAAGGCATACCACGTATCTGTGTCACCACAGGCATCCTGGAAGTCTTATACACAGCACTTGGACACCGAGGGATTATTCTTTTGATCAACACTTTCCATGCCATTCATGAAAAGCCATTGCACTTCCTGCCACAACTAGTACATGCTAAAGATGCTGTGAAATCCAGAGGATGTTACCTGAAGAGGGGGGCATTGCAGCACACGCAGCAGTATACTCCTGCTTCTGTGTTATTCAGATAGATCCCACTGAATGGCTTTTAAAATAGGAAGGAAAAAAAGAGAAGTTAATAATGCAGGTCTTTAAAAGCTCACCATCTGGAAGAAGCATGTAGGAATCAGATTCAAAACAGGAGAAAAACCATAAAAAGAAAGCTTTGCAGGGGGGCTTTGAAGAACAAACATTAGCAGCCTGGAGAAATGAAGGGGAGGATGCCTTTGGATTAGTAGTGAAGACTACCCCCTACCCCCACAAACTTTGAGACGAGTCGGATGCATAAATCATCCAGGTACCAAGGATGAAGTCGTGACCTCCAAGAAATTGGTGAAATGTGCAGGATCCCAAAGGCCAGGGCTCTGCTATGGACTGCCACAACTTAAAAGTGGCTTTACAAAGGGGCTTTCCTCCTTCCTACATGGTCTGATACTGGGATCCTTATTTTACAGATATGAATTTGGGCACAGTTTACATGGTGCATGCTCCACGCGTGCAGAAATCCTGGCTCTGGGCTAGGGAAAACCAGCACTGCACCCACAATGCTACATGGCTTCCTTCACAGAAGGAGGAAACATGGGGACATGTGGATGGGTGATCTGGCACCAGAAGGAGAACCCATCTCCTGAAGGGAGCACTACTTTTAAGATTTTCATGGCTAATCTACATATAGTCATAAAAAAGAGACTGCAGGATAAAAATATGACCTCCCTGTCTTCTGGAGGGGCCTCTACTCCCACAACACAAACAGTTGATCTGGCAGCAAAGCATCCCAGGAAAAAAAACCCAATAAAATATGAAAAGAATGCAGAATGTTTTTTCATCTGCAAAACAGTTTGGGTCAGAACAAAATCTACCCTGTTCCGTATGTTGAGTCTAACTTTCATCCACAGGAAGGCGGGGGAAATCCTGTGAAGAAACTGAGTGGTGACAGCTCTCCAAGGCAGGTTTTTCTGTGCCCAGCAGGAAGAGGAGATGGCTCACCCTCGGACAGCATTAGCACTTTTGCTCACCGGCTCAGTTCCTTTTTCTCGTGTAACATAGAATTGCTCTGGAGTCAATTTTTTTTTCCAGTCTGTAGCAGCAGCTGCTTCAGCTTGTTTAGTGAGAGGGCCTGTGTCTTCAATCAGATATAGAAAGATAATTTAGTAAGATAGCTTAGATTCCATTGATGCTTTTCATCATCATCTCAGTTCTCCCAAAGTTTCTATGGGTACAGACCAAGCACAGAGGGCAGCTCAGGGACATGAGCAGGGGCAAGCGCAGGACTTTGCATCTGCTTTCCATTTGGTGTGCTACATCCAGAGAGTAGCCCCAGCAAACCACTTGGGAAGGTTTGTGAAGGAAATGGGCACCTATGCCCCAAGGAACCACCCCCTCCCCCAGTGCAGCCCTCTGCCCTGGCTCAGGATAACTGCTGGTCTGCCAGTGCTCCTTCTTCATCCCTGGGTATCACTAAAAGGTTTGGCAAACCTCTTGGAAACCCTCAGAAATCAGAAGTAATGTTCATCTGCAGGCTGTGGAACACTGGCAACTTCCACAGGCCCCAGTAAAAAGTGGTTCTAAGAAGGAGGACTAAGAAAGCAACACCTACAGCTCAAGAGAAATGGGGCCACAGTTAAGTGAGGGACACACAACAGCAGAGCAGAAGTCACCCATCATGGTGCAAACCTCCAGCAACATACCCTGTGAGTCTGTACGCACCAAGAACACCTATGGGGGTACGGGATTGGCAAAGAATTAATAGACTGGCTGAAAAACATCGAGTAAAATAGTTTAACGTCTTCCTAATCAAAAAGTCTGAGGTGGGGAACTACCTCCCAGCTTATCTCTCATCAGTTCCTGAGGAATGACTTGCCTGTATTCATCTCTTGCAAAGTAGAGTTGAGACTGGGGTGGGGAGAGCAGAGGGAAATTAATTTGAAAATGATCGTTTAACCAAAAAACTTGAGAGTTTCGCCTGCCAGTTCAAGACAAAAAACCTACAGCATGTTAACGCAGCCTTTCCTACGTGTCCAGAAGACGGCGAGCACAGGGACACCCTTTCCCCCTCCTCCCCATGCGCCAGGGGGGTGGTACCTGTGCCCGTGTGCGCAGCGCGGGCGGCGCTCGGCAGCGCGGAGAGCAGCGGGAGCAGCAGGCGGCGGCTCCCGAGCATCCTCCCGACAGCAGCGGCCGCCATCGCGGCGGGGCGGGACCGCGGAAGGCGCTGGCCTTGTGTAACCCCTGCGTTCCACCTACAGAATCAGATCTCATAAAAGCAATGAGTAAAACACCCGCTTAAGTGCCGATGCAGCATTTGCAGGTAAAGGTTTCAATCAGTTCTTACCGAGAGGCAAAGAGACCAGCTTAAAAATGAACACTCGCTGCAGCCGTAAACATAACAAAATCCTGTTGCGACATTTCCTTGCAGCTAGTCTAGGTTGTTTTTAAGGAGAACAGGTCTGGTACTTGCATGCAAAAGCGCTCTTGCTGTCCTCTCCTGCGCTCTTGCTATCCTTGCTCTCGGCGCTGTGGATCGAGGAATGGCGAAGGGGCTGTGCCATCTGAGAGTTTCCTGTTTTCGTGGGGTGATTTGCAGTCACAGCTGCCTTGGCTTGGTCTATAAATATACCTGTAATAGGACACCAGTGTTAGTTTGGCAGCCCGTCCGTAAAAGGTAGACCTAAATATGAATTAGTTTTCCAGGTTAAGCCTTAATGTTACTGTCTGCTTTTCTTCCAATAGTTTCATTTCTGATTTGGTATTAGTTCATCGTTTCAGAAGGATATGGAAGTGTTTTGATTATGCTGGCTAACAAAGCTAATAGTGATATTTAATACAAATTTATTGTCTTTTAGTCTAATTCTTCTTGCCTAATTCTAAAATCAAAGCTGAAAAATAGTCTTGTGTGATCAGCCCTGTATGTACATGTTTGTATTGAGCTGTCCTTATGCCTAAGACAGGGAGTTCCATGGCAACTGAGGACATCTAACACAGCACCTGATCAGTCCCACGGCCGCAATCACTGCCTCTGCTGGGATCCACAGAGCATTCCACCAAAGGGTGGATATCAGCAAGGCTCCTATGTGGTGCTTTCACGGTCTGCAGTGGCAGGGGAGGGGGGCACACAGATGATTTATGGCTTTGTCCTGTGTGATAAGACATGGTGGAGCAAAGTCAGAGTACCTGGATAAAAATCCCAGAGTGTGATGGTTGTGAGGCCTCAGGTCTGTGATTTAGGACGTTAGGAGAGCAGTGCTGCTGGCAGGGAGGAGAGGGCTTTGCCACCCCACTTTGGTGCTGGCAGAAGGCAGCATCCATGTGATAAGCAGAGGGACAACATTTTTCCATGTTCAGCCATTTTGGAAGTGATGATCCTGTGATCTTTCCCAACATTTTCTAGTTTACCCCTATGAGATCTTGTATCATTCATTTAGCCATGGTTTAGCAGGGCATTGGAACATGTTAGGAAGACTTTGGTGAGGAGAGACCCAATCTGACACTTCCCCAGTTCTAGCAAGTAGTTTAGGGCTAGAAAGTGGTAGCAGGTGATGGTGTCACTCCTGGCCTCTGTCTCCAGATCAACGGTAGATAAGAGGCATTTCCCTCACATTCCTGGTCTTAATCTCACTCAGATGGTGTTTGCTCCTGAGGAGGACAGGTAATCAATAGAGTTCTCTCTGAATTATCTGAGAAATGAAGGAGGGTGAGAGAAAGTGGTTAGTCCTGAAACTTGAATGTTTTCATGCAATTGACATTGATTTATTTTGTGCTTTTTTAAAAGACAAAAATAAATAAAAAATGAACTGTCAGTATCTTTTTTGCAGGTCTCTGTTACTGGTACCATCCCAAAATGCAGCAGTTTTGAGGCTGTGGGAACTGAACCAACACAAGTCTGCTGCTGTACCATTTTCCTCAGGTTTTGGAGGAGGGAAGTGGGTGCCTGGGAGGCAATGGGAGCAGAAGAAGCACAAGGCATCAGGCTTATCAGCCCAAGCCTCATCATCCTCTCAATTACCCAGTTCACTACAAGCCACTCCTTGATTAAAATAAGTGGGGTGGTGGATGAGGTGGATCCCATTCATCCCAACACCTGTGATCCACATTTGAGGTGGTGCATGGCAGAGCAGGAGAAAATCCTCCATTTTCCCCTCCAGTAGAAGCCTGACCTGCAGTCATCCAAACCAGCATGCCAGGTTTTCCTCAAGTGGAAAACAACCCCCCCAGCTGGAGGTAATTCATTTTTCAGATCTTCAGTGCTGAAAAACCAAATCATTGTCCTGTCATGCCTGTAATGTTGCCTCCCATGGTTACAGCACACACCAAGCCGTGTAGCTAGGCAGACATCCGGCCTGCCTTTCTCCCCATAGACTGTTCTGAAAGCCAATTAAGCTGTTACTTAATTTTCCTCCCTTTTTTTTTTCTCCCTTATGCACAAGGGGAAGCATTTAAAAATCTCCCCTAGCTACATTATGTAAATTTTCAAGTAAATTCTCCCTGAGTTGTAACTCAGCAGATTTGCTGTTAAAAAATGTACACATGTGCACAAGCTGCATCCAGGGAAGGGTCACCCATCCACAGCAGTGTCCCCTTGGACACGTGTAGATGGGGAGAAGCCCCTCAGCTCCTCCCATAGTGTGGCTCTGTGCCGAGGCAGCAGCAGCATCACAAGGCAAGAGCAGGAGGGAAGAGGGAAGCAGCCACAGTCCAGACTATCCTGCTAATATTTATTCAGGCTCCAGCCATTCCCCAGCTCCAGCTCTGTCTTAACTGACGGCTGTGGGGACAAGCAGAGCATCACGTACTGCCTACGCTGGCAGATACTGAGCAGTCAGCCAGGATGCAACGAGGTGCAGAAGTGAAAAGAGCCCTGCTCAAATTCGAACTTCTGCTTACACAGCTTTTGTTAATAAAGCCCCTTGACATTACCACGTATGGAAGAAAACTCTGAAACTGTGGTGGTTTTATTTTGTATGCAATCAGTTTTTCTCTGCTCACAATGTCAGACCTATTTTTGTCCCCTCCTGTAGTGTGGTTCCACTGGAACATGTGGGAGCTCGCCATGCAAAAAATTGTCTTGGGCATGTCATATGTAAGAGTGCTGTGTGCCCAGGTGCCTGGGGAGTGAAGAACAGGGGTCTGGCATAAGCCCTTCGGTGGTGGGTTGTATCTGGGGGGGGCTCTGTTTCCTCCACAGAAACCCTCAATGCTTTTGCAGGAGATACTGCAGGAACTCCACATCCTTCTTCAGCAGTCGTCTCTCCTCTTACAGACTTGATACCGCTCCACAGCCAGCCTCCAGCCACTGAGGTGTAATGAAACTAAGAGCTCTTGGTATATGGAGATACTGTTTCCACGTGGAAACACTATCTAAAGATTTATGGTAGTGCTCTGGTGCTGAATTCCAGTGACAGAAAACGAGTTTGGGAAAAATTTATTAGAAGCAGAGGTGTCAAAGTACCTTGGAAAAGGGTACTTCTGGTTTCCAGAGTCACACGGAGACTGAATGCGGATCTGAACCTCCCTGAAGCTGATCTATGGATTCTGCTTAGATTCATTTATGGCACAGCCTTATGTGATTCAAGTCAAAGACGTCATCAGAAATAATGAACATAAAACTTCTTGTTTTGTTTGCTTTATGTTTTAATATCTCTTTTTGCTAATCAAGAGCTATAGGATACCTGATTATTCTAACCTTTGTTTTTGGAAAATAATAGGCCATATTTGTGGACTAGCTTAAGTGGGAGCCTTCTCTTGGAATGTAAGGGTGGAATTTGAACAGAACAGGACAGAATAGAATAGTTCCAGCTGGAAGAGATCTATGGATTTGGTCCACTGTGACAAATGCTTTCAGTTGGATTAGACCAAATGCCTTCCAGAAGTCCTGTCCAGTATAAATTATTCTAGGATTCTAAATGCTTTGAGAAATTTCTTGCGTAACGAGTGAAGGCTTGAATTCAAAGTTGAATGGATAGTTTGCAATCACTCCTTGACAGAAAACTCAACTCTGCAATTGAGCCATTGGTTCAGCTAAAAGTATACATGCAATCTGGTATGGAGTATGTGTATCTTCAGGGGCAGCTATTGGGAAGCAACACATCTAGGCTATTTCCCTGCGTTGCCTTATGCATCCCCTATATCATACCATCCAAGTTCCTTGAACCTTACAGACAGCAATAATACATTCCACTAATTTGTGTGTGATTTGTTATCCCTTTTATCCCAAGGTAGTGACGAACTGAGATGGTTCTTCCACACAGTACCCAAAGCCTGAACAGAAAATTGAATGAACCTGTATTTGGCAGCAACTGCCATAGCAGCAACTTTCTGTAGGTTATCTCAATGGATTTATCACCCTGAACTAAGCCCTGACCATCTGTTCTATTCTCTCATTACAAATACAGAAAAAGCTAATTCATGATTGCATCATAAAAAAGTAAAATATAAATGATTTATGAGTAGGGCATGCTTCACACTCTGATTGAGAAAATGGCCCTCTTCCATAGAGTAACTTCCTTGATAACAGAGTTTGCCTTTTTCCCAGCAAATGGGAATTACTGGAGAATGGAGCTTGCTAGAACAAGTTTTATTTCCACTCATTAATCTTAGATGTGTTTTTAAATTTGGGATTCATGTAAGTGAAGTTATGAATCTTCTTTCCTTCCCTCCTAGATGAGCCCCCAAAGATTTATTTTTGTTGGGAAAACTAGCATTCTGTTCTCAAAGCATGAGCTAGTTTTCCATTTCATGAAAATGAAGTGCTGGGTGGCAGTCTGGCCCAACACATCCTGCTCTCACTGGAACAGGAGTTGGGGTTTCTTTTCCAGGACCTATCTGAGCAACTCTGAACTGAGCAAAAACTCCTCCAGCTTCATATGATATAAAATCTGGCCAGATCTGCAGGGACAACCTACTTATGTGAGAACCTTAAGTGAGGAGCTTTTTAAAAGGCAGAGTGTACTGAGTCAGTGCTGCTGTGGTAAATGTTTTTATCCATATCTGCTATGTAGGAAGAGAGTAGAAAGGATCAGAGCAGGCTCTAGGTTTCACATGGACTTCTTACTTCTACTCCCTACTGCCATTCATCTAGCAAGAAAAAATACTGGTAGGCCATGTTAGCCCATTTGTTAGTGAATTGCTTTAATTTCTGAGTGCCAAGCAAAGATACCTTCCCACCATACCTGATGTTCAGCAGTGTTTCAGTATACCTGATGTTCAGCAGTGTTTCAGTATCAAAACTGACCACAGACCTGACTGAAACCTGTGCTACTCTTTACAACTCAATTTCTGTGGTTCAGCAAATACACAGCAAGTGGCATCAACACACTGAGTCAGTGGCAGCCCCTGGATGAGGCACTGGAACAGATTCCCCTGAGAAGCTGTGGATGTCCCATGCTTGGAATTGTTCAAGGTCAGGCTGGATGGGGCTTGGGACAACTTGGTCTAGTGGAAGGTGTCCCTTCGCACTGTGGGGGTTGGAATGAGATGATCATTAGGAGCTCTCTCAATTCAAACCATTCTATGATTCTGTGACTCCCATCCCTCCTCTATCATGGCAACAAATGCTACAGGCATTTGTAAAATACCCTGTGTAAAATACTCCAGATTTCTGACCAGAGGTTTTGCTCTGAAGAAGGTGTCCTAGGCATTGGACCAGTGTGATCCTTGGCACATGGAACATTGCATCCTGAGCTCACCCTGCATTTCACATTATTTGTGTTTTAGACCTGTACCACGTGCCACACAGCTCTTGGGTTGTGGAAACTGCAGTGAGCTACTTAGAACCAACATTAAATTTGGTCCAGTGCTGCAAAATCCAAGTCCCCATCAGTTCCTCATACTGTCTTGTCATTGGGAGTTCCTGAAGAAATTTAGTACATGAATAGCCCAATATCTGGGCTTATAGTTCCTGACTTTTTTGCACATATTTATACCTAGGAGCCAGCATTTAGTCACCTAGTTCTCTCTTTGGCAATGCAGCTCTCATTAATGGCAGGTGGATCTAGGATTAAACCCACTTACATTAGAAGTCTGCAGAAAAAATTGTGTAATGAAAAGAACTGGCCCTCACAGCATGTGATTCTTCTGTATGATCTACCTCAGATAAACTGTGTCTTAAGAGTGCCCATTTGTCAGAGAATTCTCCAACTTTGGAAATTAGATATCATTACCAACATCTGTTATATCTTGGGACACAGAGCAGACCTCCAGTCTTTCATAATACGTTCCCTAATGCCAATTAAAACTAATGATTTGACATTTTGAAAAGCCTTTTGACTCCTTAATATCTTTTTGACACCTGGCCTTTAAGGAATCTTCTTTCAGACTGTGTCACTAAAAGCACCTTGTTCAGAGAAGCTCATACTAAAAAGGAATTAAAAACATGCTATGGTGTGGGGGTTTTTGTTCAAATCCTTCTTATAACTGGGAAGCACTGCTGATCTGTAGAAAAGGGTGTGCTGATTTTGAATCGGATAGAGTTAATTTACTTCACAGTAGCTGGTATGAGGCTGTGTTTTGGTTTTGTGCTGGAAACATTGTTGATAACACCGGGATGTGTTTGTTACTGCTGAGCACCTCTTACATAGCACTGAGACCTTTTCTGCTCCTTACTCCACCTGCAAGTGGATTGGGGTTGCACAAGAACCTATGAGGGGACAGAGCCAGGACGATGACCCCAGGTGACCAGAGGGATTTTCCACAGCATATAGCACCATGCTCCATATATAAAACTGGGGGGAGAAGAAGGAAGGGGGAGGACATTCTGATGTCCTTTATGGTGTTTTTGGAGGTCCACTCCCTCTAAGTGTTTAGAAAAGACTGGACATGGTACTTAGAACCATGGTCTGACTTGGTAGAGTCTGGTCAAAGGTTGGACTCAGTGATCTCAGAGGTCTTTTCCAATCCAGTTGGTTCTGTGATTCTGTGATTGTTTGTCTTACCAAGTGAGTCACTGTTAATACAAGATGGAGTCCTGTTCTCCTGGGGATGGCTGAATACCTACCATGGCTGAATACCTACCTGGCCATGGGAAGTGGTAAATTAATTCCTAGTATTGCTTTTGTTGCATGTGCAGCTTTTGTTTTACCTATTAAACTGAATTTTCTGATTCTCTCTCCCCACTTACAGGAGGAGGAGTGCATGAGAGGCTGTGTGGGGCTGATGGCTGATGTTAAACCACAACAGGATGTAGATGAGAAAACACAAGAGATGAGTATCAGACAGAGTAAGACAATCTAGGGATGTCTCCTGGAAACAGCAAGAGAAAGCAACGAAGAAATGGGGAACAGTGAAACTGCAAGCTGTGGGACCAACTGGCACTGAGGTCTCTCAGGGTGGTTAGCTCAACCTTTAGTGCAACAAAAGAATGAAGTGACTTTGGAGCAGTTTCTGCTTCACAAGGACTTGGCACCATGTTTCACAGCAAACTTGCACAACACTGGCACCACAAAAAGGAAAGATGTTGCACACTATGGAGCCTAGGGAGAGTTTTGTTACTTTTATGCGGCATGGATGAGGGAGTGAAAACCAGCAGTGAACAGCTCTTGCTGAAGAGCTTTTTTTGTCTCTTATTCAAAAATAAGCAGAGATCCTGCAGAGCCCAAGCATTTGGTCTGCTGGAAGACACTGTCTCCTGTGCTCACTTGCAAAGTAGGACCAGCATGAGGAGACCTGGTTGTGGACAGCATTTGAGTAGGTGAGTGTAGCCTGGGCAAAGGGCTGCATGAGCAACAGGATCTGCTGCCTACTTTGATATGATCGTTCTTCTCATCTTGCTGTATTCCCCCAAAATCCATCCAGCTTCAAGTAAGAACTGGCTTCAGTTATGCTTTGTACAAGGTTTCCATCGATGGCATCTTAGCATATTAGTGAAACATCAATGAGCTGGAAGAACTAGCTGGTTCTGATGCCTTCGGATTACCATGCAAATAAGCTCACTCTTCATGAAAGGCAAGTTTTACTAGCTCCTTATAGTCTCCAATACTCCAATTTCTTCTATGTCCTACAAATAACATTTTTATAGGTCAAAGATATCTATGTGTGTAAATATGTGTATGTCTCTCCCCTGCTGTGTTTCGTTCATTCCTGTGCATACTCTACCTGTACATGAATTCTAAATTCTGCCTGGGTGACAGTGAACAAGGCAAGCCAGATAAAGTTATTCCACTATTTCTGATATCTTTGTGTCAGAGACAGTGTTTGTATAATAGAAAAATAATAATCTCATTAAGAGGACTAAAGAGCTGTTAATTTATCTGCAAAGATCTGCTGTAGTAGCAGTTCTGGTGAACTGAAATATCATGTCCCATATACACAGTTGTATTGCAAAGGCCACAGCCAGTGCTAGAGCAGTCTCCTTTGGTTTTTTTTCCCTCTGTGCCATTTGGGAAGAGGTGCAGCTGCCTGGGAGGAGAGGAGGTACAGTGGCACAGCTGTAGAGTTAGAGGATTTGTGTATTGGATGTGCCAGTGGGTGATTGTACAGGTATATGTGTGCTGTGTTTTTATCTCTGTGTAAATGGGTTATTAAATCCCTAGACGCACAAAAAATCCCCTCAGCTGTGAAGTGCTGAACCTAGAAGAATACTCTGGAAATGCAGAAATGTATTTGAGCCATGCTCTTTACCTTCTCTATACTGACCATTGTGAGAGATGGGTTACTTCCTTGGATGGACTCTTGGCTTGAGCCTGTCTGTCCATTCTTATGCTTTCTTCTTCTACTTTGTTGCAATGTGTTTGGGCTTTTATTTACATAGGGATATTTTTTTCTTTTTTGTCAGTCTTCTGAAGGAAAATAGGTAGTGCCAAAGAGTTGTTAGGAGGCAGACCCTTGTATAAACCAGTAAGGGGGCTATGAATATGATAAATGCTTCAGTGCACTTTTCTGTCTTCACTAAGTTGACATGCTGGCCAGTAAATGACTACTGCCTCTGCAGTTTCCATTCAGACACTCTGTTGATAAGGAGCTGGATTTACAAATCAGACAAATGAATCATGTAGTAGAAGAGGTGCAGATCCACGCAAAGAAGCTGGAGTTGAAATAATATGTCAACATTCAAAGACCACATATGCTAGTAAAAGACTTGTTTTTCCCTGAAGACAAGTCTAGTGAGAAAAGTAACAGAAAAAAGTTCCTCTTGGATCTGAAAATAAATACTTTTTTTTTTTTTCTGAGAGCTCTGGATTCTTCTCAGGATCCAGAGTTAATCAGCAACAGAGATTTCCTGGAGGAAGAGTTCATTTCAATTTCTACATGCATGGGAGGGTACGGTTTGAGGGAGTTGACTCCCAATGCTCTAGTTTAGCAGTGGGTAATCAGAAACTATTTGAAATGTCCCAAATCTATAAATTACACTGCAGTTGTTTCCTGCTAGCATAAAGATAAAACCAGTGTAAGTTAACCTCAGTGTTCCTATTGCTCAGGGATCAAGGGCAATAGAAGAGAAGCCTGGAAGAACTGGTACTGCTGCTGCCTGCAATCTGTACTGCTTCAGCACCTGCTGGGGGAAGAAGAGTCCATTTCTGCAGCAAGGTATTTACCAGAAGCACCCTCAGAAACAGATCTCAGCCAAAAACTCATCTGCAGAGCCTGATAACTCCCTTAACCACAATGGTCCCAGACACACAGAACAAACAAAAGCAGAGGTTTGCAGGGCCAAAGCATTAGGCTCTCTCATACCAAAACCTCTACTGGAACTTGCAATCCCATTGATACCACCATCAGTTTGGTCTGCTGCTTTACCAACTCACATTCATCAGACAGGTAGCAATCATACCTGACCTTTTATCAACACAGTCCAGATTTGTATTTCTTGATATGTAGATGTGCTGTATATTATCATTGTGCTTTTCAATGCCAAATAAAAACCAGAATTCTTTTCAATGAGTAGTGAGGGCAGCAGGGTGTGTATGTGTGTACATGTGTGATGTGCCATTTGCAGATGCCTTGGAAGAGACCATGCAGGAAGCTGAGCAGGGTACTTCATCATTTCTGCACAGTCAGTACTAAGTTGGGCAGCTCCTATGAACAGGAGGAAAGAGTTTTCAGCTTCTCTCAGAAGCGCAGATACCACAGTGAGGATGACTTGGGGGTGCCTGGTTCAAATCAGAATCTTCAGTCCCCATCACTGTCCTGGGATAACCATCTACATGCCTTCTCTTTCAAGAAGCTGAGCACATCTCATTTGATTTTTATTCTGCACAGTTGCTGGCCATGAGGCCTATTTCTTTGTCATTGCCTGGTGGTTACAGCTGTGGAGGAATGAACCTTGTCTCAGTTCTTACTTTGCTTAAGACAGTTTTTCACCTTTCAGGAAAGCACCTAATTATGAAGATCTTGTTCTAGGTAGGGTACAGTTTCTACATTTTAAGGTAGAAATTTACATGTCTAGGCAGTAAAATATAAGAACATTTCTGGAAGTGGGTACTGGAAGCCCAGACTATTTTTTCCCAAAGGAAAAGCCTAATTGCTACTCCCAAATATCAAGTTGAAAAGGTTGCTCAACTTTTCTGTTTCTGTAGTCTATTAATCCTGCATTCTTTTCTACATGACAGCAGATCTTCAAAAAGGGATGCAGAGGGCTTAGTGGCCAGAACAGATCCTGCAATGAAGTAGCTGCAGACCGTTTTGTTTGTGCTTAGGAAGGCATCAAGCCTGACTCCTCCTGTGTGACTGATCTGCCCAATGAACTATTATGTAAAAGGAAATAGGAGCCCTTCCCCATCTGCTCGTTAAATGAAGGTAGGCAATCAATTCCCTCAGGCACAGCCCAAGCCAAATGGTGTGTGCTGGGCATGTCCTGGGAATATTCACCCAGCTGAGCCCTGCAGAAATCCTTAAACATTTTGTTTTCTGATTCAGTAATGGAATGAGTGTGAGCTGAGCTGCTCTTATCAAGGGTGGGGGGAATTCTTCACCAGGCCATAGACACAACTACAGGTCCCTGATTAAAATCAAATAAAAAAGTGTGGCATCTCTTGACTTACTTGAGAAATAATGTGCAGTTTTAAAAGTAACTATTTTAGATTGAAGTGTTTATATTCTACCTAGGTCTTAATTCTGACATCCAAGTGCATTACAATTTTGAAGTGACAGATCTCAGACAGTACAAAGTTCAAAACTGTGAAAGACATAAAAGATTTTTGGATCCTACATTTCTGGATCATCAAATTCTGCATTATACAATGCAGGGTATAGTATTTGGGTTTATTTGTTTAGAGAATTATTCTATGTAAGGTGAGATCATATGTCTAGAAATTTCCCAATTTTTATTTTGAAAAATTGCATTTTGTTAATTTTTTCATATCAATTTTTATTAGAAACAACAGAAATTGCTTTCTTTTCAAGATCTCCTCAAATACAGTAAGTCATACTTCAACATTATGGTTCCAATACAAAATAATGAAATTCCAATGTAAGAAAACTATACAAAATGATAGCTAGCAGGAAATTAATTCTTATTTTATGTCAATTTACTGGATTTTCAAAGTTGTGGGTTTCTATACCCAATCATACCTATCAGTGAGAGCATATGACTTTCCATCAGTCTCCTACCTGCTACATAGCAATGATAAGAAACACATCCTCACCCTTCTCTCAGTTCTGCCAGCACATCCTGCATTTTGTTTCCAGATTTCTTTCTCATTCTGATGTCTAGAGGACTGCTGAACATAAGCTAAAAAAAACAATTGAACATGAGGCCATATAAGCAAATTTACAACATAAAGATAAAATGTTCCCCTAAGGGCTGCTAGGAAATCAGGCTGCATGTCAAAGGAGGAAGGAGAGGGAGTGGCGGAATCATGCTCATGAGCAGTAATGAATACAACAGATACAAACCTCCTCCTCAACCCAAAGCAGTCAAGGCAAGTGACTGTGCTTATACAAACATTAAAAAGCTAAAAGAACACAGACCCCAAATTTTTTAATCACATTTTTGGTAGGCAGGAAGTAAATGCCTTGTTGTAGGTGTTCTGGTCTTCAGAAATTCAGTTCTGTACAACATTGCCTGCACTGGCCTAACTGCTGTACAGTACATTCTCAGTTTTCCACAGTAAACTCAATTGATAGTGGTGCTCTCTGAAATACTCCAGTACATTCCTGACAGTTTCACCAGGAAGTTTTTACCAGAGTGTCCTAGCCAGTATTTTACCTCTCTTAAAAGCACCGCCACTCTTCAGCAACACCACGTTACCCAAGGCTGCAAGAAATACAAACTCCCTGTCTAAAACTGCTGCCTTCTCAGAGTCCATTTTATCTTCAAGTCAAAAATAAAGAACTTAAACAGATCACAAGCATTAACTTATCAATCATCTATCTTTCCTGTGCCAGGACAAACAGTATTTACTTTCATCCAGAGTATCCTATTATCTGTAAATATTAACTCTACTAAGTTCTAAGAACTATAAATGGGATTTTTTTTTTTCTACAGAGGCTGAAAGTATATGGTTACTGTAGTTCTAGTCCTCAGTTCTTGGGTTATTTCACACAAAAAATATTCAGTTGTTTTTATTGTCTTGTTATTCCATCAGATGTCACATTTTCTTGCTTTACGGACATGAAATTTCTATAAATGTGCATGGGATTTTAAGAAAAAAATTAGGAAAAAAAAGGAATATGCTGTATTGGAATTTAATCTATTTAATAAGTATTTTAATGTTAGCACACAACAAATATTATTGATTACCAAATTTTAATCTGAAGCTTTGCAATTTAGTCTTAAAATACTACAAAAAATTAACAAAATTTCTAAGCACTGAAGTTAGATTCTAAAACCACATTTAATTAAACCCTTAAGACAACATGCCAGATACTTTCTTTTTGATAGCTGGATATGAACACACTCATGTTTCATAAAATACAGCACTGCAAACATATTTAAAACATTTATTTTGGTGAAATTCATCCAGATGATTGAATACGTTTGTATTGGTCAGCCTTTGCAGTTCCTTGTTTTAGCAAACGGCCTGGTTCAAACATCAGATCTACAATATACTCTTGAGGGGGAAGCAGAAGCCCTTTGGGAGAGTATTCAACCAATTTAACTTCATTCCAAGCTCTGTTATACTTGCTACGAACTAAGCTACAGCCAATGCCAATTCTGTCTGCTATCACCTAAAAAAGAAAGAAAAAGTAGTTAATTGCAGTTCATTCATGTAGCTTCTGTGATATACAGTGAGGCCCTCTGATGCTTAAAAACAAAACAAACACCTGAAAAGCCTAGAGCTTTCTTGAAATAGACTTTATAAATTTCTCAACTTTTCCAAACTTCAAACCTTTATTGTTGGTTTTGCATAGAAAGTGTAAGCTTTTAAACATTATTTCTTGCATATCCTATCCCCAACATGAAAACCATTCATTTTAACTCTTTTCAAACACTGATACCTTTGTTTATCAGCCAGTCCTCCAAATCTCAAATGAAGTGCAACACCCACAGTCCCAAGCAATGTTTTTTTCTGCTTGAAAGACTAACTTCTGAATAACATTTTGAAGTCTATTCAAGCAATGAGGTGTAAGCACACTGCACACATATAGCTAGTATGAAATATTAAATGTAAAAAATGTAACATTTTTATCAGTGTAAGTTTAGGACTGTTGCTTCACTCCTTGCTTTTCTGCTCTGGAAATGTGGGAAGCAATGAAATGTGAGGCAAGTGTCTGCTAGATGAAACACCTGCCTTTCCTCTGGGCTGTACTATCACAGACAGACCTATAATGGTTTCCAGCTTCCAAACTGCTTTTTCAACACACATCTGCTGTGAAGGAATGAAATCCTGGAAGATTTTTAACTTGTTACAAATGGACATGGGTCTCCATTGCTTAGAGTGCTTTGGCTTTAAGAGAGATGACCTGGCCCTACAAAAGTTTCTTAGGACAGAGGAGCATAATTAAGTCACACCCTCAGAATGTCATAAAATAAGTTGGAAAATTTCTCTCCCTATGTGTACCATAAATTTAGGGTTATACTCTTTCTCCTGTGTATTCATTCCTAGGTCCTTCCTGCTTAATGTGCCAGGCCCTTGTTTCTGTTTCTTTCCATTCAAGAAAGGGAAAAATCTAGCCAAGGAAAAGGGATGGGGGACAGATAACCAGGCTGCACCAGTCTCCATATGAAGAAAGAAGAAATAAAACTTACCAGTTTCTTCTAAGAAACTAGAACACAGAAGCTGTTATATACTATCACAGAATACTGGATAGATACCAAATAAAAATTGTCCCAACAAGTTTACATTTGCAGCATGGAAAAAGAAGGAAGCTGCATAATTCAGTATTTTGCAGTTTACAGAAAATGTAAAATGTTTTGACTCCAAATCAAATACTTTGGCTTTTTGCCATTTATCAAGTATTCTGCTGATATCAGTTAAGACAATTTAATGACAACAAGAATGTTTACAGAAAGAAGTGATGCTGGCTTTCATTCACTGGGAAATCAACTTTGCTGTTGACAAATTATGAAACTGTATACAAAAGATTTTACACTGATATAAATACTGTATTATACTGATGCAAATATACTTCAGTTTAGATTATCTATTTATCAACAATATGTTATGTTGCAAAATAAATGATAATGTACCTTGAAAAGTAAAGCTCTGTGATAGAACGTCCCTCTTTTGATTTTCCCGATAGGCACAATGTTGCTTTTCTGTTCAAATTGTATTGCACTCATTTCAAGTTCCCAGCAGAAGTGATGTAGTTGCTCTCTTTCAATAGAGCCACCCATCTTATCTGCAACAAACCTGTTCCAAATGCATACCAGGATCATTTACATCTATAATACCTCTTGTATTTATGGCAAAAATGTAGCACAATGAAATGTATACAAGCAAGAAGTGAATGACCTTTAAGACTGTAATACTTTTTCTGTGTTTGCTTAATTAATTTTTAAACTCAGTAATTGGTATTTTTAATATGCTTACTGATAAATACAGATAACCATAACCGTAACTCATAACTCATTCATATTTGTTACAGACCTAAACCAAGGTGCAAAAGCAGAGATTCTGGAGGGGTATAGGCACAAAGTCCTCAGAAAAAGTCATCAGTAACAGTGTAATTACTGAGGAAGTAATTAGAGAAGCTGATGTTCATGTTTACAGCTAACAGATTAGGTGAGTTACCTATTATAGTCCTCAGGCCTATCATTTCTTTGAAATAGTAATAAAGGCATGAGAATATGTATGACAAAAATAAAGCCACAGGTAATGATCCCAGCATAGGAAAGCAGCTATATTCATTGAAGGTACTTATCTTCTACATGTGCTTTCTTATATTGAAGCCAGTATTTTGGGGGCAAGTGGTATTTGTCCATTAGAACAAATGGCTCAGAAACAGGAACAGATCAGAACTCACCATCAGTGCATGCTCTGCCAAANTGCTGTATGTAAAGACCTTTGTTCCCCTCAGTGTCTAAGCCACAGGCACAAGGGTTATTGGGGTCTCTCACTCTGGACATGTTGCAGAGCTGACATGAAAATCACAAGCCATTGCTTCAGACAGGGAGCTAAAACCTGCATCCTCTCCTCTGCAGAAGCAGTGAATGTGTTCCTCTGCCCAGCACAAGCAAGGCAACCTCCAAGACCTCACTTTTCAAAGTTTAGAGTTGAGGAAGCATTGGTTGCAATAGCATGGGCACAGGGAGCTATCACCAAGCATGTCAGATAAGGTATCTTGAAGCTGGGAATTACTGTGTGAAGTGTGGGGGCTCGAGGCACTCCCTTGTGCTGTGTGTGCCCATGGCCAGCCCTCATTAAAGAGAGCAACACTGCCCCAGCCAACATGCTCACCACCACACAAAGGTGTGCTGTGTTTGTTCCAAAGGAGACATCCAGCACTACTGATGTCCCCTCCTCTAGCCTGACCCCCACTCCAATGAGCACAGGAGGAACTCTAGCCAGGGTCCCAGGCTGCTGAGGGATGCTGCAGCTGCCTTCTCCCCCACTCCCTATTCAACACATGCTATTCAGGCAGCTGCCTGCAATGGAACACAGACAAATCCCCACAGAAAACATTCTACTTAAATTTCCCATAACTGTTTCACTGGGTTGTGTCTGCAAGTATTTCACTGGTGTGTTAGAAGAGCAGATTTAAAAGAGAATTTTATGGATTCCACCTTGAGGAAGGCAGCATGATTTATACATAGCTGGATAGTTAAGGATGAATGTCTGCCCTGTCAAATTCTGCAATCAATGGAAAATTCATTCCTCATACCACATTAGAAGACTTCATTAAAAATGAGAGTTAGTAAAAGTAACAAATTTTGTGAGAGTAAGTGGGATCTGACACCACATTCTCCAGATTTGGGAGGCAGCCTGGAAACTGCTAAGATATAAAGGTTTAACTATGGAGAAGATGAAAACAGACACACTGCTTGGAGGTGACAGGTATTGGTGCCCAGGCTGAGTAGTCAGTGTAACTAATGAATCACACATTGATACCAACAGTCTGTACTTGCACTATTGCAATATTCTGGCACTATTAAATTGCCAGGGTATTAATTACAAGAGCACTTAAAAGCCATGTTAGAAAACTTGTCTTATGCTTTTGGCTCTATAGAATACAAAATGCAATAGAGTTGCTGTCCCAAGAGGTTCCATAACCAAGTAGGCAGGAAAGATGGTAGGAGAAAGAACAGACATGCTACATGTAACTTGCAACCATCTTGATTATTAGATTTGGATTCTAATGATCCTTTTAGGCTTTGAAAAACCTGGATCTCTAGGGCCCCTTGATTAGGTAGATGCTATGTGCAGCTGATGTGGTCACTGGAAAGAATCAGTACAGATGCATAAATGTGAAAAAGAACCTGAAATTGTCTATAAGAATATATTTTTAAATGAGAAATTGATACTCTTTTGTTGCAAGTGATACTTATTTTAAAATATATTAAATTAATTGCAACAAAATTAGAAACAAGAAGTTTAAAATCTAAATATGTCAACATTCTGGGCCAAAGCTGATTTCAATTCCACTTAAGCATGGGAAAATAACTATTTTGAAAAAAAATTACCTTGGATAAGAAAACAGTTATTTTACCAATTCAGCTTATGGAAATACAATTTGGTACTCACTGTGCGAGAGCCACAACCTGTTCCTGGGTAGTAGTTAGTGGTAGAATTGTTTTGGAAGCATTATTAATGTAATCCATTAAAATGAAGTCAGGTGGTAGTTGCCAGTGGGAATTTTCTAGAGTTATTTCCTCTTGGACTGTAGGTGTAACTTGAATAACTTCTTTTGGCTTTTCCTCCTCTTTTTTCCCCTTCCCTTTTCTTACATAGAAAAAAAAATACACTTATCTAGAATACTGTAATCTCTAAAGTTCAGCATCAAATACATTAGTTCTTCAACAGGACATTTAAACAAATTGACTAGGAAGAGGTGGAAGGTAGGAGACTTCTTTCTTCTTGATAACAAATATCCAAAATCTACAAAGCTATAGAGAACACTTGTGGAACGTGCCCACAGGAGATGGTTAGGAACAAATGTCACTAGCTCCATGTTGATATTGTGGTCAATTCTCATTTTATGTTTTGTTAATGGCTCTGATATGCCTTCCCTATGTATGGATTATATAGCGGAGGAGACACTTACCTCCTATGCACATATAGGGCATATTTTTAGTTATGGTTTAGTTCTGTATGGATACTAAATGTCATGAACTCCAATTAATTTTTACTTGATAAAAATCTGGTCTTCAAATAAAGGAAAAAATGGTATCAAAAGCACAGCTGAAATCTTGACAAGACATTCCAAAAAACAGCCTCTGCACTTGCAAGTTCCAGCATTATGCAAACTACAGCATGGCTTGTCAGAGGAAGATTTTACAACAAGTCTGTGTTTTTGCTGACTCTTTTTCATTGCACATACTTCATATTTTACTAATATGGATCTAAAAAATGACTATGATCCTAAACAGGCATTCTAAGCACCCAGTAGAAATATAAATGAAATTATTGTTCTGCTTAAATTAAATAGTGTGCATTTCAGAAGTTATGAAGCAACTATAAAATCAGTATCTTACCAGAGGTATTATTAAGATCTATACAATCAGACAGTTTAGGATCTTTCATTTGTGGGAACACATGAAACTAGTGTTTTGTAAACATTATGTATTTTTTCAGCATAGATCCTGAAAATTTTTACTGTAAAATACAATAAAACTCCTTTCCTTTGTTTAACAATTATGGCTTATTTTTTAAAAAACCTGTAATACTTCTGGTGATCTTGGAAAGAAAAAGAAAAAAAGAAATAAAGGACCACTAGAGTACATAGCTCCAGGACACACTATCATTATTGCATGCTCTTCAAATTATTCTTAAAATTTATACTATGAAAGCACTCTTAAGATGGAAGGCACTGAACAAAGCAAAAGGGCATACACCATTATCAGTAGTTGAATTCAAGCAATTTGTCTTCAGAATACTTTGCAAACTTTTCTTTAACCTATTGAGATTTACCATACTCACAAAAGGCCCTTTTCATAGGTGTCACAAAGCACATTATTTTAGAAGGATAACCAATTAAGATTTAATCTTAAAATTATAGAAAATTCACCGCCCTGTTAAATAAACTGTTCTGGTTATTAATTATACTTACACTTGGAAAAAAGCAGACAAACAGTTTTCTTTATCTAATTTGACTCTATCTAACTATAGCCAGAGAACCTTACAATGCTAGATTAAATAGCTATCTCCTTATCAATTTATCCATTTATACATTATAGTTAAAAATACCATGTTTAAAAAATCCTGAATTATTCCCATTATCTCTCTGGTGTGCAGTTTAGGAGGTTTTTGAAAGAAAAACATTTACAAGTGCTATAATTCTTGTTCCTTCACCATTTGCCCTTTTCCCCCTTCTTCCCTTCTAGCCTCCCAGTACCTTCTTTTCTCTATGAGAAGTGCCCCATTAAATTACAGTACTATAGGAGAATTTGTTTACAATTCCCATCTATTCAAATGACTCTAGAATCATGCTTATTCTCCTCCTTTCAGGAACCCCTCCTCCTCCATTTTCAGGAATGAAACACCTGAGAGAAATGGGTTTGAACAGTGGTTTGTTTGGGTTTTTTGCTGCTGCTTATTTCTCTCAGGTAACACTATGCTCTTCACCTTGGTGGAATAGCTGATTTAAGGTTGTCTTCCACACCTGTCTCTACCTTACTCCTCAACTCTTTAGTTCATCATATCTGTCTAATCCTTATCTCATAAGGAACTGCAGAGCTGCTGTCTTAAGCTCAGTGCTATAAAATAACCAGTAACCACTACAGGAGACTTCTACTGCCTTTTTTCCTGCCCTCTTTTTTTTTAATCTCCAATTTCTTGCCGGGAAATGTGACATCAGAAAAAAAAATCACTCTCATTTCTCAGAGCTGTCTTCCTAGTCAGGAAACTGCTTGCTGTGAAAGCAGAGGAATATTGCAAAGGAGAGCTCATGGCACTTTAATAATCTCCAAGCTGTTTCTGATTCTTTGCAACTTTAGTACAAGAGTCCAACAGGTCACCAGAGCATCAGCCAGGGGAAGAAGGCAACCAACACAATATTCTACCATCAAAAAGCAGCCATGACACTTAGTTTCTTTCCAATTTTGCATAGCTTAAATGACCTGGTTCTCTTTTGAAAAAGAACAAATGAGCATTGGGAAGTATTTCCTTAAATGCAGTACTGAAAGATAGGGTGGAAAAAATACACATTTGTTAGTCTACATTAAATACAATCTTTTAGCTCAGTCAATGTGTATATCAGATATGAAACTGCCTGATTAAAAATGTTGCAGTCAATGAAAATATATGTCAAACTATCAACTAGGCACTTCCTCACATCTAATTCAAACATTTCCAGCAGACAATTACAACTGCCCTTTCTCTTGGCTTTCAACTATGGTTTATATAAGTAGTATCACTTTTTCAAAACAATCATTTTATACAGTGTTCAGTAGTACTTTACAAAATAATAATGAACAGAAACATATGATCAAAGGAAAAAATATGTAGGAAAAAGTCTAAGCATGTTTCAGACTTGGAGTCAGCTACTGACCTTCAAGTAACTCCCATATATCTCACAAATTAATAATAATAATGATGTATGAATTATGGATTCAAAATGAATGACAATGGGGTTATAAATCATACAACTTGATCATGACATTCAAAAGCAATTATTTCATACTTGAAGAAAGGAGTCCTTGTATCCCTGCAAGGTTTACTATGGGAAATTGAGGCAGGTATTTGTTTTTTCCTAAAGAAAAATTTTTGCTTTTCACAAGAGTTATGGTTACAAACAGAGCAGTCATTTACACTGTAATTGATATAAATTACGTTTAAAAGCAACTATCCAAGTGTATCCTCATCACACACTGTAATAAATAAATATATTTTCTTGCCAGAAGAGGTCTCCCAGCTCCTGAGTCTATACAAAATGGCTTATGACTCTTGAGCATCTTTCAAGGTGAAGGAACTCCCCACTGGAGCAGAGAAAACATATCTGGGGCTCAGTACCTCCCCTTGCCTCTGCTCCCTTGGAGTAAACTGGCATAGACACAGTGGGTCATGAGCAGGGCATGCAGGGCAGCAGGAGGACCTGCGAGGGAGCAGAAGCAGGGACAGGTCTCCTAAGGCACTCAAGCTGCTGTATCTACTCTGGTATCCTGAAACAGGAACCTTCCACAATGCAATTCACACAATTCATTTCAGATAATCTCCTATAATATGATTTAAACTGAATTTCAGAAGTGCTTGCAGTCCAAATAGTCAAATAGGAATGTCTTATAAGTCATTAACTGTTGGATAAATTAGTCTGACAATTTGGGTCCTGAATTAAGTCAAAACCAGACATTCACAGTCAGTAGCTATTATCTGTCAAAAATTTGCATCCTAAACAAGTTGATATAATTCAAACATATTCAAATATAACTCAAAGTATAATACTTTAAGCCTTTTTCTCTCGTGTTGCTTTTGCTGAGTGAACACCATCATCCAGGTAACATCTGTTTTTCCTCTATTGGAGATAACCACTGAACTATTTAGATCAAAAGCAGGTTTCAGTTTTGTCTCAATTTTCTTACTGCAAATTTCATTTCTCAAGCGCAGATACAAACATACACAGAAATATACAAGCAGCGTCAGAAATCAGCCATTGTCTCTGTCAATAAAACATCTGTACGGACAGTAGGGTATCACAGACCATGAATGAGCTCCAAAATAAAAATTGGAAATACAGTACATCAGCTCCTACAACAGACACACCGTTTCTCCTTTTTTTCCAACCTTGCAGCACCTAGTATTTCATAATGCCCATCACTGAGCAGAACTCGCAGCCCTTAGTCATTGCCAAGACTCCTTTTACCATAAAGAAAGGAAAATTAGGAAGTCAGGACTGGGACCCACAGAAACCAGCATGATAAATGGTCAGCTCACTAAGACAGCTAACAGAAAAGCCAAGGACAGCTGTAGGTTGTATCACACCCCTATCAAGGACTAGAGACCATTCCATTGATGGCAAGGAGGCTCTATTTGGACTGCTTTTGGATTCACCTGGAATCCAGAAGGCACCACTGTGGTCATGATTGTGCTCCTGTTTTATGGGAAGGCCAGCTGGGAGACCATGGCTCAGTTTCCTTCCACGGGAACAAACTACAGGTTAGGTATTTTATATTAGACAAGGACTAGAAGCCTGGTCTTGGTGAGAGTAAGGAGAGTTAAGTACCTGAACAGCTCAAGTAAGAAGCCCTGTTCATTACACCTCATCGCTAGTGATCAGCTTCAACAAACCACAAAGAGACTGCTAAACCCCAAATATCTTGTGGTCAGCTATCTGCAGGTGTGAGGGACATACTCAAATCCTCTTTCTGTGAAAGAAGGATATTAATTTTCCACTACAAGAGTAGAGGCTCTGATCTACTTGGTATGAAGAGACAGACTGCAGCATTGTACCTAGTGTATCAAGCCCTGCAAGAGTGAAGCATTTTTAGGCTAGTTGCCTAAAAATAAGGACAGCTCTGAGCACACCCTTCTCAGCTTTTAGTCATCTGTCAACTGCACTGAAAGAGATTGAATCTAGAAATAAGGAGGCATGTAGGCAGTGTAGGAACATTTTATGGGTTTAGGTTCTAAACTGAGAAAGAACTGCTACTGTAATTTCCCTGTGTCTTGGTTGTCAGGTTGTAAAATAATGGTATTTCACTGCTTCCAAGGGATAATGAAGGAAAAAAAAAAGCAAATAAGTGTGAGCTGTTCAAATACAGTATGGGAAGAGAGGACAAATAATCACTAAGATAAACAAAGTAATAATATTGCAAATAGAAGGTGAAAGAAAGACTCCAAAAATATATTTAATGTTGTGTTTAGACATTTGTACTCCATTCAGAAACTGTCACTATTTTGAGTCAAATTTCTATTTCTAGTGTTAGAGCAATAACAGAACATTGACAACTAGTCAATCTGAGAACCATACCTTAATTTTTCTTTGCTGCTTTTTCTTGAAGCAGGTGGTGATGGATCTTGTACCTTCTCTACTACAACACTGAAATAGAACAAGATCTTTTTGCATGTTATTTGCAGAGTTAGTATCTGCATTTGAAGCTATGAAAATGGAGTTTAGATTTTAGAGGACAATAAATATATTCATAGGTGGTATGTCAGTGAAAGAAATAATGTAACTACTAATAAACCCAACATTAATTCAGGGATCAAAAATGAAGTATGAAATCACAGAATGACAGAATATG
>VWYP01027869.1:9199-20782 GCA_013400435.1 Pycnonotus jocosus | reverse complement strand
ATAAAAGGGCACAAGCTTTCAGGTGAAGAGTTGTTGTGCTATGGCCGGTGTTCAAGACAGACCTCGCTGGGCACAGAGAGAACTATGAGATAAGGAATAATAAACAAAGTGATAGACCTTGGAGAAACTGAAGTCTGAAGCCTCTGTCTCTTTCATGCGTCTGCCCCGAAACATCCAGGAGGGCAAAAAAGACTCTAAACCACCAGAATATCGGAATCATAAATCCAATAGGGATCTAGGGCAGTAATTTCAGTTAGTCAAATGAGGCCTTGCTGTCACAGATTCAAGATTAAGAACATACACTCTTTCAGAATTACATTGTGATTTAGACTTTCATATGGTTACAAGTGTAAAGAGTTCAAAGAAGCTACAAAACCTTTTAGGCATTGCTAACTTTTTAGCAATCCAGTCACTCTTTTTAGTCATAATAGATTCAATTTAATTTTGCATCTTTCTGCCTGCCAGAAAACTCTACTTTTAGTCGTCATGAATACTAAAGCAGGCTAAAGCTATAACATAAAGAACATAACAATGCATAATTACTTTAAATGCCCACATTCAGTTGGAATAATTCACAGTGACAATTTAAAATCAAATACTTCAATTAAACTGTTATGCAAAGTTTTGAACTCCAGCATGTTACAGAAAAAAAAAAAAACAACAAAGTGTCAAGACATCCTGAACAGGGTAAATAATTACCTAGCTGCTTAAAATTCATGTTAAAAACAAACCCAAAAAACCAACACACAAAAAAAGCTTAATGCTGATTCCTCATAATAACTAAATACCTATGTAAAGAAAAGAGGAATCAACAACAAAATAGCAGAATACAGAAAATAATGCAAGATTAATTTGCCTCCATTTCTTCAAAATAGTGGAATACTGGGATATTCAAGATGACACATCTGACTTAGTATAATTTGCTTCTTGCGAATGTAACCCTCAGGAAAATACCTACTTTGTTTTACATGAGCACTTTCAAATAAATGAACCCTGAAATATCTTTACCAGAACCTCTGTATTTCGGGATAATTTCATGCTCCACATAATAAAACATTTTACCACTTTTCTACTGCAGAGTGGAGAAACATACACATTTGTAGCTTCAAGCAAGCAGTCTTTAGTATCCCACACACAACATTTAGGTCCCCTGTGTAACAACATTCTTTCGCTGTCTTGCTAATCTGTCCCATTATCCAACTTCTGATGCTTTCAGCTGTGCAATATATCTGGAAACAGGGATTTTCAAGGCCAGACAGTTAGATTAGTTAGACAGACTCACTCTTTGCTGGTGGTACGTGTCACTTTTTTCAAAAAAAATACAGTGTTTTTAATCCATTAAGGCAGTAATGATAGGAGACTTGCCCTTGACATCAAGCATAAAAGGGCAGACTTGGGTTTTTTATGCCCATGAGAATATATTCTGAAATCACAGAATACTTGTACACATTTATCTAATGTAATCCAGATTCTGTTCTACTTCCTCCTGTACACAAAGGGCTTGATTCAGCCTAATTTTGATCTAATTTTTACATGAACAGGTATGACACAAAAAGATGAGAGTTATTGACATTGAGTTTATGTTCTCACTGCATAAGTTCAGCACACAAACAAATTTTTTACTCAGTCTAACACTGCAGGTTTGATTAAATGTCTTTTCTTCAAATGATTCTGAGTTGAGTACAAAGCTAAAAAAACCTGAACATTTTTAAAGGGGCTTTGTGGTATCTCGATTTTCCTTTTATAAATGGCTAAAAGAATAACATTAAATTAAAAAATGTTCTCCATGTTTTGCAAGATTTATGCCACTGAACCTTGATTGTCCATTTGCAAGGCAGATAAGTAAGGCATCATTATCTAAAATATAGAACTGTTCTATGAAGATTTAAGAATAAACATGCACAGAACTAACATAGAACAAAGTTAGGTAGCTAATGTCTTTCTCTATGTTATCCACTCTTTTGAGATGCAAAATATTTCTAGCAGTACTCAGAGATACAGTCAGAAGAGAACACCATAGAGAAACAGCTGAGTTCCCACCACAACAGATTTTGTCTCCTGCTCTCTATCAAACAGAATTCCAGCTACTTACCCAGTTGGAATTCCAAAAAAGAGAAATAAGTGTATGTCTGGAAGTCAAATGCAGGTGAATATTTTAGGGGCCATGTCTGTGATGAAAAAGTTTTATTAAGCTTCAGTCATATATACATACAGTGAGAAATTCATCTCCAGGAAAGGTAACTTGTAATGTACATAAAATCCTGCCAATTTACATAGTATGAAATTTAAATATTTTCTGTGTCTCACTTTTTTTTTTCACTTTTTTTCCAGCTTGTTCTTGATCTCTTTTGATACAGAAATCAAATTATAATCAATAGGCAGTGGCATTTCCAATCTTACATTGCAGAGAATTTGTTTTAAGCCTACACTGTGGGTGTGCAGGGCTTGATTACACACTGTAACACTACACAAAAAAAAAAAAAAAAAGGTTCACAGCACATCAGGCACTGTAAATATATGAAAATAGTAAATATAGGCTGAATTCTTACATCTATTGTAAGGATTTTCGGAAGTGCAATACCAAGCAACTGGGTGTGAGACTTCCCACCTGTCTTAGAAACTGAGTAATTCCAGGCTGTGCCACTCTCAGCATCCACTGTACACCTCTGGAAATGAGGATCAATGGCTGTCATGTGCCAGCTACTCCAACATTTTAAATAGGTCCTTGAAAAAGAAGACATTCAACAAATAATTTTCTCTGACATAATGCAGCAAGCATCCTTATTTGTCTTGGTATTTTTGCTCTGCTGTGTCCTCATGTTCCACATGAACTTAAGCAGACTGGAAAACCAAGAGCTATATCACAATTTTATACATCTTGAATAGAAGAGACTTCCTTACTTCAGCTGTGATCTGAAAATGATGTAGAATTCCAATTACAGAGACTACAAGCATGATTTTTGAAGTGATTTGACCCTAAATCTGTGAGGGGAACAAAATGTTCTTAAAAGGAATTTTTTAAATTCACTTTCCCCTTCATTTATGATGTTTCAGCACTAGGAAAAGATTAATTAGTATTTATGCAATTCTCTTTCAGCAAGTATTTCAACACTCATGAAACTTATACTATTAATCTATTAATCTTAATTATTAGGCAGATTAAGCAATTTTCCAGTGAGAATGTAGAGACCTGGTGCTATTTTCAGTTCTATCTCTTTGAGTAAATTGCATTCTGTGCTCATAGGGGCATCTGGAGTTAATGCTGCAGGTTTCACAACATTGCACCTCCACTCTTTGTACAAATTCAGGGTTCATCTCTCCCCTGACCTTTTCATTGACTGCAGCCTATGCATGTAGCACCAGCATGGCACTTCCCTGCTGGAATCTGCACAGAATCGGGACATTTCTCTCACAATGCAGCATTATGTCTTCCTGACAAAAGGGAAAGTGAAGTGAACCTTACTGAGAAACGGTCTATCTATAGCCCCTGAAGCCAGTGGGATCCATAAGACCTCTGTGTGAATCTAGTCCTAGACCAGAATTTTATCACTGCTGTTAACGTCAAACAGATTTTTCATGTCTTTGTGTGCTAGCCAGGTAATAAAATTCTGGTTTAATTGGTGTAATTAGTCCATGAAAAGTGGCTTTAAATAAAATACTACCAGTTTCTTTGCTTTTTCTTTGGGTTTAAATCTGTGGACTAGTAAGTTTATTTATTTTTCTTATTATCACTGAAAAAATGCCAGCTAAAAGTAAGAAAGTTAACATTGCAAAGCTTCCAAACTATTAAAAGCTAAGATTTTTTAAGTGTCATTGAGGGCACACTGGCAAAGTAACAGATTGCATAAGTGAAAATTCAGCACTACAGAAAACAACCACATATTTTTCCATTCCAAAAGGATCTCTAGATTTACAAAAGTGAGCATTTATGTGAAAGCTAACTGTGTTCACCTGGAAATAACAGAACTTTGTTGAGTTTCATACTGTATTTGAAAGATTGTGTTTCCTAACACCAATGAAAGATATTTGTGTTGTTTTAGGTCTGTTTTTTCTTCCATTTTGTCTTCTTGAGAATTGTCCTAGATACATTTCTCTGACTTTTCCCTTATTTAAAGAATGTTTCATATTTTTCCGGCTTCTTGTTATGAAATGTTTGAAAAGTTTGGATACCTACAACTCTTTTTTTGAAGAGCTAGTATAGCTGGTAGTCTCAGCAATCTTTTTCTTTTTTGTTACTGTGCATGCTGTCACTGGCAGGGCAGTTATCTGACCCGAAGCAGAAAGGAAGGTAACCAACAGGACGTCAAGACAGTTGAAAAAAAGAACAATTTTTCCATTTAAGAGAAGGTTACATGCACGTATGTGTACATTGACAGGCAGAGAAACTCACTTGAGATCTCTCAGAATGGTATCTGCCATCTACACAAAACAATTTTAATGGAGCTTAAAAAAAGAACAAGAAAACTGATATTTGATATTTGTAATTTTTCACCTCCTCCCACACAAAGCTATGAGGATTTGAAGCCTGTGTCAGCACTGCATTCCCAGTTTCACCTTCTGATGATGCAGTGGAGTAACAATCCATGCATATTTCCTGAGTTTTTACAGAGTGACTTTCAGGGCACAACAAAATTTCTAATAAAGTTCTCATGGCATTATCATAGAGAGAATTCCTCTAACTGGAAATGTTACTGGGGAGTCCCTGCAGATGACTTTTTTTCTGTAGCAGAGGTGGCTCTCCTGACCTTTCAGTGCAAACCCTTGTAAGCACTGACCTGTGAGTCACTGATTGAATTGGTTGAGCACAATCATAAATCAGATCTGAAAACAGGGCCTAGTTCAGTGAGATTTAAATGAGATTCACCAAAGCAAATGATAATGATAAATAGATGGAAGAGAAAGATAATAATTTTTTCCCAACAATGCTACAAAAGGACTTAAAAACCATTATGTTGATTGTTCCTGAAGTGTTTTACAGAAAGCCCTCAGCTGTGTCACATCTGCTCATTGCAACTCAAATTGCTTATAAAGCTAATACTTTGCATTTTGATAACTTGCTAATTGAAGAATCCCTTCATCCTTTAAGAATGTAAATTATATCTTGATGTTGCATGCCTCGTTAGATAACAGGTGTTTGGAGGACAGTTGCTTTACAGAAACACTCGCCTAACTCTTACATAAGAAATCTTGAAGTGTTGATGTACTCAATTGCTAATGTTGTATAAAAGTCCTTCATCTGCTAGTCTGATAAATTGTTCATCAGCATGTAATAATGATTTTAGTCTCAGCATAGACTGAGCCAGCTTGTTGACTGTTTTGACTCAGTATGCCTAATCATATTATTTCTTTGGTTTCAGGTTACTTGATTTGATACTAATTGTTCTGAAATTGCTTCATTGTAATTGCTGGTATTTCTGATTTAGTGTTAAATCAAACTGCATTTCTATTAGCACAAATAGCAGCTGAGTGGAAAACGATGGGACACCTCACCTCAAGTAGGGTGAGAAAAATTATTCTAGAGAAAGTTATATAACTACAACTAAGCAAATTTTATGAGGTGCTTTAATTTCATATATTATTGCATCATACAAGTTGCTCCTGTGGGTCAGCTAAGCTTTTATTGTCAATCTTAAATAGAAAACATTTATGACAAAAATAGGATAAGATTCTACATGCATATCCTCTCTTACAAAGCAATTCCTGCATGACAGGCTGAACAAAATATATGATCAAACCCCATCATTTTAATAAAAAAAAGAACATTGTGATTAATCTGAATTCTGTGTTGTAGTCCAACTAAATTGAGATTTCTCCCTTCATTTATTGGGGAAGTGAAACCATATTTCCCATCTGTCTTATAATGAGGAGCAACTTACCTAATGAAGAAAGGGAGGTAAGATCCCAAACACAGACAAGTTTTAGTCTCAATTTCTGGAGTAGAAATTTTGAGTATTGGCTGTGTCTAATACTTTGTGTACTGTGAAATCCCCATAGGAGCTCTATTTTGGCTATATTAAATTAGTGTAATATCACATAATTTTTGTCGCATATTATATTTAAGATGTTTGTATTTATTTACAATATGTATTTCAGTTGGATGATAATTTTAGTATTTCTCCATCAGATTATATCTTTCAGAAGATTGTATGTATAAAAAAAACCCTTTCAACTGCCTGCTATAATTCAGATTGAGTATATTACAGAAGAAAAAAAACATCAACACAAAAGAAACCAAGACAATTCATTGAAATAAACTTTTTTCAACCTTAACGGAATTAATGATTTGGCTATTTTTCCACTTTCTGCAATCATCTCAACGTTTTTACATTACATTATTTCAAATAAGTTGGCATTAATGATTTATAACATCAAAATGGATTTGTTGTAAAGTACATTCAATGAAAATTAATGAAAGTTTGGGGTGGTTCTCATGTCATGCATGAAAGTCATATTTGTGTTTTAAAATAATCTGAAATAAGAAATGAGAGCTTCAGCTAATGTTTACAGAGTACAAAACATTAATCCAGTTATTAGATCTTAGTATTGCAAAGATCATTGAAATTAATTAAATTTCATGGGGCAAGAAATCAAAAGAAGCATTCTCAAAGGAGCAGATATATGGCTTTTCATTTAGAACGCAGAGTGATATCCTTGTTACACACTCAGTTCTCATTTTCTTTTGAGAACAGCCTCCAGTTGTTGTGTTGTAATTCATACTTATTTAGTTGGAACTGGTTTTCCTTAGCATAAAACAAATTAAGTCTTATCTTCTTTCTAAGATAGTCTCCCATATTCCAGTCACACTTCAGACACATGCACCTGAGACAGTGCAGAGAGGTCTCTTGGAGACAGCACACAGAAAAACAACCACATTTCCTTTTCCAGAAGTTTAGGCTTTTCTAGCCATTTTGTTCTTCTTCACACCACATAGTGGAGAGATAGATGTGAGGTGTTCAGTGTATCTAAATGCATAATTTATTATTGGGCTTCGTATGTAGTCTGCTGTGTGATGAGGGAGGAAAAAATCAGAATCTGTCATGTAAACAAGTTCAGTGTTGTTCTACTGCTATAAATCAATATACATTAACTGAAATGCCAGAGAAGTATTAGAAAGGGGAAATTTCCCCACTTAGAGCTAAGACAGAATGAATTTTAAATATTTGTCTCATTTAAATTTTATTAATTTGAAATGGAACACATGCAGATCTGAAAGCAGAATTTGCAGATTCATTTGTTCATTTTTTGTCCCTCAAAAGTTCAAACCCACCGTTGTCATGGTTAATTCTCCATTTCCTTCAATTAAAATTTAATTTTCTCTCACTTTAGGGGCCAAGGGGATAAATCAAATATATTAATTCAACACTATGCATAAACAGATTCCTAACCTCCACTTGGACAGTGGGTCCCTGTGTGGAGGAAACTAAAGAAATGTCAAACTATAATATGCACATGCTGATGCTTTTCAGAAAAGGTGCAGGTGGAAGCTGCCTTGCTAAAAATAATGGAAGAATGAATATTCAGAAGTCATATTTAATCAAAATAATGTGAGTATATGCTTTTACACACAGGACATCTGAAAGATGGGACTTCATAGTTCAAATGATTTCTATTTTAATTGAGGGAGTGGAAGATGACAGCACATTAAGGCATAAAAAATAATGGATAAGAAAGGCTTTACAGGATTTTGTATATCCAATGAACACACACACTAACCCAAAGCATGCTAACCTCATGCAACAGTTTTCAAAAAATGAGTCTATCAGAATACTATAATAAAAAAGTTGGAAGTGTAGCTGGAAATGCAATATATATCTATATAGCTATATCAACACTACAGTGCTGAATGATGTTACAGAATTTCTCTTTCTTTAAAAAGTACCAATTTAAAAATACTAACTTATTAACAACAACAACAAAAAAGAAAGCATTTTTAAAAAAATCACTGCTTACTTTATTATAGCAAATGTCATTGCAGAGNTATGTGTGTGTATTCTTAGGCTCCACTGGGGTACAGTATTTTGATGAGAGCATGGCCTTTATCATTCCAAATTAAGGACTCAAACACTTTATGGGCATCTAATCAATTTTTCAGATTGTTGTAGTCTTATACATGCTGTCGTCTTATAGTTCAGAAGGAAAACTTTATTAATATTATTAATTTATCATTTTTCACTTCCTTACCTATTAAATAATGGAAAATAAAAAGTTCAGTCACAGTAATTTGCACACCTCTCTGGTTTCATATACAAATTTTTCTAATACGGTTCCTGGCCTCTAGTCCTGTGGAAGTATTTGACGAACTGATGTCAGATTTTGCTTTTCTGAACTAGTGAAATAAATCCAGAAGGACCCAACACTACTGATGGGAGGCACTGAATTTTTCAGATTTAATTTCAGATATCTAAAATGGTATCACTTCCTTTCAGTCACATGATGCAATTGTTATTTAGTGTCTGTAGTAATTTGAGCTGTAGTTTTATAACACAGTAATGGTCATATCAGTCTAGAGGTTTGTATAATCGTGTCCTCCCTCCAGCTGCATTGTGAGCAAATTACTTAGAAAGAATGAGAAGGGCAAACCATGGTGTTTGTAACACAACTTGCTTCATACTTAATTGTATTTTGCACAGGAGGTGCCTGAGTTGTTAGTACGTATATTTGGTAACCATATGTTTTTCCCAAGTCTTTAAATAAATTGCTCTTCCAAGAACTTGTCCAGCCTGCCATTTCATTCCTTCATGTGAACTTTACAATAAAACAACTTGACAGAGAGCACAGCTTGCTATTTGTCTGATTAGGAGACACCTTTGGTTGCTTTGAACCAGGCTCCTACTAGTATTTCTGGAGGTGGTGGGAAAATCGATTTGCTTCCTTCATGACATGATGATTTGTGGACCTGCCTTCCAAAATCCTTCTAATCTCAGCTGGAGAGTACTAGTTTAGTCAGCCAGACCTAATATAGAATTTGCTTGGTACCTTTGATCACCTTTGTTGTCTCTGAAGTTTCTCCCTTTCTACTACATTTTCTACTGACTGTTTTTAAGATGGGGAGATCATAACTATGCAGAGCATTGTAGAGAGAACTGGCAAAATCTAGAACTTTTGTTCCACTTAATTATTTTCTGACAATTTTCAACTTTATGTTTGTTTTGGTCTGAAAGTGGTTTGGATCATGAATCTGGCTTTTCATGGAACTAAATGGCAAATACACATTTTGAAAATCACCCCCGCGCTACAGCAAAGTCTAAGATTTGTTTTGAACATTCCATTATTCTATATTAAACAGTATGTTGCAAGAGTGTCACAGCATTTGTGCACCTCTCTATCACTGTATCCATCCTTACTAATCCCTCTCAGATGGGGAACAAAAGCATACAGACAGTAGGTGAGACACACGGCACTTACAGTGATGTGTGTGATGAATGTCAGATCTCTGTGTTACTGTTAAGAATCTTGGATTAGGTATTGTCTTTCTTAGCCTGTCTAGAAACTCACCAGGCTTAACAAGGTTTAGCAGTGAAATGGTTGTAGTGTTTCTAGGTTTTCACAGAATCATAGAATATCAAGTTGGAAGAGGACTCAAGGATCATGTGGCCCAGCCTTCCTTGGAAGAAACCCAGTTTAGATAGGAGGGTCCAGCAGCTGGTTCAGCCAAATCTTAAAATTGTCCAACATTAGGGAATCCACAACTTCTCTCTGATCATTCCAGTGCATGATTGTTCTCATTGGGAAAAAATTTCCTCTTGTGTCCAAATGAGATCTCCCCAGGAGTGACTTGAACCCATTACCCCTCGTCTTTTCCATGTGACTCCTGTAAAAAGGTCGTCTCTATCATCTTTGCCACCAACCCTTTAAATACTGGAACACGGTGATTGGTTCCCCCTTAAGCCTTCTTTCCCAGCAAAGAAAACCCCAGTTTTCCAAGCCTTTTCCTATATGCAGGTTTCCCGGTCCTTTGGTCATCTTTGTGGCCCCTCTGTGGACCCTCACCAGCCAGGCCACTTTTTCATCTGTGTGTCAAGGGCCAAAACTGAACACAGTGTTCCAGGTGTAGCCTGACAAGTGCTGAGTAGAGTGAGACAGTGGCTCCTCTACCTCTGCTGGTGGTGTCCTGGTTGATGCAGCCTGGCATCCCACTGGATTTCTCTGCCGAAGCCAGAGAAACAGTTCACTGAGCTTGTTGTCCAAGGACATCCAGGGTCCCTTTCTACAGAGCTGCTTTTCAGACAAGTACATGCCAGCCTATGCTTGTGTTTTCCCAGGCACATTACCTTGCACTTGTCCTTGTTGAACCTACTAAGGTTCTTTTTACTCTTTCAGCCTATTAGAAGTGTCTCTGTAGGATGGCTGTCCCTTATGGGGTGTCCACATCCTCACTCAGTTTGGAATCATTAGCAGATTTATTACTGTACACTTGATGTCATACTCCAGATCACATATTGAAAATACTAAACAGCTTTGGGTCCAATGTCTATGCCTGGGGGACCACATTTTTGTGACAGGTTGGCAATTTTTAAAGGAGCTTTATATCACCACATATGGGGTGCAGCCAGTTCCCCACCCATCTCACTGACCACTTGTCTAGGTTGTAATATAACAGCTTTTCTAGGGATGGCTCTGAGAAACTATATTGAAAGCCTTGGGGAAATCCATGTGGACAATGTCCACCTCTTGCCCCGCACTGACAAAGCAGTAGTTACTTTGTCATAGAGGGAAATCAGTTGTCAAGCATGATCTGCTGCTGGTGAATCCCTGCTAACCTTTCCCAGAAATGTGCTGCTTCTCACTTGTACCACCTCCCAGGAGTAACTGTTCCATATTTTTTTCAGGGAATGAAGTAAGACTGATGGAACTAAAATTGCTGGATTTAAACTCTTCCTGCAAATAGGGGTGCCTTTAGCTCTGAGAAATCACAGGTTTCTGGCTGTCCCCTGATCTCCACAACTCCTCAAAGATTATGGAGTGCACCTTCACAGTGATGTCAACCAGCTCTCTTAACACCCTCAGGTGGATATTGTCAGAGCCCATCTATTTGTAGTGGTCAAGTTTCTGTAACAGCTCAAATACTAGCTCTTCTCTACTGGTAGGTCTCTGTTTGCATCAACCTAGAATGTTCTTCCCAATGTCTGAGACCCTATAGTGCTGACAAACACAGAGGTGAAGGAAGTATTGAGAATCTTGCACTTTTCAGCATTGTTGGTGACTAATTCACATCTCCTGTTCAACAGTAGTCCAATATTTTTTTTCTGTTTCTGTTTGTTGTTTGAGTACCTGAAGAATCCTTTTGTAGGCCAAATTTCAATTCAAGCTGAGCTTTTTCTTTTCTAGCTGCATCTCTGCACACCCTGGCAGTGACCTTGAAGTTCTCAAAGGGTATTTATCTGTATTCCATCTTGGTACCTGTCCACATGTTCAAGGCTGAACCAACTAGAAATGGTAGTAATATAGATAACATAGAGGAGAAGAAGAAGAGGGGGACGAAGAAGGAAGAAGAAGGAGGAGGAAGAAGGAGGAAGAAGGAGGAAGAAGGGAGGAGGAGCAGGGGGAGGAGGAAGAGGAGGAAGAGAAGGAAGAGGAGGAAGA
>VWYP01027867.1:0-16896 GCA_013400435.1 Pycnonotus jocosus | reverse complement strand
AAAGCTGCTAGAACCCAAGCAACCAGCCAAAAGCTGCCTTTGTCCTTTTTGTTTGTTTGCCTTTTTTTTTCCCTTTTTTTTTTTTTTTTAATGAAACAAGCTTAACCAACCCCCTCCCTCAACGAAATAAATGAAAAGCAGACACTACCTGGTGTGCTGATGCTTTCATCTTTTAGTGCCCCAAATCCATAGTATTTTTAGCAGAGTGGAACTGTTGGCACTAATGACTCCAGTGTTTCTCTCATTTTAAGCCCTATGAGTAAATTGCTTGCTATGCTACTTGCCAAAACACATTCAGCTGTCAGCTGCACTTCAGGTAAATGGCAGAATGAAAAACTACTGCCTGCTGACATTAATGGATTTGGCACTGATCTAATCAACTAATCTTATCTGGCTCACTGATCTCTGTTCTTATCTTCCGCTGCCTTGAACATACTTAATCTACACAGATTCACACCTGTGTTCTTGTTCTGTTGGGGATAAAAGGTACTTGAAAATGGTAAAGCTCCTGTAAAGTAGGGAGAGGGACTCACTCTCCAGCTCTGTTTTTATTATAAAGTTAAACGATTGCTATGAGGCATAGAAAAACTACAGGTATTTGTATTATTCTTCTTAATGGGCTTTAAAGGCAGTGTCCAGGATTTACAGTCATGTTCTGAAACCACAGCTATAGTTAAGAAACCAAAATTGCCCCCACTTCCCTGTGACCAGACCTTCCTGCTGGCTGACTCAAGGATTTCAGAGGCTCAGGCTGAAAGGCAGCTCAGGAAATCATGGAATCATGGAATAGTTGGGGTTGGAAGGGACCTTAAAGCCCATCCAGTGCCACCCCTGCCATGGGCAGGGACACCTTCCACTATCCCAGATTGCTCCAAGCCCCAGTGTCCAACCTGGCCTTGGACACTGCCAGGGATCCAGGGGCAGCCACAGCTTCTCTGGGCAACCTGTACCAGAGCCCCTCCACCCTCATAGGGAACAATTTCTTCCCAATATTCCATCCAACCCCGGCAGTGGGAAGCCATTCCCCCTGTCCTGTCCCTCCATCCCTCAAATCAAGTCCCTCTCCAGCTCTCTTGGAGGCCCCTTTAGGCACTGGAAGGGACTCTAAGGTCTTATCTGAGCCTCCTTTTCTCCAGGATGATCTGGTTGGCTAAAAGCTCAGCTGTGAGTGCAAGGGGCTCTGCAGAGTCCAGTGCTGGCAATAACACACCCACTGTGAGTTTTGTTCAGATTCAAGACTCCCATGTCCCCAATCTGAACAAAAACAGGCCATGTCCTCTCTCAGAGGTGGGACCACCTCTTTGGAGCATCACAGAACAGCTGCTTCCAGGAGCAGATTCCCTGTTGAAATCAATGGTTTGATCTGAGGTTTTAAGCACAGCATTTAACCTGGACAAAAGCCAATATAATTTCTGACTCCAGGGAAAGTAAGTGAAATTACTCCAAAAAGAAGTTTACCTCGAAGCTCACACATTTTTCACATTTCTGAACTTGGATGTCACCCTTTTATCCTGGGTGACAAAACTCAGCCCAGGACACAAGACAACAATCTGAGCAGATCAACAGGCCAGACAGCTTTAATGTCATGGGTCAGTTTTCAATGTCATGGAAAAAGCTAGTATCCTAAGACAGAAGGAAAAAATAATGGGTTTGAATCCCTGAGATATTTCTGAAGCAGCTGGAGCTAACACACTACAGTTACCACTTAGGTTGGAGGCTGCACTTGTGGGAGAGCTCAGGGAAGCAGTGGAAGAGTACATTTTAAGCAGCCTGCTTTGCTCTCCAAACTTAAACCTCAACTCTCCTCTGGAGCCAAGACGTGGCACTTGGGGACACGGCTCAGTGATGGATTTGGCAGTTTTGGGGAAACACTGGACTGAATGGCCTTGGGGGGGGTCTCGACTCTGATTCTGCACTGATGTCCTGACTCTGAAAGTCAGGCAGGACCCTGAAAGCTGCTCTGCAATTCACTTCTCACTTCTGCCTCCCAAGGGCTCCAATTTCACCTCTTGCTGCCTCTCCTCCACCGTTCATGTTAGCAGACACTCTTCAACGTCTGCAGCTGATTTTGATAATGCCTTGCTCAGTCTGCCAAGACAACAAAATCATTTTTGCTGCTGTCAAGACCTGCCAACCAGACTCATCACTAAAAGGGAAACTACAGGAAGCTGGGGCTGCTATGCTGGTCTGGGAACAGTGGGAAGGGAGGCTCAGCTTGCAGAACAACAACCCTTCTTCCCTTGGCTTTCTTTCTGCCTGCCTGTTCCCAAGAGCAGCCCTTCCCGCTCTTCTTAATTTTACATCTTCTGCAGAGGACAGGGAGCACCAACTGCACATCACTCAGAGGATCCATGAACAACTTTTCCTCGATAATTCACCCCAGCAAGTCACCAACCCACTTACAATCTCTGAACAGAAGGCACTTATGGGTGCTGCTGAGGTTTCACCAATCACTTTTTCCTTATAATGCCCCAAACTTTTCCCTTTTCAAGACAGCAGGCAAAGAACAACACAGATGGCCATTACAGTCCTGGGAGGCCCTCCAGCTCTGACACTGCTACACACAGGTCTGCCAGCCTGGACTCTGCTAGAGACAGAATGCTCACAAGAGCCACTCTCCAGAAATAAATGGGACAAACATCCTCACCACAAGCATGAACAGCAGCAGCATAAGGCACTTAAGAGACAGTGATGTCTCAGCAACACCTAGAGCTCTCTTAAAACATTAACAGAGATTTCCTCTCCCTGGAAGTACCCAAGGCCAGGCTGGACAGTGTTTGGAGCAACCTGGTCTAGTGGAAGGTATCTGTGCCCATGGCAGGGTGTGCAGGGTGTGAAATGAGATGATCTTTAAGGTCCCTCTTAACCTGAACTGTTCTAGGATTTTACGGTTTAAGAAGAATCTCTTGTCCTCACCCCCTTCCTCATGGATCTTTTGGAAGTGTAACTTTAGATACCTCACCCACACATCACCTTCCAACTCTCCCAGCACCAACCTGTGTTCACTTGCTGTGACACAAACCAAGGGTGGAGTCACACGTTTTGTCTCTGAAATATTGCCCCATCCCAAGGACAGCCCCCACATCCTTTGGAACTAGCACCAATCCAAAACTGCCTTTCCAGTCACTTGCTACTGGTTATCCCTGACTGGATCCTAGAGAGGAAAGGGAACAGGGTCTGAACTCCACATGGAAGTCCGCTCAGGACTTTTGGGCTGTGAACCTGCAGTGGAGGTCTGTTTGTTTCTAGGAGTGACCCCTCCCCAGCAGAGGCCCTGGACACACCTGCTTGGCGACTGGAGAAGGCAAAGACCATGATATCATCAAAACTCCAGGTGTAGTCCTGGTGTGGGGCTAGAAGGTCAGCTTGGCGGAGGCCTCCTTCCTCAGGTCAATGAGGAACGTGGAGTGGATCATGGGGACAGCAAAACAGCCCATCCTCTTCCATTCCCGAATCAGGGGATACTCCAAGGTCCTCTTGTAATAGCCTTGAAACCACAAAGAGGGGGCTGTTGTTACCAGACACTCCTGTTTCAAAGCTGTTCCTTAGCAAAAGCTCACGCCCTGAGCTCTCCAGCAAAGGTTCACCAGGCCTCGACTCTCAGCTTTTTCTGTGTCTCCCATTTGGAAACGGCTCAGTCAAGTATTTAGAAACAGTCTTCAACCCAAAAGCTAAAGATTGACCTTCTCCCTGCTTTTTAGGAGCTATTGGAGAGCCCAACCTTTCCACTGCAAAATTCCCCTGCAATGGAGCTTCAAACGTCAGACTATTTTCTCCTGGTTCTTCAAAACCCTTTTTGCACTTTGACTCTCCAGCCTAATCCTGGAAGCTGCTGAGCATCCATGACACCCTCCACATTCAACAGGTACAAAGTCCATTTAGCATCTCAGAGAGTGGGATCTACAAATTAATTCTATCCATGACTTTAAAAAAAAAAATAATTTGTTGTCACTGCAGTGAAGGCAACATCTCAGTCTGCAACAGCTGTGTAAGAACCCCTGCTTCGTCCATCCTAGGGCAAAGCAGGATACTCACTCCTGACTCTGCGTAGGGAGGCACTTCAGTCAGCTCCGAGGTAATTCCCTGTACCCAGGAGCTCTGCCAGCCTTCCAGCACTCTAGGTGCAACACCCACACACAGTGTGTGCCTCACGTGGAAATAAATACACTGAATTCCTCCAGGAAGGAAACCCTAGAGCATCAAACTGACATCTGGATGGTTGAATCCAGAGCAGATTCTGGGCTTTACAGAAACAGTGAGTCACTAAAAGAAGTTAAAGCTCCATTTCTGTTCTATTTTCCATGAGTATTCAGGAACTGGCTGAGCAAAAGCTGGCAGAACTGCTCTGCCCTAAGGTATGTGGGGCCAAGGCAGGGTGCACATGCCTGGTTATGAATCTGCCATCTCCCTCTGCCTTTCAGATACACTGAGAGGATGGGATATCCCAAACACAGCCATCCCCACTGCCACAGGAAGGAGCAGGGGGGAAGGGATGTGATTGGCACTCCCACCAAAGGGAGGGTTAACACACCCACCCTTTAACAGACACCTGAGAATGCCCGCAAGTCAAGATGCTGGACACTCATCATTCCTCCTCCAGTGGCTCACTCCTGGTTTTTGGGGCTGTCCCCTGCTCATAAACCACAAGTAGGCAAGGAGAGCTCCAACTTCTCTGTGCTACTGCCTCTCCCAGGGTTTGCTCTGTGACAGATAAATGTCAGCCTGTCTGGAGCTGGGCTTAGCTCACCATGGCTCTGTTTCAGGATGTGCTCCAGCTGTTATTCCCTCCCCAAGTCCCCTGGGAGAGCAAGGCTGAGCACATGAATCCCTGGGACCACATGCAGAAAAAAGAGAAAAGGAAAAATAAAGGGAGAACTTCCCTGTTCACTCCAGCAGGATTTTTTTAAACCAAATTTTGTCAAGATGCCTTTGTGGGTTTTCCTCTCTCTTTTTCTCAGACAGTGCTGGTAATGGTGGAAACTTCCTGCTGGAGAGGTGGAGCACATAGGCAGAGATCCACTTCAGCCTGTATACCAGGGCTGATGCACCCCAGTGAAAAACCTGGCTGACTCAGGACTTAGTCTTAAAAAAACTTAAAGCACAATCAATCCCCTTGCTATGAAGTTTCTATCTCCATTTTCAAACAAAGTAAACAAATCCAAGTGAAACAAGTAAACACACCTTGTCACACCCCCTTTCTTATCTCCATATTTACTTCCCAAGAATTTAGAAAGTTCAGAACCTTTTCCTGCTAGTTTTTATCCAATTATTTAGTCTGAACTGTGGAACTCCTTGCCAGAAGATGGTGTGGGTGCCAACAAATAGATTCAGATGGGGATTTCTGTAGAATAAAAGAAATCACTGAGAGCTTTAAAGACAAATATATTCCTCAAGAACCCAAAGGGGATTGCCAGAGAAAAGAAAAGTAGTTTGGGGAAGTAACACTCACTTTTTTGCCCTATCCTTATACAATTTCCTAGACATCTGCAGATGAACCTATGTTCTGACCCAATGCAGTTGTTATGTGGATCAGAAGTAACATGAAAAGGTAACATTGAAAAGGTAACATGAAACTCTAATTTTTAGGCTCAGCAGCAGTACCTGTTACATGCATACTTCAGCACACACACTCCCTACAAGGCAAAGGATGTTGCCCCACTTCAAAAATCTTGTTCATAGATGAGAAAGATAACTTAGACACAATGGAGATCTGTGGAAAGAAAAGCAAATTCCTCTTGGATTAGCATCACTATACAAAAAAAAAAATGGCCTAAAATTATGCACCAAGGGTTTTAAGGCCACTACAGAAACAAGGAACCACCTTAAAAAAATTCTGACCTGTTTATCAGGTTTTTTTGTGTGGTTAGTTGGATCACACCACATCTTAACACTACCTCAGAGCTACAGCAGCAGATGGGAAAGCCCACAGAAGAGGAAGGATGGCTGCTGCTGCCGAGACAGGGGCAGGACCCCCCTGAGGACAGCACTCACATAGCCCCCCAGCACCCTTCACGAGGTCACCTGCCTGGGGAGTGATTCCACACCAGAAGTTGGAGTACAGGGAGCGGGACTCGAGCATCGGTGCCACCAGTGTCTTGTTTTCTGCTATCAGCAGGTTTAGGGTCTGGGGGTTGGTCAGTAAATTGTCTGCATCAATAAACTAGAGAAGGAAGAGGGAAAAGATTAATAGATGGAATAATATGATTTCCCTGATGCTTTCTTGGGAATGAGTCAGCCAGAGGCACATGACTAGCCCTGGCGTAGCCACAGGCATCTCTGGCCCCTCACATTGAGAAAAGACCTTGAGGGGCTGGAGCATGTCCGCAGAAGGGAATGGAGCTGGGGAAGGGTCTGGAGCAGCTGGCAGCCAGGGGAGATTGTGCTCTGCACCGTGGGAAGTTTACATTGGATATTAGTAAAAAATCCTTCTAAAAGAATGGCCAGGTATTGAACTAGGCTGCCCAGGGCAGGGGTGGAGTCACCATCCCTGGAAGTGTTTGAAAAATGTATGCATCTGGCACTTGGGAATGTGGCTAAATGGTGAACAGGGCAGGGCAACAAATGAACTCAGGGATCTCAGACGTTTTCCAATTTAACTGTTTTATGATTCCATGAGGTCAGCAAAAAAACACCCTAAAAGCAGTAAGTTAGTGAGTTTGACTCCACAGGGAACAGAGCTGTCCCAGGGAAACCTGGGTGCAGCCGCTCCTGGGCACAGCAATAAGATGGGCAGAGAGCTTCCCTGACTCCATACAACCTCATGCCAGCACAGGGATCAGGGAGCTGCCAGGGAAATTAACACCACTGAAAATTCAGGACGAGTTCATTCTGTGAAGAGCATCAAGAACAACTCCTCCACTGCCCTCACACCTCACCTTGCCTGGAGGCTTTGGGAACATCCCCCTCACAGTGACCAAAGGCAGCATCTTCCCACAGCTGCTCTGCACACCTATTTCCCTTACATTCCGCCAGGTGGGGGTTCAATCTGGGGGACCCTTGCAGGTACCTCCCACCACCCGGACTGCGTTCAACCCTGAAGCTTTTCCCTGAGGCCAGGTAATAAATCAAACCCTGTAATAAATCAAACCCTGTACTTACCAGGATATAGTCTGACCACTTCTCCCGGGCAGTGCGCAGGGCAGCCTGGCGCAGCTTCATCACATGAGTGAATCGGGAGCTTGGCCAATGTTTTGGCCCAATTTCTTCTGGGTAAGACCTAGAAAAGAAAAACAAAAAAAAAGTGACTATAATACATGTCTGGGCTTTATTACACCAGAAAAAGAAGACAGGAGAGGAAAGGAGAGGAAAGGAGAGGAAAGGGAGGAAAGGAGAGGAGAAAGAAAAAAAGAGATCCATTGCTGCCTTCATTATGAAAGCAAAACAGCATTACAGTCACCTCAGGCAACCCAGGAGAGGTTTTGAGGGAGAATAATTCCAAGTTCTGTGCTGGCATGAACACAGATGGCACCAGAGGACAAGCAGTGCCACAGTTTTCTGACAACCCAGCAAAGCAGCACCATCCAAAGCAGGAGCTGCTGTGGCAGCAGAGAGGGGACCCCTCCAAACTGATCTGCAGCTCACTGACCCCGCCTGACCTCGGGTACAAACTCATCTGCCCTCTGCTAGGCTGCAAATCCAGCCCCCCTGAGCCCAGCAGAACCAGCAGAGCTGGGATGTGAAGATGAAAGCAGCCTGGCTTCCCTAGGCTCTGGGCATGATTAGGAGCTGTTAACACATCCTGGGAACATCTAAATCTCCCAACATCCGGCCCCACAAGCACCAGCATTGTAGCAAAGTCACATGCACGGCTCTGCCTTCAGGATCAGCTCCAAAAGCAATGGCTTTTTAACAAAGATGGAAGAGAATTCAGGGGCAGATCCCAATGAGGAATAAAAACCCAGGACTTTGAAACAGTGCCAGCCTAGGTCAGGGAAGGAGCTAAGAATTTCAAAAGTTTTTTGCAGAACTTAAGCAAAGTTTGGCAGGATGAAGAAAACTCAAGTCAAATGAAAGGATTAAAAATGTCTATAAAACCAGCCCTCCCTGGGGGTTTCTACCACAAACTCCCCATCACTGCAGTGAGGAACCTGAATATAAAAGCAAGCCTGAAGGAAGGGGAAACTGATGTAATTTTCCTTGAGGGAAGATACTGAAAACAGAACAAACCCAGGAACAGCTGATCTTAAAAATAAATAAAAATTAAACTAATAAAACCCCAACACTCCATATTTCAAAGCAATGGTCCTGCAAGGCATAACATGTGGAATTAAATCTAGTTCTTTAACTCAGCACTTACTGAATATTTGATATCTCAGAGCTTTCATAGATACTATGGAATGGGCTATAATTTCTCTGCTTCCTTGCAAATAAAGAATGATAATTTTAATTCCCTGTAGCTCTTGATGTAATTTGTTTACCATGCAAAGAGAGCAGCTACAGATGCTAAATAACTGAATTGAAAATACTTTTTTACACAAAATTCTGCATGAGGTGCTCCACTGAAGTCAGAGACCTTTCTACAGAGACCTTATCTCACCTTTTTCCCTAAGAATGCAATTTTAATGGGACAGACTCCAGAAAGCAAATAATCCACATTTTAACATTAGGACATTTAGTGCAACTCTTGGTTTGGAAACAGAAAACCTCGGGAATTTCGGCTGAGCAGCCAAGAGCCCTCCCAGGTACTCACGGGGGTTCCTCCATGGGCCTCCACTCCACATCGTGGTACAGGTGCTGCACATTCTTCAGCCACTCCCTGAGGATTGCTGTGGTGTTGTCAATGTTGTGGTCAGTGGCTGCCCTGGCAAAGCAAGAGAAAAGGAAGCATGTTAGCACCAGGGCTGTGACTTTGCCTAAGTCCTTGCTTTACCACAGCGTGCTCTGTCCAGTCCAGCCACCAGAAAAGACAAGACATGCAGTCGAGGTTTAAGCCCAGCTGGCAACTCAGTCCCACCACTGTGGAAAGGGGAAGGGAACAGAGCCTGTGGGCTGGCATAAGAACCACTTAATAACTGAAACAAATGACTAAAATGTGCCATTAATGGAGGGAAGGGACACAGTGCTTGCTGAAGAATGGCTTTTTTTCCGTCAAGGTTGAGCTGAACAAACTGGAACAGGAGGCACAGATTCATATCCCTGGAATGATGGAAATGCTCCCACAGGGGCATTCCCTGCAGGGATGCAATCCCATGGAAATGCTCCCACAGGGGCCACACACTGCTCTCTGCCTGGGATGCTCAAGCCTTCAGGTCACAGGACGAGTAAGCCAAGTCCCAGCACTGCACACCCAGTATGAGGCTGTGTCAGATTCCACCACAAACTCCTGTCACTGAAAGGGCTGCTCATTCTTCCTAGCTGCAATGGGCAGGAAAGCACAGTCCCGTGGCAGTGCATAGCTCAGCAAGCTCCACTGGGGATTTATAATCCCTTCATATTCCTCTGGGAGTATACATAGTCCCACAAGGTCTGGTGCAGACAGTAAAGACAGTGGGAAATACATCACTGAGGGGAGGTTGCTGGAAGCTCCCCTCAACTGCCACACACTTCTTGGCTCATACTCCAGCTCCAGAGACCCAAAGGCACTTCCAGAACATCCTCCACCTTACTTAAAACTAGAGCTCCCTATAGCTAGGGGAGGACATGTAGAAATGAACCACATCCCAAATCCTACAGCTACTCCAAAGCTATTTCAGAAAAATACCTCCACTCCAAGTAACCATATGACCCTACGGATGAAAACCAGGACATGAACCCTCTTCAGTTTGTGCAACAGGAACATATCATTCCCATGGGGTCTAGCCTGCTTTAAAGTAAAAAAGAACTTGCATTTTCAGTTTATTTATAATCAGAACACTAACATCACTTAAGGCCAGGAGTCTTATTTGTTTAATATTTTTTCATGTCTGCTGAAACAATAAATAATTCAGCAAGTGTAAGAGGCTGGTTCCTGTACCATTAACTGCTCTCCTGTGAGAGCAGAGCCAGACTGGGCTTAGTCATGGCTTCAGGGTTTGCTTTTGACCAAGATCCTGGCTCCTGCTGCACAGTAGATCTGGTTTGCAGTGACGTTCAAACTGGACTAAAACAGTCACAGTGCCGACCTGGAGTAAGTCCAACTTGCTCCATGTGTTCTATGGATGAAGCTCATTCCCTGGAGCCCATTTTGACACACTTCCTTGGGCTCCCACACCCACCAAGGCATTTCACATGTCTCACTCTGCTTTCGTCCCACATTCCAGCTGCACCGTCAGCAAACAGCTCCAGAATTCCTAAAATACCAGAGAACTGGGGAAATGGCTTCACATTCATGGTCATCACTGGAGCTACAGTGGCACAAAGAAGGTGGCACTGAGGCCACACTGCAATTGGGCATCACACAAACGAGGCCGAGATGATGGTGGCCACCCTGGGGAATGTTGCAGCTCATCCCACAGCATCCTCTTTTCCAAGTCCAGACCAGCCTTAAGGACCATGGAGACCCTTTAAAGTAAGCACACAACTCACACATAGTCAGGTCCATGTCCCTCTTTCCCTGAGCAAGCCTCATTCCATTCTTTCTAACCTCATCCTAGTCCTTCTGACCTCACATAGTATCAGTGGAGACATATGAAGGGATTTGCTGCATTCTGGGCAGGGAAAGGGGAAGCTTCAGCTGCATACATGTCAAATTAATCTGTTTTCTGTTGGCTGCTCCCATCTCAGCCAGGAGATCCTTCTCCTTTCAACTTTGTGCACATACAAGCCCAAAATGTTTTAGATGGGGAGCTGTTTGGAGGGCTGTGCAATAGAAACCCAGAGTTCTGAAATGAAACACAAATTTCCATGACAACATGAAAATGCAGAGTCATTCAACCTCAGAGAAAAGGATTACCATGATGGAAAGCTGTTTCCTCAGTTGTTCAGAGTTGCTTCATGAAGCCCAAACCTCTGACTAGCAGAAGAAACCTTGAAGTTGAATGACAGCGATTGGCAGAGTTAGAGGAAGACCTTTGCCTCCCTAAGCACAACAAGGGAGCCGAAGGATACTCTTCCATCACACCTGGAGCACTCCATCCTGCTCCTGGTAGGGCAGCAGGCCCTTGACAAAATTCACCCTGGATGACACCATCAGCCAACATCCTCTAGCCAGAAGCAAGACGTGCAAAAGCGAACTGAAGGGATCTCTAGATCTACCCACAAGGAATCTGCTGGAAGAAAATGGCATTTCCCAACCCAAATCATTCCATGATTCTATGACTTTACTGCCCAGGCTGTCATGGTGATATGTGGAAGGTAAATTCACATCCCAGCAGACCTCTCGAAGACATGGATCAGCCAATGCACGAAGGAGGGACAGCTCTCTCCAGGACTATCCACCCAGCAGCATTTCTAAGCCCAAAAGCCCTCAAAGGCAACAAAGCCTGTTCCACCCTGGATGACACATGCTCTATGACTAGCAGTTTGGCAAACCTTCGTTCTCTCAGCTTTGAGCTCAAAAAACCCAACAAAAAAGACCCAAACCAACCTCCAGAAAAACCCAAACAACCCAATCCATTACAAAAGAAATAATCACTTATATAATGAGTTATAAATGGGTTATAAATAGGTTATAAATGGGTAAGGTGATGATTGACTCTCCATGGTGAAGAAGAGTTGACTGAGAACCTTTGGGAGGGGCCAGGCTTGCATGATGCAACCCCAGGGGTATAAAAGCAGCATTTTTGTAGATGAGCTTGTGGCACTCAGTCACACTCCCAGTGCTGCCCTTTATCCTTATCCAGTCCTTTGTTGGATTTGTTAAGGTTCAATAAGCCTTTGAAAATGTTAAAGTGAGTGGTTGTTTCTCACAACTATTAGTTACAGAATAATTAATTTAAGATCGAACAGCATCAGCACTGACTTCTTTTGTGGCATCTGAACCAGTCCACCTTTCTCCCCAGAAAAAAATAGCAGCTCTGGTGTTTGCAATAGCACTGTGGGGTTTTTTTTTCATTTCCTGAAATGACAACCCCTGCACAAGAAAAACAAGCTAATTAAAATGTGAGCAGGACTTTTCACTGGAAAGAAGAGCTCCTCAAGCCCTGAGAGGTACATCAGGACACTCCATGTTATAAACACTTCTTCTGTAGCACTCTGTAGCATTTCCAGGAGCCAAGTACACAGCTAAGACTTCAGTATGGTTCTGAGGACATGTCTCATCAGAGATGCTGTCACCTCTGCCCACCTGCCTGTCCTGGAAAAGTGTTTTTATTTCATCCTCTTATCCTTACTGGTCCATGAGCTTCAGGATGCTTGACAGGATGAAGAGATCATGTAACACAGCTCCACTCAGCTCACCAGGAGCATGGCTTGTCCATATGGCCCTTAGACTAATGCAGTGCCTGGATTTTTGGGTGTATTTTCCAAAAGCAAGTTGGTGAGCACAGCACCATTATCTCTGTGGGAGTCTGTCAGCAATAGTGTTGACCTGACATCAGGTTCAAATCCTGTCTTTTGAGTGGATCAGCAATGCCATTTTCAAGAGCTGATTAATAACATCCAGGATTTAATTAAAGAAAAAAGGTCCCCTACAGGATTTACAACCTAAAGCCTGTGCAACACAACCAGGAAAAAATGGAGGAAAAAAAATATTCTAATTCCTCCCACTCTTTTCAGAAAGCTTAATAAAGAGTCCAGAACATACCTCCAGATGGACACCTCTATTCCAGTAACATGGCAGCTTTTTCCACTCAGATTTAAACTCATTTCCAATAAACAGAAGTTGAATTCTTGAAGAGTTTGAGTGAGAACGTTCGTATAGGGGCTTATGTCGACAGAACTACAACCACTTCAATATTTAGTTTGGCTTTAACCAGGAGTCATACCATGGACACAAGCCCTCATTGTTCACACTCAGTAGAATACTCCCTCCCAAAAAAACCTCATGGATCGTGCACAGTGGAAAATCAAAGCATGTTGTTAAGCACCTCCTGTTTAAATTAAGTAATGTGAGTAGCAGCATATGTGGAAAAGAGCTCCTTTTACAAACTGCTCATATTTTCAGTTTGATAATGTCTCTTCAAATTATGTTTGCAAGGGAGAGTTAATTTAGGCTTTGATGGTTGTTCTCACCTTTTCCTCCTAAAAAAGGGAATTAAAAATAACAATCTTCCTTTTTCACTTCTTCACACTCTGGCCTGTTCTCCCCAGCTGTTTCGTCCATTCACCTCAGGCACTGGGTCAGATGAGAAAATTTGCACCTTCACCATCTGTATAGGAAAAATACTAGAGGACAAAATGCACCCTGTGTGCTGCTGGCTTGTCAAGAGTATGGGGTCATGCTGTGACACAAGTTGAGGCAAACTCCACAGCCAGGGCCCCGCAGTAATTTTCCTACTGAATTTAACATTTACCACCTTTTCCCTTCAGGAAACAGGGTGGGAGGGACAGCTTCAAACAAGGGTCAGTGCTTCACTTTCAAGCAGAGCAGAGATGAGTCAGGACTGGAGACAGCCAGCTTTCAAAAGCAAAAGCTGTAAGGAGACTCCTTTCCCTTTCTGTCAGTGTTTTGAAGATTGCTGGGCTTGAGGAGGGTATTGGGTTCACCCTTTATGGCTGTGAGAGCCAAATCTGGACACCCAAGTTCGAGTGGGCCCTTCCCACCACTCCACCGAGAACACGCAAAGGATGACAGTGGTCAGGAGGCTGCTGATGCTGAGGTTGCATTGAAAATGTTTCAGAGGAAGAGGAGGCACATGGCTTTCCAAGGCTCTTGCTGCTTCCACACACTGCAGAACTAAGTCATGAATGCAAGCAAATTCCAGGAAGCCCCAGGGATATCCATTTTAACTGTCTCCCTTGGTTCCTCTCTGCCTGCAGCCAGGGATTCAATGCACCCATGAGGCTTGCTATGGGATGTGGTTCAATATTGAGCTCCACTGAAGCAAGAGCCATAGGTTGACCATGTGCCCTAAACACACAGGGTCTCCTCCAAAGCAAAGCCCAAAGTCAATGGAAAGCCTGTTGTTAGATATTCCTAACAACTGTCACACAGAAACTGGTGATAAAAGGACCAGTACCTCCCCTCGGTATTCTCCTGAGAGCTGAGCAGCAAAAAAACATTCAGAGAGAGGTTCCAGCTCACACCAAAGTGATGGAGGAAGCACATTTCTGTGCGCTCTGTTCCAGAACTTGTGCTAACAGAGGTGTTCAAATACTCTAGGACAAAGCTAAGCCCTCAGAGCAGGACTCAGCATCTTCCTGAGCACCTTCTGAACCGAGCCAACAGCAACAGGCACTGCGCAGAGGGTTCCCCCAGTGCTCTGGGGAGACTCCAGGGATTTCAGACCCCAGAGCATTGGAAAAATCCACACTACTTCATCCAGCTGCAGCCACTATTAATAATTTACTCCAGCAGTCCCATGTTTTTTACCACAACACTAATGATGCACAATGAACAGAGCACAGGATGGGAGTTTTAATCTCTGAATTGTTTAGATCCTGCATAAAAGCCTTTGGCTTTCAGTCCTTCGAGGCAGCCCCAAGAGCTCCTGAGTGGAGGTCTGTGTGGAGCTGAGCTCCTGTCACCCAGGCTGCCCTGCTCATGCTGGGTGTGAGATCAGCCCAGCCAAAAATAACTGAAAAAGCAGCCACAGAGCCCTAATATGAGTCAAACATAAATTTGGATTTATTTTTCCCAAAACAAGTGGTAAATAAAGTAACAGAGGAGTCATTTCTCCTTGCTCTTTTTGTCTAAAAGTTGCCAGGCTTAGAAAAAAAAGTCAAAACATAAACCCTCCCAAAGCAGCAGTTTCCACTGTGAGCCAGTGATGAATTACCTTGACTAGAAAACAGTGTAGCTAGGAGAGACTGGAAGAGAAGGGATGGATCCTAAAGAGGCAGGAAAAAACACCTCAAAACAAGACAGAAGCAAAACACTTCTAAAGCACAGTAAGAGGGATTTAATTTCATCTGTGAAAATATCTCTTTTTACAGATCAAGCCCCTGGAAGTATCCAAGGTGAGGCTGGACAGGGCTTGGAGCAACCTGGTCTAGTGGAAGGTGTCCCTGCTCATGGCAGGGGGTGGAACAAGATGAGCTTTAAGGCCTCTTCCAACTCAAACCATTGGATTAGTCTATTGTATGATTTTAAATGGAGTTACTGTCAACTACTCTGTGTTCTCCTGCCAGGATCTTCTCAAAAAATGCAACAAACCAAGCAGGGCTCCTGGTATCATTCCAAACACTCCCTCACCAACAGGCATATATGGCTCTTGCTCATCCAGCTGACATGAGACTCAGGTAATAGATGATTTTCTTTTTGAGCCAGCCCCACCTCACATCTGTGAATTTGAGACTTGGCATCTCAAATCACCCAGGTACCAAGGGGATCAGGGATAACACACCATGAGACAGCTCCAACAATGTAGTCCAGAGACTCTGAACAGATACAAACTATCTAAATCACTTATTTTAGCACAAATATGCTCACACACTTCATTAACAGGGCCTGAACATTCAGCCGCAGTTCAAAGAACTGTTTAAGCATTTAAATAAGTTGCCAAAATTCTAACGTATGTATAAGACTTTTTGCCTTCGTAGGGACTTGGCATTTGTTCTAGGGTTTCCTTAATTAAGGACAGACTTTTGGAAGTACCTTCTTTTGTTTTTCATTTTAACTTGGTCCCCAAGCCACCTGGGCCCAGATGGGTGGCAGGGAGCTGCGTGGGAATGTGGAACCAGCAACACGAGCTGCGCTGCTCCCCAGGCTGGGCAGCTGTACAAGAACAGGACCTCACAGCACAGGAATGCAGCTCACAGGGCTCCCCTCTCTTTCCCCATGCCCTTCAGCAGCTGTGGATAATGGATTTTGCTGGCAGCAGCACTGATTTTAAAACCTTCAGTGGTCTTCTAAGTCCAAGTGAATGACTCACAGATATATGTGTGTACATATTTCTGTACACACCAGGATCTTTGCTCTTTCCAAGCGACCTCAAGAAATCGCTCTCTTTCTTGTCCCTCACTCTCCATGACTGAATCATGGAATCCCAGAACGATCTGCGGTCAAGGGATCTTAAAGCCCATCCCATTCCACCCCCTGCCATGGGCAGGGACACCTTCCATGATCCCAGGTTGCTCAAAGGCCTGTCTAGCCTGGCCCTGGACACTGCCAGGGATGGTGCAGCCACAGCTTCTCCAGACAATCTGTGCCAAGGCCTTACCACCCTTCCTTGTATCTAATCTGAATCAACCCTTATGGCTCCCTCATGCCAAAAGTCAAAAAATCCCTGTGTAACAGCTTCCCTGGCACCCATGCAATGGGAATTCTCTTGCAATGCAAAGGATGTTCCTGCTGCTGCAATCCCAAGTCCTCTCTCTGTCTTGTTTCAGTTCTCCCCATCCTCACTCTGCACTAAGCTTTAAAGGAACAAAAAAACAGCTGCAGCTTTTGAGCATTTCCAAGCAGACTTGGCTTCAAGGGAACAAGTCCCCTAAGGAAAGCCCAGGAAATCCTATACATGCAGGATCAGGGTGATGACTGGCCTCTGAAATCAATTGTTCAAAGGAGGAAATAATTGCAACAGTTGTGTAATTTCTGAAAGGATAGCTTAATCCCAGCAACTAACTCAGACACCAGCTGATGCAGCTGTTTGAGATTAATCCAAATGTGTAAACCACTGGGAAAGAACACTGTGATTTAGAAATATTCTTGTCTCTGCTAACAAAAAAATGGATGGGTTTCATATTTAGGTGCTCAGCACCACTGATTTTTCCATGGTCACACTGAATATGGGCCTGTACCACATTGCCAAAGGTCCCCCAAAACAGAAATACCTGAAAAGCTCTGGTCTCTGCACCAAGCCTGCAGATAGAGCAGTGCAAACATCCCAGAGTCTGCCACACCCCTGGGGAGAATACTCACACCATGGACCACCAGAC
>VWYP01027865.1:172662-204196 GCA_013400435.1 Pycnonotus jocosus | reverse complement strand
AAAAAAAAAAAAACAAACCCCAAAAAAAAAAAAACACGTCCCTGTGACCAGCCTTACCACTTTAATTTTTATTGGAATTATTCTTGGTGCCTGCAGCTAGCCTTCCCAAAATGCAGGGAAACAGATGCATAATAAAAACTGTACTTATACCCTGGATGAGACTAATCAATATGACTCTAAATTGTGTGTTTATTTCCACTTTTTTTTTAAGGGAAACGGCAACTGAAAAGCATCAACTTGTATCTGGAGGATGGGTGATTATGGACAGCAAGTGTCATTTCAATATAAATAGGGGAAATAAATGTAAATTACACAACACTTAACTCTTACAAATTGGCTGTTAACTGAGACAATAGTCTACAAGATGTTGTTTGGAGTATCTCATTAATAAAATTCAAAATTGTTTTCAGCAGTTATGTGCAATCATTGTCATTTTATCACTGGCCAAAAGTAGTCTCTCACTGCATGCTTCAACATGTAATTGCATCACGGATTGCCAAGAAAACCACCCTGTCTGCAGGGGAGATCTGGAGCTGTACCACACCAACAAAGAAGAGTCACACACTCACAAAAGAAAATGTTAGTTCAGAGAAGGGCCAGTAAGTTAAAGACCAGTAAATGTTCTTAAAAGACCAAGAACAGCATTTTCAAACAGTGATGGGGCTCGCTTACCTAAACTAATTTTAGCTGCTCTAGAAATGCATCTTTCAGGCCTTGTTTTGACTTAAATTGGTTTTGGTAGCTAGGTTTTTACTCTCAAGATGAATCTTCTGGTGTGATTTTTAGTATTAACCACTTCACACTCCTTTGTGAATTACCTTGACAACCTGCTCTGCAGAAGGCCAGTAAGATACTGGTTCTGCAGCAGCACAAGTAGTCTCACCCCACTCAGTCCCTGTACTGGAATTTTTGGAGGGACATAAGCAACAAACAGCTCTCCTGCAGCCTTGCACAGCTACTTACCCAAGAGACCAATTATAATTTCCTTGATTACTATGGAGGCCATGCCACAAGCTGTGCTTGTCTGCTTTTACCTGTAGGAAACGGAGCCAGAGCTCAGTCTGGGACAGCAGTCTGGGCAGAGGCCAACACAGAAGCTGCAGGTGAAAACACCCTACAGCACCTGGATGTCCCCTGTTCCTCTCCCCATACCCCACATCCAAACCCAGTGTTTTTCCACACATCCCAGCTCTAGGCTTCACACCTCCAGGCAACCCCCATCATTATTCCATCAGTACCTTCATCCTCCCTGAAGATTCTCACAGCTTATCCTTCCCCCTGACCTTACACACACCTTCACATCCTACCTTGCCCTTATCTGTTACTGGAAGACATCATTAGAGGCACAAAGCAAGTGACAGCCCAGTTATTTCTCTGATTTTGGAACACTGCAATGTCAGAATCACCTCAGCTGGAGCACAATTCTGGCCCTTTTTTGCAGGGACCAAGAATAATTCTAATAAAAATTAAAGTGGTAAGGCTAGTCACAGGGGAGTGTTTTTTTAAATAGTGGGAAGTTGTAGGAATCTTTCTGGTCCTGATTCAGCAAAGATTTACATATGTAACTTTCTATATCATGCTTTCATTAGGGTGATGCCCGCTTAGGCAGAAATAGCAACAACAGAAATAAGCATAACTCAAATCAGAGCAGCTGGCTACTTCACCATCCCCTGCATACACATGGGACACACAGGGGCTTGCCCACATCACTGACAGGAGCTATTCTCGAGTGCCTGTGACAGCTGTAGCCTTCCTGAAGCCTGTCAGAGTGGAAAGATGGAGGTAACTAGGCCTGGAAAATTTGGTGGACATGTATTTGGGAGCCGAATTTGCCTACAATTTTTGTGTGCATGCATCTTGCTGTATCTTTTATTCTTTACAACACAATTGTAAGCAAGGTCCTTGCAACACTCAGCAAATATTACTGGAAAACTCACCTCCTGTGTCCAGCTTTCATCAGCAGTGAAACTTCTCAGCTTTTGCCATCCATTGCCTCCTCAGAGATACAACTTGACACATCAAAGAATGTAGGGAGTCGTCCTCCACTGTCATTTGCTAATTTTCTGAGATAAAAATCTGACCTTATGATTTTTAACAGTGATAAAAATTGTTTTTATAAGCATGAGTTAAAATACTTCTGGGAGCCCAACATATTCAACATGGTTTTTTGAGACTACCAAAAGCATAAAATATGCATGTTTCTAAGCAAAGTGTTCAGCACTATTTTAAGAGAACTGAGAAAAGTTAAAGATAGAAAAATAAACAACAAAATTAAAAGAAATGCACAAAATCAAGGGAGAGATTCACTTCTCCTGTTAGCACTCAATTAAGTCAATGAAGTCAATAGGGTCATTCAAGTGAAGGAAACATGGCCAGCCTTCTCTTGCTGGTCCAAAAGCACCTAAGTCTTAGCTTACCAACAGATCTATCTCCAGCTCTGCAAGCAATGCTCCCACCAAAAGTCAACCGATGCCTTTCAGAAGGGGCAATTTTAGGCTGAAATCCAAGTCAGTTGTGCTGTAGACCACAGCAGGAGCAGACAGAATAACTGCCTTACATGGGGGATAATGACAGGTAGCTTGAAAAGTACCACAGTGACTTTATAAAATGTTTCACACACACAAATTATGCAATGCAGCTAATGACTCGACAAGGTTGGAAGGAGGCTGGGAGAGCAGAACTCAGCTCATTCATTCTGATGTCATGTTGTTCCTATGTTACAGACGCATCTGTCTGTGTTTTGACAACCTGCCAGTCCATCACTACCTAAAGCACACGACTTGCTGGAGGCAATTTGACCCTTTTCTTCCTTTCCTACGCCCTCTTGCTTATTCTGAAGAATACAGGCTCTCTAGTAATAGCTTTTGATGTTTTTAAAGGCAGGCCACAGTTCATGACTATTTTGCATGCTGAGAAAGCCCACAGGCACTCTCAGTATTTTCTGTGTAATTGTAGCTAGCTCTGTCATGAGGAAGAATGGAAATTATAATTTTGTTATTCAGATTTTTTCAAAGTCAGGACTAAAGTGAGAGTGGGTCTGGAACTTCACCCAAAATAGAAGCCTTCAGCACCTTCAGATAATTAGGTTAACTTAGTGTGGACTTTGGTCTGGTTTCTTTACTTCTGCTTGTTCACATAGTTTTGGCTATAAAAATAAAATTGTGCCTCCAAATATAGAGGTTCACAAATGTAAGATTCACTTGCCTTATTTTTCCACAAGTTGTGCTACTTGAGTAGATGGACAGATGAAGATCTTGGCTGTACCAGGTTCTTCAGTTGCCATCCAACAGCAGGATTAGAAACGTGATGAGAGCCACTTGAATTACAAGACTTAAAATAAGGGAGAAGTAAAGGGTAAGTCACAACCTAGCATTTAAAGTGGAGATAAAGTGATGGACAATACACTTTCCACCTTAACTTTCTGTACAAATCAGGTATCTACAGTCCGTACCCACAAGAGCCCTCAAATAAAAAACATTACCCGAAAAGAACCCACTACAACATTTTGCATGGCTTGTTTTTCAGCATTGAAGTGAAGAGAGGTTTTGTTTGTTTGGGTTTTTTTTTTTCCCTTTCTAAACTGTCCTAATCTCATCCCAAAAGCATCTCCTCCTTGCTTTTGCCCTTCAATTCTCATCACCATCCTGATGGAGGTAAGTCAGTCCTGAGGGGCTGACCTTCCAGCTAAGATCAGCCCACCACTGAGGGGCTTGCTAGGCAGCATTTCTACTGGTAGGGGAAAATTGGAAGTGGGGTGCACCTGCAATTTGAAATACAAAAAATACCATTTGTTCACTTTTACTCACATACAGCTGCATTTGAACTAGAAATTTAGCTCATCATTGCACCTGATTAGGCACTGCCTCTCAAATCAACAAACCCTTTTCAAATGCACGCCTACCCTGATAACAAATTGCTTCTGCCTTCTCCATGCCAAGTACCCTTCAAGGAATTTAAGGCAGAATTTATAAGTGCTTAGTGTCCTGAAAGGTGTTAATATTTAGTCACTCATTCAACACCTGATTAGGGATTCACAGCAAGTCAAGCCAAAACTCCCTTTCACCCCTTCCTGTCATTCCCTTCTACTACTGCTCACACAATAACAGCAGTAAAGCACTTAATGCTGTTTTACACACAGATGAAGCACTGCACATAAAATAACCTTTTAAAAAGCACAGGCAAAGGCAACTCATCCCTGGCTCACATGAGCTCTCCTCCGAAGTATTTCTTTTATACCTATATCCACTGGACTAAAATACTGGTATCCTCATCCAAGAAAAATGTACTTTGAAGCCTTAGGAATTTCTCTAGATGCTACTGGAGCAGTAGACTAGGTTTTAAGGTCAGCACAGCACTGATTTCAGGGGGGAAAAAAGGCTCTATTTTATAGACATTTGAAAGAAAACAACAGAAAATCCAGCAGGTCTGAGTATTAAAATCTGATGTGATTCCATGACACCAGTGATGACAGAGTTTATTCAAGCCGAGAGCACCTTGTGCTCCCTGCTGCCTTGCACATCACATTTTCACTAGGACCAGGCTGTGTCAAACAAGATATGGAATAATCCTTTCCACCCTTTTGCACTCATTTTGGTGTAGCTCAAGTGACCACAGAGAATTAAGAACCAAGCTGTGCCCAAGTCTAGACAAAGTGTTCTTATTCACAAATCAAGGATTTCCTCCCACAGCCATCCTACCATGGATTTCAAAAGACTGAAGAGAGTCATGCCCCTATGACCACAGGCTACAGAATTTAGCCGAGATGCCATGCACTGGTTAACACAGAAGTGAGAAGCAGGAGAGGGGCCTTGTGCATTGGCATCATAGGAGTGACACATACACCATGTACCTTCCTGACATACCAAACAACAAAAGAGATGCCAGAACACTGTGTTGCCTCTGAACACGGGGCACAAAGCTGATGTGTATATGTGGACACAGACCAGCCCCCAGTGCTTAATGGGAAGCCCATCCATTAGAGCTAGCCCACAGCCAGCAAAACTGTGGGATGCTACAAGAGAAGCACACCACAGTAACTGTGCACATTCAGGCACCACAGCAAGGAAGGAGGAAGGCCAGAAAGAAGTGCTTGCTGGCAGGGCAAGTTGGCACTTGGACTGACAGCACAAGAACAACATGCATGCACCCAGGAACTCATTACCAACCTTCACAGACACACTGGCACAGAATTACCCTGCCAGTTGAATTGCTTGCAGAGCTAGAGCCACACACACTGACCGCTGAAACACCATCCCCAGTAAAGGGCTGTCACCACACAAGCAGGAGGGTTTGATTGTGTTAGGGTTTGACAGTTTTAGCTAACCTGAAGCAAGGTAATAACCTGTGAGAGCATTTCATGACATTTTATTTCTCAGCCAACAGCTTGTCTCCACCTGTGTCTACAGAGGAGAGCACTAAGCACAGGGTAGGGTGAAAGATGCAAGACCTAGAATTATAAGCCATTTACCAAAGTTACCTCCTCTTGCCTTTGGGTAGAAACATCTTAGAAGTTATAGTGGTATAATGATGCAGGTGGTAAATGACCCTTGCAGGGTAAAACTTCACTATAGTCATGAGAACCACTGCCTGGAGGAAAAGAAAGAGTAGAGATGTTCGAAGAAACATTTTCTTTCTGTCCAACACTTTACTCACTGAAAGTTCAGAGACCTGGGGAAGCTTTTATCCATATAACAACATTTTATTCCTTATTTGCTTCTACAATAAAAACAGAATAAGCAGCTGTGTTTACAGCTTAGAATTAATTTTTTTATTACCATGTCAAATAATTAATGTTGACTTAATCATCAAATCCATTTATGATATTACAATTGTGGTGATAAGTTAGAGTGATAATACAGTTTAACCATAGCACACTGAAATTTTACAACTTTCACCTGAAGACTTCTGTAGAAAATTTATACCAGCTTAAGTTTCCTGTAGCCCTTCTAGAACAGGTTCTTTGCTTGTGGTATTTCAGGAAGTGAAACTCAGGCATTGGAATTTGTAGAAAGTTCCATGGAAACTGTGAAACTGATTTCCATCCCATTGCTTCAGTCTTAAAATTCTTCTACAGGTTTTCTTGCACACTCTGGAAACACAGGGAGACCCCGCATTCTAAGCTTGGCAACCCCTTTTGTGGGGCTACACAGCATTTAGGAGTGTTAGAAATCTTTCAGAACAGAAAACTGTCTGGCTGAATAACTACTAGTGTACCATGATTATACAGTACTCCCATGTCACAAGCAAGAGAATAAATACTCTCAACACACTCGGACATTCTACTTAGTTTAAGTGTCCTTGCTATCACTACAGAGCAGAGAGCAGTCCTTTCTTTGTGTACATAGTGCACACCATTACAGGACCCTGTTTCCCACAGCCAGAGATCAGCATAAGATGCAAATAATGAAATACAACAGCCAACATGATGGAGTCTGCCTGAGAGGCATGAAAAGGTAAAAAAGAGCAGGAGACAACTCAACCAATACTAATGAAGCAAGAAAGAACATGACACCGTGCACAAACTTTCATCAACAATTTCAATGAGCTGTATTTTTCCTTCCCCTAACCTGCCTTATTATGAACAGGACAATCTCATGTAAGACACTAGGTAACATTAAGTTTGCCCTTCAAAATATAACATTGTTAAGGAGTCTATCATTTTCCCTTAATTAATGCCCTGCTGCATCTGACAGATATCAAGTTCATAGCTCACACCAACAAATTTCAGCTTTGAATGTTGTGTAGGTTCAGCAAATACTGATTTTTAATGGCAAACACAACCAAAAGGAGAAACATTATTGTAATCAGATGAGTTGTTAAAAGCTCAGTGATAGCTACAGGTTAGAAGGCATGCAGTGGAAATCTGAATACACACGAGAAAGAAGATATTTGTCAGTGTTGCCAAATCAAAAAGAATATTTCAGAAGAAGGTAGGCATAAGTTACTTAACTCTGTCTGAATGTCATTCCAACATGTCTGTCCAGCACAAGGTCAAGCGCTGGCATGCAAAGGCCTTGGTCCATACCTGACACATTCTGCCACTGAAAACTTCCACTCAGGGCCAAAATGGGGGTAAACAGCCACCAGCCCACAGAGCACTCAGTCAGAACCCCAGCTTTCATGTGAACAGTCAAAGTGCAATTTGAAGTGCAGCTGTTGACTTGGCAACAGCAGAAAGCAGCAGGGACTCTGCAAGAGTCAGTCTTGCTACTGCCACAAAACAATAGCAGGTATCAAACAAATATTGTGCAGTGACTCTCAGATGCAGACTGATGATGAAAAATCATCTCTTCATCAGGTCTTCTGATGTAATTAACATATAAAGATTACAAATAATAATAACAAGGACTAACTGCCTTTGAACTACTGCACCAGAAAAACTCAGTTGCAACTGAAGTACTCTGTCAGCTCAAAAGCCAGAGGAAATTCTCTGTTTGAGGTTGACAAATCCTCTGAAGTCTACCCAAAAAGCTACTCATCCTGTTTTACTCCAGTCAGCATTGTTCTCTGCAGCAAGTTTAGGAGAATTTACACAGGTTGGTATCTTGAGCTGCATTTCTATACAATGCACCAGCCAATCTGGTGATTCAAATCCATCTGCTACACACTGCACAGAAGAAAAACAGAATGAGGCTGGGGAAAACTTATCTTGCCAGATAGAAGCAGAGCTGTGTTATTGACCTGCCAGCCTGAAAGAGCTCTGAATTTATTTTAGCTGGTCCTTCTGCTCAAAGAAGCCTGTTACTCAACTAAATCTGTAGCTAAGTAACATATATATGTTATATATACAAAATACAAAAAATATAGGCACACACATATATAATATGCATCTATTAGGTACACAGCACCCTATTAGAGCACACAAAAGCAGTAATAAACTCATCAGCCTAAGAAGATAAATAACCACATACCAGCCTTTGACAGCCTGGGATACAACATTATGATTTCATGATGGTTTGGTCTTGGCTTCCCTCCCCCCACCAAACTTGTTTTTTATTTTTTTGAGAGGAGATTCATGGATCTGACCAAGAACTTAGTTTATCAGAATACCATGCAGATTTTAAAAAAAAAAAAAAAACCAAACCAAAACCTGCCTGCCCCCCATCTTTGGGAACTGGCTGGTTGGGTAGATATATTTATTAATTTTTAGGTTTATTTTTTAATTTGCAAAAAATTATAAAACTCCTCTGCCACTAGACATAGTTAAACTGCAGATATTTAACAGGGAACAGTTGCTATTCTTTTTTAAAAGTACTACTCACATTGAAATGTGGATCTATTTCTCTCCTTCTACATGCCTCTGGATCCTTCTTGTTGGGAGTACAGGCAATATCAGAGTGCTGAAGGATTATAAACAGATTTGGTTGAGGCCACAGGCCATTCCACTGGAATTAATAATGCTTCCCTGCAAGGTGTGTAATTTGCAGGAGGCTGGGCTGCTTAGGAGACAGGCAAGTCTGTGGAGAGTTTTCCACACCTCCTATAACAGGCAGCTGAGACATTTCCAAGTTTTTTAAGCAGCATACAAAGAAACCCTGTTTCTACTACACACACAGAAAGCCCACTCATTAGTTGTGTTTATTAGTTATTCTTCAAATGGTTTGAAGTTCAAACTTGGATAAACTTTCATTACTGTGATTACATACTAGAAAACAACTCCATTCAAATTTGTCAGTATAGAAAAAATTGTTTTGTTGCTTTAAGACTTGCATGATTCAAAAGTGTTTAGGAGTGTCATCAGCACCAGTTTTTACCAGAAAACAGGAAAAAAGTTACTCAATGCTTCCTTCAATGCCTTTTCATCTAAAGAGTTAATTCTAGAGTCAAGTACAGTGGTCATGGAGAAAACGCCTGAGACCTGGACTCTTTTTTTATCCAGAAACTCTCTAGTAACCTCGATTCTATTTCATCTATGTACATAATCAATTTTTTCTTGAAACACTTACAGGGCTCTGGCATTAAAAAAAAAAAAAAATAAAAAATAAAAAATAAAAAATAAAAAATAAAAAATAAAAAATAAAAAATAAAAAATAAAAAATAAAAAATAAAAAATAAAAAATAAAAAATAAAAAATAAAAAATAAAAACCACCCAAACCATACACCACCTATTAACACAAATACAGATAAAAAGCCTTTCCACATCACAATGAAGAACACCTTTTACTCAGTGGCATCCAACTATCATTCTATCAGATAAAAAATACTCATGAAATAAGAGTCATGGGGCTCCATCAAATAATTCAATGAGCAGCTAGACAGATGTGGTTATAATTCCTACAATTTCTCTGAAAAGAAAACAAAAATATCTCAATTGATTTCATTTCCAGGCAACCACACCCCTGTCTGCACCACACACAGCACCCACACTCCTGAGCAAACTGCACAAGCCCATATTCCACAGACTGACTGATGGGCAGCTGGCTCAGGGGAAGGCTCCTGTCTCAGCTGCTGCCAGGGGCACAGCAATGCCACAGCCTAACCTGCAGCCCAGCCCTTCAGAAATATGCTGGCATATGTATGGGGACCCAGAGAGTACAGCTGCCCACCTCAAACACTGTTAAGGCCACAGGACTTTGCCATGAGATAAGCACAGAGGGGAACTTGGACTGTAAGATAAACCCCCACAGCAGGAACTTGGGATTAAAGGTGGTACTATTGTCTAGGTGTTATCTCAGACCTAGGGGGAGGTTAACAAAGCTGGGGGAGAAGAATGTATCACTGATAGTGGACAGAAAAATATGCAGAATTTATGGGCCACAAGGAAAGCCAACTCAGCAACTATGCTGAATCAGCTATGACTGGGTAAAATGTAATTCCATTGGAGGAGATCACAACAACAACTCATGGCCCACTGACCCTAGAAAACCACCAACCTGAGAGAAGAGAGAGGTTGAGTATGTGGACTAATTAGCATCATAGAACTGTGTAGCCAATGAGCATTAATTCCTCTGTTGAAATATATTAACAGCAAAAGACTTCTAACAACCTCAGGACCCCCCCATCAAGAAGTTTAGGATGAAAGAGGACCAACAGGATGCCACTGGGTCCACAGGTGGTGACTGTCCTCTACTTGACCAACCTCCCTCTCTCCCCACCCACCCCACATTTCTGTTTCTCCCTACCTCACATTCATTGTTAAACAAAATCTGTACTATTGACTTCAGCATATGGGTCTCGTTTGCACCTTAATTCAGGCAGAGGCATCTCTCATTAATTGTATCATAACAATGTTACATCTGCAACATTCCACTGAAGTTCATGAAATTACTGTTGACTCTCTTGTACTATGACATCTTATTATACAGCTGAGGAGGGATGTACAAGAGTGATACAACTGCAAAAATTCAGAATCAAATCAACAATATAGCATGGTAGTGTCAAATACACAGCAACTCTGGCATGCTGCAATTCACCACCCACAATCTTCTCCCTGTCCTCAGCTGTAGATTTTCATGTCCAGAAAAATGTGCTAGATCTTGATTTTTTTCCAGACTTTAGTTCCACTACATTCCCTGTAGGTTTTTCTCAGTGTGAAAGAAAGCATTAACTATTTCTCACTGTTGTACAGAAATGTCCAACAGACAAGAGTTGGAGAAGAAATTTCTGCAGAAGTACAATTAGTCTGATGCTCAAAACATATTTCTCTGCAAAACTACTGAAGATTCCATTAGGATTTCTCTTCTGCACTTAAGATGCTCTCCAGGAGCATCTGCTTTTTAACTCTACTTAAAAATTATTTAACTAGAACATACTGCACAACTCATGTTAACATGTACTTATTGGCTTTACACTTATGGAGAACTCAAAGGTTTTGTAAGATTTTTCCTCGAATTTCTGCAGCAACTGCTACACTTTAGCACATATATGAAATGCATGTATGGATACAGAAAGCAATTTTATTTCTTGGTCACAAATAGTAGCTGTTAAAACTCCTCTTCTGGTGTTGAGTTATTCAGAGGGACTTTCTTTTAATTTCATCAAGTAGGAACTACAACATTTCAAATTAAATCATTAATGAACCAAAGTCACTTCTTCCATTCCAAAGCACCATTCTCCCTGTTAGCTCTGTCATTTAAAGAACCTGAGAATAGCAGCAGTCTTATCTCTGCCTCCTCTCTGAGCTACCTCATCCCTTTTCAAGAGCTTAACAGCTATGGTAGGGTGCTGACTGGCTCATAACCATCATTCAGAAACTGAGCCTTTACCAAAAAGAGTGAAGTGAAAGGATATAAACGGACAGCAATTGCTGCTAATCGATCCTCTATCCAGCCCTGCCTTGAACTCAAGAGCAAAGCAAAGCACTCAGCACAGAGTGAGGTATCATAGCTGGGGCAATATGGAGTGGGGCACAGGGCAGTTTATAAAGAGCACTAGTCCAATTAGGGAAGTTTGAGTGTCAGGATGTTGGATTCCCTATCATTTCCTGGCACCATTGCCTTTAATTAGGCCTTGGATTGATTACTGCCTTTGTTCTCCACTGACCCACCACTGACTCTGACAGGAGTTGTATTTTCCCCTGCTGCAATTAGAAGACAAAATTCTGAGTGTCAGCAAGCATTAGACAGGCAACCATGCTGCTTAAAACTACAGAGCCCTTAAAGAGAGGATGTGTTTGTGCCATTAACACATTATTCTTTCTTTACAGGATACAATTGGGTAAAGTGGATCCTGGTCCAACAGTAAATTACTGTCGAGGCTAATTTAAATTTGTCAGTGCACTTATATATATAAAAAAAAAAAAAAAGGAAAAACAACAACAAAAAAAAAAAAAANAAACAACAAAAACAAAAAAAAACAGAGCAGGAGTAGCTAAGTCAAATCTACCTGGTTCTTCCATAATTCAAAGACGTAGGTAAGTGAGAGAGAGTGAAATAGACCACTGTTTGAGCATTTAATTTGTATAACAGCAGCAACTAGACTGGAGAAAGTAATGTTCTACGCAAGTATGGAGACTATAAAAGCTTTATGGCAATCTAAAGCACTACAGACACCCACAGTGCTAAAGCAGCAATGCGAAAAAATACATTAAGGAAAGTAAAACTTGAAATAACATTGCACAAAATCTCTCTCCACGTTTTATGTTTCACATTTTGGTAGCTCTTAGAGGCAACAGCTAAAAAATATATAACAGCTAAAAACAATAACTAAAAAAAATCCAGATCCCTTATGCCATGCACTGTTCAAGTCACAATTTTTTCCCAGTGAGAATTTACACTCTTAGTAGACTCACAAAGGAGTCAGGGCAAACAAAGGCAAAAATAACTTGTAGGTAACAGTCAAGGCCATAAGATTTGTCAATGCTACTGTAAGAAAGATGTTCAGCTTCCACATAGAAGGTTAGGAACTATTCACTGTGACACATTCCTTTTTGTCATTAAAACACAGGTCCTGGGAATCACACTATCATGCTCTCTGTGACTGTGGCAAGTCATTTCACTCCTCCATGCCTTTGATCTCTAGTCATACATCCCCCAGGGCAGACAAAAGCCTGGAGGATAATTCATTAATACTTGTGAATTATTTGGGTGCACTTTGAAAATTGAACTAATGTATTTATTACTAGAAGTTGTCCTGATATTTAAAAAGTCTTAATGCATTTTGAATAATTAAACTGTCTGAACAGGGAAAGGTTCCTATTAAATATGATTCCCATTGCTACACAAGGCAGCTCAAAAGATATTAGAAACTGACAGCAACAAATTAGAACTTAGGGTGGATTTTTCTCCTTCTCTGGCCGTTTCTTTTTCCATCACACATGCTCATCAAGGTCTCACAGTGCAAGACAGCAGCCACTTGTGGAATCAAAACACCACCAGTCAATTTGGCCAGCAAACCCAGGCAAACAGCCTCTGGAGGATTTGCCCAGGTAAAAAATGGGTATCTAGCATTCATATTCCTTTACTTTGCATGTATATTCCTGCAGTGGTGGGAGAACCAATATCCACTCAGAGAGGGAAAGCCATTGCCAGGGCCCATTTCTACCTTGCCACTCCCTAGTCACGCTTTTGGCCCAAGAGCTTTGGTATTTGTGCCTTGAAACAGACCAGGGTAGACCAAGTTCAGAATCATTTGAAGTTAAAAGGATACTTGCTCAGTGTCTGGCAGACAGGTCTGAGGTTATTCCCATTATCTCTTTAAAATTTCACCATTAGAGGTACAGTTTTATTTTTACCAAGAAGGCTACTCAAAGAAACTTTGGGTCTTTTTGTAAGTTTTCAAAATAGCTATAAATTAAAAAAAAAAAAAAATAGAGGAGGAGCTGAGATAGTTACTATGTGTACAGGACAGAAATGTTAACAAAAGGAGAGTGGATGATGCAAACAAAGTTGATCAATGTTTATTCCTAGGATTCCTCCACCTTGATGAAATACCTCTAACAGGTAGAAGCACCCTTATACTGTACTAAACCCTTGTATTGTATGATTGTTAGTGACAACCAAGGGACTTGCACTTAGTTCTTTTTTTCCACCACAGCTGAATGAAGTGAATGAGGATCAGTGAAGCCCTGAACGGCTAAGGGACATGCTGTAGAGGAGCTTAATGGCTCACTGCCTGTGCTGACCAGAAAGAGAGAACCTGGACAAGCCCCATGCAGCTGTTGTCACGCTCCCTCCCAAAGGCAGGCACATGCAGAAGGCTGTTTAGCCACAGGAAAAGCAGATCAGGGTAAAGCTCTGCATGTTGCACAGCTGCAGAAAAGAAGCTTTCTGTGTTGAACTGCCTGGTAAGGAGACAGACATCATTACAGCCCAGCACTAACACCTTTGTCTCAGTAAGGTTAAATCCCATCTTTTCAGCATGCGCAGGGGGAACTCAGACATGTCTGTGAGACCTATTTATGGATTTCAAGCACCTTTTTCTTTCTTTTAGACTTTCTTCGATTAGATGCTATATAATCCACCATTTGTCACTGCAAGTGGTCACCCATCACCACACATCACTAGAGCACGAAACACTACATTTAAACTGCTACTGTCAATACTGCACTTGTCCATCTACTTGCATTGCCAAACAAATTCACTGCCTTCACACCAATTTTAAGGGTAGGCACTCTCATTTAAATGGAGAGTCTTTCCATCACCTTAAAAAAAAAGGCAACAAAACAGCATGAGGAATGCTGACAGCAGTGTAATAACTAAGACTGCAGTTTGTAAAAAGGCTGGCTTTTTCCCTTCTAGTTACAAGCAAGTTTTTTCATCGTGCTGTCATATACTGTGGGGCAAAAGGGAAAAAAATTGCTTGCCTATAAGTAGAATCATAGTGTTTATGTAAGATGAGCAGTTCATGTCTTGATCAATCAGCTGGGTGTAGATTTGGTTCTAAAAAAACACAAATAGCTCCAGACTGAAAGACATCAAAAGTGAAATAAGGTCTGATTTACTGAGCAACACAATGCATTAAGCTCACTGTTTGCCAGTACCATGAGTTTGGAGAAGGTTTTGATTTTGCCACATTGCCTCCCTAACAAGTTCACCAAGAGATAAGAAAATGCTGGCATGAGACAGGGCAAGAATGTGCACTTGAGAGGACAGGACTACAAAAGCAAAGACAACAGGGGTACAAGAGGCTGTACAATATCTGGCCTTGTAGATTCTCATCGTTTCACTGCATGAGCCCCAGAACAAGTTGATTTAATACTGAAGTCCCCCCTGCTTTGAAGTGGAGGCTGGACTAAGTAACTGTGAGCTTGGTTTGAATTTTCTATCTCGGCCAAAGAATGATTATGGGGGCTATGGAGGTACAAAAACAAGCTGTAGGGGTTTTAGCCCTGTGTTTGTTTGTAGGCAGATCTACCTCTCATGCAGCCAATTCAGCAGGCTGAGGTTAGCCCTACAAAGATTTAATTGTGCCATGCCACCCCAGTTCAGACAGCTTATTCACATTATTGCCTCTGATGTTAGCTGAGAGGTGCTCTTTGATAACACCTGGTGCACAGAGTGAGGCCAGCTTTCAGATACCTACACACACACTGCTCAATCCCAACATTTAAAACTCTTGCTTACACATCTGGTGTTAGTTAATCATGTGTGAGCAAGCTTGCTAAAGACAACATCGTATTCGCAAGGCCCTAACGTCACTTAAAACTAGATTTTCATTATTCTATACCACCAAGTGAAAGACAACACTAAGGCTTTGCTAAACACCACTGTAGAATCAAGTCTAACATGCAGAAGAAAATGCTGTTACGACAATGTTTCCAGCTGTAGTTCTCAATCCCTCTAACCCTGTTAAGAAGCCCTGTTTTCAAAACAACCAAACGCATTGTTTGCTGTAAGTTGTAAGAAATTCACAGCAACTCTGAAAAACTAGTCAAGTCAACAGATTTTGGAATAACTTTGCCAACCTGAAAATGGACAAAATCCTTCACAGTAAGCTGCTTTCCTTGAAAAATCAATAACAAGATTAAAATGAAAGTAAAGTAAAGTGTGATCTGTTCTTTTTTACCAGCTTCTGCAGACCCTGTCTGCCAGGCAACACAGCAAGACATTTCCTTAGGGTTAGAGTTAATTGCTGTAATCACAGAGCCAGCAGCAATCCTGTCCAGGTGAGCCATTAGTTAGGGAAAATAAAATTATCAAAAGGGAGCAGAAAACAGGGTAGAGAGGTTAAAAAAGCATAGAAGTTTTTTAAAGGAAAGAGGTATACAGAATGTTTCCTGGTTACAGGAAGAGAAACAGCAGTACATAGAGAAAGAACAGGGCTGTAAAGCCAATTAGCAACTCTATGTTCTGGGTGCTCTAAGAGGTCTCAGACTGCCTGAATGGATCCTTCAATGGACAGTCACAAAGGGAAGCACAAAGTCCAATACTGCTTCAACCGAGAGAAGGGTGGCCTTTAAAAAACACTGGAACAACTACAGATATGATTTATCCTTGTTTTACACCCTGCCATTTCAGAGTCACTACAGCTGACAGGATAAAAACAATGATGGGGTCTGGTGTGGGATGTACAGTCAACAATGAGCACAATTATTTTCCAGTTAAGTGTACATGCACTGCAATATGTTTCCCGTGGATTTTCTACCTTAATTCCCATGCTGGTCTCCAGCTTTCTCACAGCATGCCACTGGAGGTCTGACATAAAAACAGCATTATAACAGAGCGTGCAGGTTGCCACAGATGGTTCAAATTAAAGGCAGCCTAACAAGCCATTCCACAGACAAAGAGGCAGCACATCCAGTCCTGCCCACATGGAGCACGGTGTCCCCAGACACCTCCCTCAGGGGACACCGCAGCACTGGCACCCAGCTCACCAGCACAGCCACTGCCTGGCACCCATGATCCAGAGCTGCAGGGTAGGACTTGACAGGCCAAGCAAAGCGAGCACATGCCTGCTAACCAACTGTCCAGCAACACTGGGCTTGGCTTTGGGGAAATTATTCCTCTGCATTCAAGGCAGCCAGTGTCAGAAGCACCTTAAAAGACCCTCTGCTGCTGCCTAGAGGGATATGCAACATTTTAATGAAGGCCAGCAACACGGAGTAGACTCTGGTAGGCACCCCAAGACTACACAAAGACAAATAGTTTTGAGGAACTGTGGAGAACTTGTACAAAATACCTACAAAAGTGAGGGCTGTTAGAGCAGCAACATACATTCCAACAGTCTTTGATTATGGATGATAAATTTCAGTGTTACTCTAAAAAGTTACTATTAATGTAACAGCCAGCAGGAAAACAGGCATTAAACAATTTACTCATGAGAGAAAATGTTTTTATTTCTTGTTCTTAGCATGGGGAGTTTTTTTGAGAGATGAAACTTTGTCAGAAAGAGACAGTGAGATCACTCCATAGAACTGCAATAAAGCATTAACCTGGTTTCCCTGTCACCTGCCAAAACTGCAGACCACAGTATCTCAGAGTGTGCTCTTTGCCTACTGTTTTCAGGGTCTCAACCCAACTCATAAGGGTTACTGACAGGATCTAATAAATACCTTATAAAGATGCTTATGTTTGAATCAGAAAGGATGGAAACAAAAAATTTATAGACACCTTTTTTTTTGCTTAACACATTATCATGACAACAGCAATTAAAGCAATACAGTCCTCAGTGAAGAGAGAATTAAAATCCAAAAACTAATATTTTTGCAATCTAAAACTTGTAAATAATGACAGTATAAAAGAATGTATAGGGAAAGAAAACAGAGATGGAATACATTTGAGATATCATGTAAGCCAATACAAATTGTTACTTATAAATTCTAGACATGTTCTCAAGACAAACTTTACAAAAAGTAGAAAAACACTTTCACAAACATTTATTTCTCCAATGAAAAGAAAAACACTGAAGAATCTATTCCAATTAATGTTCTAACTAATTAAATGACAAAGGCCTCCTTTTCTGTTCTTTCAGATCCAGTTTAAATGCATTTATATGTTGTCAAGTCTTGCATCATCCATTTGATCTCTGGAAAGGCAAAGAGGCAGACAGAATACAAAACAAACATTAACAAATACTACATGAATACAGAATGCCTAAAAGCATGCCATTCACACCAGCCAACAGCCAAGGACAATTAAATTATTCATAGACATGAACTGTCCAAGGTAGGAATTAAGAGAATTAATAAACACACTCTTGAAAAAAAAAATCACACAAAATACACCTAAGCCCATTAGCAAAATTTTTGTTGTTGTCATTGTTAAACTAACAGCCAATTTCTGGTACCAGACAAAGAATCAGAAGTCAAGGTCTTTCCAAATAAATTTTTGTTATACACAGGTAATTAGTTACCATATACTCAACTACCATATTCCAGTTCCTTTAAGGCTGACAGCTTTGAAATGCAAACCACAAGTCCCTTCTCCTTCTCTGTACAGAGTCAGAAAAGCCAACACCTAGTCAGCACGGAACTGCTGGAGAATGGAACATTAGCAAGAAAGGGAAAAGTCTGTTAGTCAACATCACAAGCAGGTAAGAAACCTGGACACCATTTTATGCAACTAGTAAGTTCACTAGATTGCTCTATAACTCTTCTCAGCTGTAAAAACACAAGAGGTAAATATTTCACTCAGATGAGATTCTATGTACCTACTTTAGTAATGGGAACATTGATGTGAATATTCACAGTTGCGTGAAATCCTGTGACTTCTGTGAGGATCTTACAAACCACCTAACTACTTCTAAGAGCATCTGTCCTCTTCCACCAAGTGACTAAAAAAGGTCTTCATCTATGGAAAATTACGTGGACAAATTCCCATTCTACATCACCAGCAAATACCCAACATTTTTACTTAAAGCCAGCAAGACATACAGAAACAGCCCGAGGGCAAAGGCCAAGACAGCACAAAGCTCAGAGCTCCAATAATGAAGCAACAATTTAAGAGAGCTGCAGCAGCAGGGCAGAGCAGAGAGCTGGAGACAGCCATCAACAGCACAGCAGGGTGGTGGGACAGGACATCCATCCTCACCCCAGCTGCACTCAAACTCCCTGTCAGATTTATGCACATCGTGGCGAAGGCAAACTTTGGCTAAGGTGCTTGTTAGTGTAATCCAGTAACCAAGTTTTGTGTAGGTGCTAAGTGCTTTTGGCCTGACACACTGCTACCTTTCTGGTCCTGCATCAGAGGTTATCATTTTATATCTTTGCAGGTAAATTCACAGCAGCTTAGAGCCCTGAAGCTTGACGTATTGGCTGGAATTAAGAAGAGCGGGGAACTTATCGGGATCTTCCTGTGCTGGGAATATACGCTAAGTTTAAAAAATTGCCTATTTTTTTTCTAGATTAGCCAGAAATTCTACCCTGATCTCAAGAGACCTTTCCATCAAAGCTCAAATTACCAGAGTTTCAATGATAAGTTATCCTAGAAAATCACCTCAAAGACAGGAAAAATAAAAACACCAAATATGTTGAAGAAAGGTGAAAAACAAGTCTGTTTCTTGTCATGGATCAGTCAGTGATGTACAGTGATAACAAAGAAAAGATGAGGCTTTCCTTCAGTGTAAAAAAGATTTGAAGACTATCTCACTGCCTTTTGAAGACAGTAATTATGACTCTTCGAAAAGGAAAACAATCCAAGCTTTTCCAGCCACCACAACCTCTACTAAAACAGCCACAAACAAAATAAATCCACAAAAACCAAACCATGCTTATTATTTATCTTTAATTAAATACATGTCTAGTCAAAAACCAGAATAAATAAAACAGATTTCATTTTAGTTTTCTAGAAGTAAAAGACCCATCCTTTACGCTGAAAGCCATTTTATCCCATTTCAGAAAGCTGGATGTCTAATCAGTGACAAAACACCGGGAGTTCTGCAGCCATTGCAGCATAAAGTGCAGGAAAAGAAATATATATGCACATACGAACATAAAGAGAGCAAACTCATATAAAAGCTGCACTGAAGCAATGAATCCTATCCCCTCATTTCATATGGAGGTGGGTAAATAATGGCACAACAGAGATCTCATTCATGCAGAGGTCTAGGGTATGCCGGGAAGTCTCAATGTGACAATTTGCTGCAGATGCCTGCCTAGAGGAGCCATTTATCAGTGTCACCCATGCGCATTACTACACACAGCTTCCTCAGCAGCAGGATTCCACACCAGCCCTCCACACAGCACACTCTAGTCCTTGATATTTCAGGCACAGAAATAACCCTTATCTAGGCCTTAGCAGTGTGTGCTTATTGAAACAATTTGTATTACCCAGAGCACATGGGTTTGGAGCAGGAAAGCTACGAAATTTATTTCCTTTGCTGATAAAAGGAACAGCAAATTAAGAGAAGTCACAACAGTTTCGCTCCTGCTCCCTCTCCTCTTTATAGCCCTGTTTAGCTCATTGCTTATAAACAGCTAACACAAGTATTCCCATCAGTAGTGCTGACTCTTGGAGGATACAGGCATCTTGGATGTTTCATCTCTTGTTATACTTAAGTGGAATATTAAACAGGCAAGACAGTAGCAGACCAGGCTAGGAAGAACCAAGTAACTAGGACTGACAAAGAAGGATGGCAATTTAAAGCACTTCAGTCTGTAAAGTGCTTCATTTAGAGCCATCAGTGCCAGTGGATTCAGCCTTCAGGTATTACTCACCCCCACTTCAGCTGTCCTCTCACACCTTTAGTCTATTCTATTCTGCTTTTAAAGTATTAACAAGTACTGCTACTTAATAGCACGCCTTAGAGTGCCTAGTACAATAATACTACAGAATTAGTAAGCTTAACATTATAACAATTCAAATTAATCTGGAAATCAAACATTTTTTCCCTTCATAGACAGGCACAGGGAAAGGAAAAGCGAGACTGAATTCATTCCTATTGCTGATGCACTAAAACATACATCATTTATTTGTTATTGCTAGTGCGATGGACTGAATTCCTATTTCATACAAAATCTCAAATTGACATTATAGAACATAGATGTCTTTGTGACTGGCAAAAAGAGAAACAAATCAATTAGATGTAAGAAAGAAAACCCAGTCACATCTTTAGATCATAGGATACACCAGCACCATAGCCTTTGGATAAAAGATTAATTTCAGAATGAAAAACACCAAAGTGCATTAAACCAAAGACAACTTTGAGCTAATGCTTTCTACTCTTCTAGCTGCTTGCTAGTTTCTGTTTTAAGAAAGAGAGACAGACAGAGACAATAAATTTTAGGGATAGAATTTTTAAGGAAAAGCAAAACACAACCTTCATATGCATAATTTCTACAAGACTTTAAAGTGAGCTCAGGCTTTTACAGAACCCTGGTTTATTACCCATTTCTCCTTGCTTCCCCAGCATGCCACCTGTCCCATGGAAGTATTGTTGCTTTGCTGCCTGGACCAACTTCATTTCCACTTTGTTTCTGTCTCCACACCTTGTATTCCTCCTCTCATATTTCTCCTTGGGCCCTTTTTATACTCACAGCTGCTCTTGTCTTTTAGGACACCAAAACGTATTGGCCAACCTGTCTTCAGTGCCCACCAAGCTCCTTGCAACTTTGAAAATTGCTAAAAGTTATTGTGAAGCCAAACACTGAACTGGTGGGGGGGAAAAAACAAACCAAACCCCATCCAACAGGACAAATGACAGATGTGATCAAATACCTGAAACAATTAAGCTCTTGTCAAGAGCTTACAAAAAGCAAATCCCAACTGTTCATTTAAAATGAGAAAGCATTTCAATGAGTTGCCTGCCCCATCTCATATTCCTCACCAAACAGCCTCTTTGCCAGAGCGGTGAAATCCACAACTTCACAAAGATCAACTCTACAGAATTTTGCAGAGCCTTATTTTTAAGGTGATGGAATAAACTCCCAAAAGCCAATTTCTTCTCTTACCTGCCATAACTTCTTTCACCCACCTCTAAATCCAACTCGAAAATCCAGAGAACTTTCGTCAAATCCATTATTCAGAAACGGATTTGATACACAGGAATAAGAAAAAGAAAAGGAAGTCTTATTAGGCATACTAAAAGTACAGCTCTGGTTTTAGGCATACCACCCATGCTGCAGAGCTGCTTACAAAGCCATCATTAATGGCCTTCCAGCTACTTATCACTTCCCCATGTTCAGCCTGCCCAGACAGCTAGCTACTCCTTTCTAACAAATACCATTTTAATTGCATCTCCCACTTTGTTAGCCTTCTCGACCTCCAGTAAAAGCCATCTATGGTCTAACAATCTCTTAAATCTGACACTCACACCGACCAGCACACTTCTATGCCTTCCTGCTAGGTTCACACACATGCAGGCTTATTGTCAAGAATTTCCATTAGAAATCTAACAGCAGATGAGATCCCTGACAGCTTTACGGCTAGTGGGGAGAGAAAAGCAAAGAGGGAGTGCAAAGGGAAGAGGTAAATAGCAAAGAATATGTGTGTAAATGTACTGAATATGTATTGTAAATGCCCCTGTCACCAAAGACTTGATTGTGCCTTTCTGGTGCCAGGGCTTCTCCAGTCCCAACACCTCCCTCTGAGCAACAAATGCCAGCCACACAGCCTCAGCCACCGTTAACTCTTCCTGCGGGAATGCTGCCAGCAATCTCAGCATATTAACCCTGGGAATACTAACATGATTTAGAGGACTTGTTAAATTTTAATGATACCATTAGGAAAGAGGAAAACACACGAGTCCCACTCCCACTTTGGTGCATTTGGCTGCTGGATAGGATATTAATGTTTTTCTTTGCCCATCACTATTAAATGAGCAGTGAAACTAATAGAGAAATGAAGAATAATGACTTCTATTCTCACTGTTCAGCACCTGCTTAAAGCCAAGGCTGCCTTATTGCCCACTAGGCTTTCTGCTGGAGTCCATCAGGTGGATGGAATAAATGGGTAATTCTTTCAGCATTTGGCACTTCACAGGTCAGAGGTTCATTTAGCCAAGAGGCACAGAAAAATAAAACTGTCCAACTGAAATAGTAGCATGTAATCATCCAGACAATCAGTTAGCAGGCAGAAGTCTGCTCTCCTGAATAACTTCAGCATAATAAAGTCTGAGTTTGGCTTTGGTAAGACGGGATTTTGCCCAGGTGACTTACAGGAGCCAGGACAGGAACATGCTGAGGCCAGTTCTGCGCAGCTTTTAATAATGGGCTCCAAGCAACCCCTTCCTTCAGCACTGCGGGACTCTCCCTCGTACCTTCAAGTACACCTTGATAAAAGGAACGGGCAATTCCCACCAGGACAACGCCAAGGCCCACAGAAACTGAGAGTTTGTATTCCTGAATCCTCATTCATCTTCAGTTGAGGGTGGTAGAGAAAGAGGGAATGAAACATGCACAACTCGGGGAAAATTAACTCAATCTTGAGGCAGTTCTCCTCAGTTCTAAGCGAAGTTGAAACCCCCAAACCACTGTAAAACTTCACATTTTCTTCAGGCAAAGAAAATATTTACTGGGGTAGATATCAAAGTCTCCTTTCATTTGCTTTTCCCCAAACATTCACGCAAGTAGAATTTTGTTCCAGTGAAAATCCATGGAATAGAGAAGGTGTTGTGAATGCTCAGGTGCAAGTAAACGATCATGTCGAAGTATATATGATTTAGGGAGCAGAGGGAAATATAAGTTAGAGTAGAGGCTTACTATTAATAGATCATAAGAAATCCACAGGTCAAAACACATTTGTAACGAACAAATACATATAAAGCAAGTTCCGCTTGAAGGTAATTTGGAAGCCAAAACACAGACTGTATTCCCAATTCAAAGTTTTCCTACAGAAAAGGAAGCTAGCTTTCCTAGAGCTAAATAGATGTTTTACATCAGTCATACTGCACTGGATACAGACATACTACATTCAGCATACACAGTTCCTTTGATACATACCACCAGCAAGAAATTTAAAGCGTTTTCCAGATGCATGCTCAATTTGGCTTGGAACAGTTTTTACTATAATAAAGTAATTTTTCAAAGACATTTTTTCCTGAATCACCAAATCTGTTGAATAAGATCATTGACCAGACACTAATAAAACAGATACCATGTGGCCCGTAAGTTAAGTTCTCCTATTTGGAGGGCAACAAAGTAAGAAGACTAAGCCCTTCCTTGTTTAATAAGAAGGTGTAACAACTTTAAACATGCAATACAAAAACTTGATTTTCACAAATGCTTTATCTAGAAGTGTCCAGTTCCTTCTGAGAAAAGTCTTTTCTTTTCATGGTGAATTGCAAACCAAACCCAGTTTAATACCCCATTGGTTTCTTCAGGTCTCTTGAGCAGAAATTCCCTGGCAATTTATTATTTTTAAACCCACAAACATTACTACCAAATAAGAGTTTCAGATGAAAGCTGAGAAGAGGGAACCAGTCCAAAGTTTCTTCACAATTAAGTCTTTTCTCTTTCCTCCCAGAAAACATCTTATAACATATAAGAAAATCAAGATCAACCACATACTTTGTGATTTAATAATACAGACTGAACAGAAGATCCTAGTGATAGTGTACTGGTTTCAGCAGAGACAGAGTTAATTTTCTTCCCAGTGGCTTTTATGGGGCTGTGTTTTGGACAGCATTTTGTGCTGAAGACAAGTGGAGTGATGGTGTTGTGATGGTGTTTGTCTTTGCAAGACACCATTAGGTGTGATGGGGCCCTGCTCTCCAGGAGATGGCTGAACACCTCCCTGCCCACAGGAAGTGGTGAATTAATTCCCTGTTTTGCCTTGCTTGTGTGCATGGCTTTTGCTTTCCTATTAAACTGTCTTTATTTCAACCCATGAGTTTTCTCATTTTTACCCTTCCCATTCCCACTGGTGAGGGAGAGAACGAGTGACTGCCTGGGGTTAAACCATGACAGACAATAAAAATAAACACAGTTGAAGACAAAAAAATAATTTTTAAGGAGTATACCAATGCTGGAACAGTAAGTAGTTTTTAACAACCTGTTAAAAACTAGTTTTTAATACTATGCTGTGTTATTTTAAATAAAATAAATTGAATTCTGACACTATAGCAATAAATTCAAGCTGCAATTGAACACACCAATTTCTTAAGCCTGATTCTTTTGTATAGCTGGTACCATATTTTCTTTTATGGTCTCTTTTGTAAAGTAATTAAAATGTAATCCCTGTGTTCTGTACTCCAGTTACAATGGAGGCTATGGTTGGATGCATTGTGCTGTTCTCATCAGTAGCCTTCTCAGAGATCACTGGCTCCGTGCATCTGCTGTTGTAATAGCACATCTAGTCACTCCCCGACCAAAAGGATCTGACTTTAGAAAGAAGCATTAAAGTGTCTGAACTATCTACCATTTTTATAAGACCTAAGGCAGGGAGCAATCACTGTGTGTTCACACAGGAGACCTGCAGTGATGCCCATTTAAGACCTTCATATGGCAAGGTCACAGGAAAGCCACATGGGAAGCCCACAAGGGGCCAGGACATCTTAGACCTGGATCTGCCTGAGCAGTGAGCCTGCTGCTTTGAAGGCACACAAGTATTCCCTGGTTAGAGCCATATCATACATATAGCTGTGGCCTAAATTAAATCCTGCTGATTTTCCTGAAGTCCAAATGCCCTCACTAAGGTCAATTTTATGTAAGTCAATAGACTGAAAAGGTTCAGATCCAGACTGAAGCAATAGTCATGTTATACAAGGGAAAGAATTTCCAGATTCTTGCAGTATGTCTTGCAGAGTGTTTCAGCATTCATGACAAGTTAAAAACAGTTCAGTCAACTCTCCCCTGCTCTATGAAATGTCTTGTGTTGGTCTGATTTTACTTAAAGAAACTTCAAACACTCTCTCATCAAAATATTACCAAGCTACACTGTAAAATTTTCTAAACAGGAGAGTGGAGGGAAAAGAAGCATTAGCAGATTCATATCCTAGTTGTAGATGATACAAGATATTGTAACTGTACAAAAAGGTCTGATCTGTACCAAGTCTGATTATACATTTCGGGTTTCAAAGCCACAGACAAATACAATTCTTAGCAACTTGACTATGCTCATAGTTATGAAAAAGAAAACAAAACAAAAACAAACCTGGTTTAATGTAGGAACATTACATAGAAAGTAATTGAAAATAAAAATGGGCAACACAAGTCACTGAGTTCTTCTAAACTTTCTGCTCTTAGGATACTACTTTGTGTGTTTAATTTGAATTAAGCAAGCAATTTGTAACAACACCCTGATAAACAATCTGCTTATCTGCAATTTGGATACTTCTTGAATTGCAGCTTCAATAACAGATACTGTGGGCCAGGGATTATTTATTCAGTGGCAGGAGGGGAAGGTGTGTGCCTGTGTTTCTCCATTTTAACAACATCAATGCCCCTCAAGCCACAGATGACACTAGTAGGATGTAAGCCAGCAATTTAACTTAGAATATTTCCTGCGCTTTTGACACACAGATCTCATGTCACAAAATGCAGCAGTTCTGACTGCATCATTATGTAGAGCATGACAGTCAAGTTTACTGTGGTGGCAGGCTGCAGGTTCAGTGCTTGGAAGCACCCCAATTACATGATGTCAAAGGCTATGTGCTGCTGATGTGGCAAAACCTCCGTGTCTTTCAGCCCTGCAATGTTCTAATAATCTGCTGATGCCGGCGTGACTCCCATTACATGCCCATGGCCCACAGTGGTAATGTGTGACATTTTTTCAAACACTGTCTGGGGAACTCAGATGGACAATCTTTGTTCCTTTTCCCCTTCCAAAATTATACACCAAAGTCCTACTCTTATTGTACAAGATTCCTGTGGATGTTGCAACATTTACTTCTCAGGAAATACAAGACTATCTGAAGATACAAGGTGATTTTGGATATTGGTGCAGCATTTGTGGCATGCATAAAACACCTTGAAGACACTTCACCACCCAGCATGAAGAGGCCAGTTAAAGACTCAGCATTGACTCTGTATTTCTGAACATGTTTGCAGATGCACAACCAAGTCTTTGTAAAAAAAAAAAAAAAAAAAGGAAAAATATTGTCTCCTCCCTAGAGATTTATTTCATCAGTACTTCCCTCTTCACCTTCCTCAGCTCTGTCTGTGGTCTAAAAGCACTTTCTTTTCTGATAGGAAACACTATAGTTTCAATTCACGAAATATAACCATAGGCCGGTTTCTAATTTCCGCTGCACTTGGTAATGACAAGCCTTTTTCATCCCATAGAGAAAGCTGCAGAGCTAATGGTTTTGACAGCTTCCTAAAGAGCAGTCTTTACCACACAGCATCTTCACCCTTACCTCAAAGACATTTGCAAGCTCAAAAGAGATAGTTATACCATTTCACATGTTGACACTACGGATTGCAGCAGCAAGACTTCCAGCTGCTCCTAGGAAAGGGCTTACATTAATTCATCATCAGCAAAGGCACATCCGTTTGTCTCCTCCAGACCTCTGCAAGCAGCTCGAATTCCAGTGCCAGTGAAGCAGCTCGGTTTCCCAACTTGCCAGGAAGCATACAATTGTAAGAAGATTCGCAGATGAGTTATGCTAAATGTTTGGTATGGTGACCTGTGATGCAATACAAAAGAATGGTTGTTGTTGCCTAAACTTTAATGGAGTTAATCCTTCCAAATGCTGACAAATTACTGCCTCGGGCCATTTAAAATCACATTTCTAATGCAATAATCCTATCTGCATTACAATGAGTTGGGATGAAATGATTAGGTGCCTGAGATTTTTCTGCACAGTGAATTAAGTCACTATACAGACTGGCCGTGCTTGTTCACAAATTAAAGGTCTGGACAGAAATGAAATTCCATTATTCTGCCACTTGCTAAGCTTTGAGGAAGGGTTTATTACTGTCCTGTCTCTACTGGGAATGTTTCTAAAGTAGCTACCAGCTAACAGAAACCTCTCTTCCATTATACCAGCTTCAGGGCTTTCTTTATTATTAATAATTAGGAGTCAAGTCCTTGACCACCAAATACCCCTGAACAAGAAGACTAATTCAACAATATGTAAGCAAAAAATCAGATAGTGCCAGTAAACTGGTGAAAAAAAACCAAAACAAAACCATACCCTGAATGAAAGTCCTTTCCTTCTGCTTGTGCTCAGAGGGAAGCGACTGTGTAAGAATTTACCCAATTCTTATACTCAGAAGCACAGAATTTTAGGTAAAGTCCACAGTATAACCCACCTAACAATATCAGAGCTGTACATCTCTACCATTTGTAGTAGCATCCTCACTTCCTGACCCAATCACAATATGCCCAAGCAGCAATCCATGTCTACATCCTCAAACTACCTCTGTTTAAAGGCTGTATTCAGGGTTTTTGGAATCCTGTACTAACAAATTTATAACCATCAGCTTGTGAGCATTCTCATTAGCCGTCCATTGATTATTTACACAAAATAGAATTTGTTACGCATCAGTATAGCAGCTCTTCAATTGATAGATGCCTGTGAGGTTAGTGTTCATCGAAGACAGGTGATATCACAGGTTTGAATTCAAACAGATTTCACACAAGTTTTGATAAATAAGGAGTATTATGCCATAAATTTCTATGCTAGAACTTGGTCTGATGCCCTTTTAAAAATATAAGAAAAAGCTTAAGATTAAAAAAAATCTGTATTGGTAATTTGAGACAATCTTTATCATCATGCAACATAAACCCCACAATCAACAGGCACCAAAAGCTCCAAGATGCCCTCAGTCACAAACTGCAGTGTGCAACTATATCAACCACCTGTGCTAGTCAATTCCCACAGGCCTGCTTTGCTTGGGGGTTACAATAAGATTTAATTCACATCAAATATAACCCCTTCTATGCATGTAATTGTTGAACATCATTAAGTCACATCTGTACCACAAGAGGAGGAAAGAAAAAAACAATAAGCTTTTACTACTATTCTTTTTGCTATTGCCAGGGAACTTGGCATTTTAAATGGCTAAAATTAATTAATGCGATTTTAATTATATATTCTTCACCTTTGTGACTCACACACACAAAAAAAAAACAACAAACCACCCACCAAAGTTTCCATCCTGTTGATGTATTAGGAGAGAATGTTTCTATTTAAAATGGAAAGCTAAACACCTCAACAATAACAATGACCTAGTCAGAAGCAGATTGCTCTAGCTTAAGTGTGGCTTTTTCTCAATCAAGTGAAAAGCTTCAGTACATTGCTGCATGCATAAAGCCTGGTCTGTTTATGAAGCAATTAAGTATACTATTGCACTTGACAGATATACTCAAACCTTTACATGATTGCACACTGTCAAAAACATCAGTGTAGGTTTACATTTGGACAGGTTACTGCAGATACAGATTAAAACACAGATACTCTCATATTCTGCTTGTTTGTAGCAGACACTATCCCAGATCATAAGCATTTCTAAATACAGCATAAAGGAGAAACAGGTGCCACAGACTATACTTAAAATACCCTAGACATTTCTAGGCTGTCTTCAACAGCAACAACAGAAAATATTTATCAGACCTGGTTGACTAAAAGATTACAGATTTGAGATGTTTCATTTAATAGTTCTAATAAAGGAGTATCACCAGTTAGCTGTGTCCTATGGGCACCAGAGTCTCAAATTGTAGTATGCTTTGCAAGTTCTGAGGGAATACTCAGAATCAGGAATATGATCTGCTCCTTCTTCCACTTAACTCAGTGGCAAGATCCATTCCACACTCAAAAGGCCCCTATTTCCATAGCAGCAATCAAGAGCAGACCTCACAGGACTCTGAAAAAATGCCAGCTACATTAACACAGTGTGGTAAGACTTCAGTCTCAATCCAAACCAAAGCCAGTTTTCCCCAGTCACAAACAGGTTTCCATACTTTTGAGAAACCCTGCACATCTCATCCTCAGAAGGGACACCCAGAGTGTTGCTATGGCACACACAGAGGCAGCTCACAGGCCTGACTGAACAAGCAGAGCCTGTGCCAACACCTTGCTTTCCTCAAAGCAGACACTGATAAGGCTACCCCATTACACCAGGAAAAACAAACTTCTAAGACCACCACAGAATACCCAGTCCAAAGAAGTCAGTAGCACCAGCCATGATGTTTGTGTCCCACATCATCCAGCCCAGAGCCTCACCCTGCTGGGCAGCATCTGCTGAAGGCAAAAATCACAAGCCCAGAAAATTCCTAACAGCCACAATCCAGAAAGGATGACAGAAAGAGATTATTCTGCAAACAGTCCCAGCCAGCAGCACCCACCACAGAAAGGAGCTGTGTGCCAAAGGCTGGAGCATCTCAACAAGATTGAGCCTGCAAGTACTATTAGGCATAGCAAATATTGCGGAGGGTCACCCATGCCCATGAAGAGCACCTTACTTGTGCCTCTTCCCTTGCCCATAAATGCACAGTTTGGACAGAACTTTTGTCAGTGGCACTCCTACAGATCTGGAAGGGTTGGAAAGGAGGTGTAAGAAGGAAAAAAGAGCATAGGTAAGGAGGCTAAAAGGCTGCTGATACAAATAAAGATTGGCCTGTACTACACCATCAGCTAAACTAAGTGAACAGCAGAACAAACAGCAGCAGAAACACAAGGGTAACGTCTCAGGAAGGCTAGGATGGGCAACGCCAATCACTACTGCAGTAAGAGAACCCTGTGCAAACATTTACATGACTAAAATCAGTCAATTTCTATTTAACACTGTGCCTTGATGTTACTGTTATACTCCTCTCCATCCCTAATCTCAGTTATTGTGATGGCTCCCGTATCTGTATCAGTAATTTCCCACCTATACTCACAGCTGGTAATCACTGTCAAATCACACAGCCTGAAATTTGACAGGATTTTGGTACAGGGCCACTTTGAAGTGAAATCCACCACGTACTAATGGTTAAATTTACTACTAATTTTGGCAGATCCACCTTTCCCTGTTCATGAATAATTCATTTAAGTCAGCTCTTGAGACAAGGTAACAACCAGCCCTTGAGTCTTTTGTTCATGAGAGCACCAACTCCCTCCCAAAGAGCACATAAATCATGGAGAGTACAACACAACAGCAACACCAGGGACCCTTTCTCAGCAGTCGGCTCTTTTCCATGATACCTCTTTATTTAACTACTAATGAAAACTCTTTGAAGTGGAAAAGTAAATATTATCATTTGATAGTACCTGGACCCAACAAGGCAAATAAAATTGCATTGTTCTACATTCCAGGTGCTGTAGACCCATTCACAATACCATGCTCACAGGGTTGCTATGGAGGAACCCAATGGTTACTATTTTAGTGGCATGAGGTCAGCCAAGGGCTGCTGGTCACTGGTTTAGGGCTGTTAGCCTTAATCTCACATGCACAACAAACAGGGAAAAAACAATGCCAAACAAAACCAAGGAATTTCAAAGTATGCCTTTGGAGGTACCAAATACCCCAAGAGAGGCAGAAAGCAGGTTTCCAGCTGTATTCAGGATGAGCCAGCTCTTAAAACATGAGACCAAATGTCAGAAATGCTTACATCCTCTTTCAGCATAGGATTATTCAATCCAACATTCATAGTCCAGCCGCTTCAAGTATTTCCAAGTCTTATTGGGAATTAAAAAAACCCTGTCACTTCTCTGTGAGAGAAGCATCACCAAGTTATCCTTCTGCTAAAGACCCCTGGGAGAACTGGGTTCAATGCCATGGTCTGCCACAGCCTCACGGCGTGATCTCTGGGCTCACATGGCTTTTCAATGCTTCATGTGAACCCGGAGCTACAGGAGGGTTTCTCCCTCAATGGAAGCAGAAACCTCTGGTATCATACATATACACCTCACTACTAAGTTGGCTGCCAAGTCTACCGATGATTTGTAAATCCATCCTGTAGGAATCAGAGATAGCAAAAGGGCAAGGGACCAGTGACTCCGATGTAATATTCCCACCCTTACTTATTCCTCCCTCCCCTCACTGGGGAGAAAAAAAAAAAAATCAACCACCACAGCGCTCTGGAAATAGCAGAGAACCACTGTCAATATTATGAAAGACAGAGAAAAGAAGTGCGCTGGAAGGACTGTCACAGATGCCTCCGAAGCCAGGCAGCCCTCCGGAGACAGAGGCACTCTGTTCCACATGAAGCAGGAGGAGGGGATGGAAAAAAGGAAACAAGACCAAGAAGAGGGAGAACACAAGCCCCAAAGCGCTCGGTGGTGACACCGGCAGAGGGGAGCCCAGGTGGCCGACAGCCCCGGCGGCTGCTGAGGGCCGCTCGGGGCACAGGG
>VWYP01027865.1:104288-169829 GCA_013400435.1 Pycnonotus jocosus | reverse complement strand
CGGCCCGCACCGGGGCCGGGACGGGAGCGGCCTCTGCTCCGGGGAGCCCCTGCCTGCGGATCCTCGGGGAACCCCCCGCCCCCGGCTCCTCCGGGGAACACCCCTGCCTGCGGCTCCTCCGGGCACGGCGGCAAAGCGCTGCGCCTCTCCCCAGGCGGAACTCCTCCCAGCACTCTTGGAGCCCGGCGGGATGAGGGCTTCAGCATCATCGCAAACGAGATGATGCTCGGCTTCGGCAGAGTGCCTGCCAGCAGCGCCGGTGAAGGAGTGCTGGAGCAGATGGAGTAGCCCTGCAGGACAAAAACAGATGCCTTTCTACATAACAGGATCTTGAGGAGGATGCCTTTCTCGGTCCTTAGCTCATGGTTAACTTCTGTTTGAGGTGGAGAAGTAAGGTCATGTCTGGTGAGAATGCAGAACACCTCCAGCCAGGAAATGAGGACCTCGGGATATGGTGAAATTGAGCTTTGAGCCTGAAGAATCTCAGTAGCAAATTTGCATTTCCTTATGTCTCACGTTTGCAGGAAATGTTAAGAAGGCGCATTTGGAGAGCACCTCTCACAGCTTGCAGGTTTGCAACTTTGTTGGTCTATAGCTCTGTTGTTGTTGCATCAGCTCTCCTTCCTGACAGGTGTCAGTATTTACTGGCATTTTGGTTTTCAAGGAAGACTTTATTGAATTGTGAAAAAAATTTGGAAGCTTGTAGAGCCGAGGGCTTTTCTGCTCCGGCTAGTAGAAGTTTCTCAGCCCTGCTCCACTTGGAAATTCGTGGGGTTCAATCTCTAGCCGCCACGTGGTCTGAAGCTTGGTAAATGAAGAGAGGATTCTGCTGTAGTTTAGGAGGATGTTTATTCCATGGGGATGGAAGGCAGAATGAAGCAGAATGGCTCTGGACCTCCTTATGTCACTTCGGGTGAAACCCGAACCAGGGGGGTCTGGATCCAATGGGGAAGGTGGAGGGGCGTGGTCAAGGCCAAGGGCACTTTACACTACAATGGGAAGGGTGGCACCTGGACACCTTGCCAAAGAGGAGAGGATCAACCAGGGTGATTGACAAGACAGGGTGATACCACCAGGGGGTGGGATAGGGGGTGTCAGGGGAAAGGGAAGAACCATTTATAAATCCATGCTTATAAACCGCAACAGCTGAGAGATATTCCAAATTTTCTAGTTTGAGGTATTTTGCTGCTAAATCTTTTCCATTCTTGTTATTTTATGCTGGACCAAGTATGAGACACAATAGTATCACTCCAGCAAGAAGCTCTTTAAGAACCCTTTCTCTAGGTTAACAATTTTCTCTCTGAGAAGCATCGAGGTATGGCTTTCTCCCTCTCTTTAGGGTCTCTAATGTGGAAGTTGGTTTGGTTTCCTCTTACAAAAACCTTACACTCCGTATGTCACTAATGGAAGATGATTAGCAGAATCACCAACGTGCCAACGGCAGGCAGCTCCACAGCTCTCAAGTTTACACATTTCTTCTGTCATTGTAGCTGGTACTCATGGGAATCTGCCTTAACCTTAGTCCTGGTAAATCATTTATGCTTGCAGTTCAGAAGTTAGACTGATTAGTCTGATTAGTTAGTTCTTAATTTGAGACAGAGCTGAAAATATGGGGCTGTTCTGACATTTATGAGTAAGTGGGCAATAGCCAAAGCCCTTGAATGCAAGTTTAAGTGTCAGAGGTTCAAGCTAAAGCTGGTCTCAAAGCATTGCGGCTGGATTTTGATCTCAATCTAGGTATGACACATCTGTGGACTGTTATGACCTGTCTTTTAGCAAGTATAAAACCTTCCAGTTTCTCCATCATACTGCAGAGTGTTTGCCGTGGTGTACTACTTCTCTGGTGTCTTCAGTGGATTTCTTCTGAGTATTTCTCAGTGTGAGTGCAATTAAATCTGACCAAGAAGTTCAGCTTCATCACTCAAATCTGAGATGCTGGCACAAGCCCAGTTCTATCCACAAACAGCAGTTTATAAGAGCTGGAAATGTTGGCTGCATCAAAGAAGTGCTTTGAGGTATTCACATTTTTAATAAATTTCAGGATAAAAAAGGTGACAGCAACTGTAACTTGAAGAGCCATCGCTGCCTGCACAGAAGCTTTGTTTCCAGGTTTGGTGCTAATAAGTCTCAGTATCAGGTCTTACTTACAATTTTAAAAAGCTTCCTAGGGGAGATTTGAAATGCATGACAGCTCTGATACTTGCTTAAAGCTGCATATTAATGAGCTGGAGTCCATTGGGGGACAGTGAGGAAATTGAAGGCATTTGTTGTAATGCTGACAAAGAATTAATTGTAAAGATAGAAACAGCTAATTATTAAGAGCTACAAATAAAATCACCAGAACTTTCTCAGTTTGACATATTTCAGCTCTAAAACCATTCCAGTTCTTACTCTCTTCCCCTTGCCAAACTATAGGACCTTCTCAGTAAAAAGCTCTGGTAGATCAAACTCATTAAGTCCCTTTATCCTTTTGTATAGCCCCATATAAGCACACATAACCACAGTGGGAGTATCTTGCCAGGTTTATGAATACCTGCAGTACAGGAGGAAATCGGCTGTATGGCCCAGATTTGTTCTTCTGGTGCTGTAGGTAACGTTCCTTCCATAGTATCTGAGATATACTGTGTGTCTGTAGGGTGTTTTCCTGCTTTCTCTTGACAATTGTTGAGCATGATGTCATGGAGAATGAAGGCTGGGCATTTCCTCTGTATGAGCTGTCTCCTGGGCTCTTTGCTATAGCACAATTTCCAAATCAGTCCCAATATTTACCTTGTTCTGTCAGGGTAAAAGTAGACTGACATGGAAAATAAGTTCTTCCCAGTCACTGCTACAATCCCTAGTTCTACATGGTGTAGCATAGACAGGGAACCCTCCGAGTTGTCCTTATTACACTTTCTGCTTCCTGCTGTTACCAGCAGATCCAAATCAGTCCACTTTGAGTATAGCTTTTCCTATGGCAAACAACAGCACAGTCTTCCTGTCCTCCCGACAGGACTACATCTCCCTGTTTGCTTGGTGCAGTCCTTTTGCCTCAGGGCCATTGCACAGATGTTAGCCTGTGCTCTCCTTGCTCCACTGAGAGCCTCCTTGAATATCTCCATAAAATAAAAGGAAGCCACTTATGTTCAAATTTGAACAAAGAGTCTCATTTTGTTGCAAACTAGTTATTTTTAAAACTCACCTGTTCTCGATACCAGAAACAATCTATTTTCCACAAAAGACTGTCTATTTGGATTCACCTTGAACGGGTTTTTTCTATATTTCAAATGTAAAATATTCCATAGATTTTTTTTTAGAAACTGCTGTCATGGTTTCTGCCACACAGCTCTGCCTTCTTTCATAAATCTTTATGTTCTCAGTAAAAATCAATGTCTGCTTATTAATAAAATATTGATGTGTTTTTTGTAAGTAATAAAGGATAAAGTGTCATGCACATACATATACTCACGGAGCAGGGTTGCATGGAGAATATTGCAATCATTTTATGCAGTGGGATGCATTGCAATGACAGGCATGCAGCCAATTTTGGTTAAGTTCATAAATTCAAATACTGAAATTTGACAGAATCCCATTTTCTGTTTCTCAGGCACCATAAGCATTCATTGCAACTCCAGAACTAAAGACAAGCCTGAAAAATTGGGAGCACCTATAAATCCCAAAACTCCAACTCCTAGCAATGCAGATATTACATAGAACAGCAAAAGAGCAAAAAATCATTGGAGTAACAACAGCCAGTCACAGGCTCTATCGAAGAAAGATACAGGCTTTTTCTTGTCTAGAAACCTTGCTTGCCACTGTGGGCCTCCTGAATCGCTAGGAGTTGGCTCTGGAACACTGCTAGCAACTTTCCCTGAGCACAGAGACATGGCTGAAGATATAAGAGGGCAAAGGATTTCTTTTAAATGTTCTTCAAAGAACCTTCTAGCTACCAAGGAGAAACGTGTCCTCCAAAAGAATTATTCTCAATAAATAAAATTTCTCAGGGCAGAAAAGAGGAGAAGGTGGTATTAATGGTATTAGCAAATAACTGCATTAATAGAAGGAATATAGTGCCAAAATATGCATGTGCCAAAGCAAGAGAGCAGGCAAAGGAGGGTAGCAAGTGCCAAACCAGCGTGTGTGCCTGCTCTGCCCTAGGAGCCAGGGACACCATGCAGATGGCAGGGAAGGGGGTAAGTGGCCGTAGCACAGCAAAGTGAACAAGCAGCCCTGAGAAACAAACAGCAAAGCATTTATGTCATCACATTTTTATGCTCCATCCTTTCTTGTTGCAGGAGTAATTTCTAGCAGTGCAGATCAGCAACAGAGCTGGTGTCACAGGCACTAGTCTATTATAGTCTTGAATGTGTAAATGTCTTAAATGAAAGATGATATAGAAGGCAGCAGGCATTTCTTTCCTGCCCCTCAGCTCACGTGAGATGAACTAATTCAACTCAGTGCTCAAGCAACAAAGAATTACATTCATGATAAGCTGCATCAGAGGTTTCACCACAGTATGTTCCTGAGATTTTTATACAGTAGGCACTCCAGACCTCAGAGCATCTGTTTCATCTGAAACTCTTTTTCAGCTTCTCTTCAAACATTTCATACACTCCTCTTATCCCCAGTTTAGGGTTAAAAGTGAACCCTAGAGCATGCAGATTTCCAAAAATTTTATTGTTCCTTTTTTCCCTTTGCTGTAGATCATTCCACAATGATTATATTCTTTACGAGAAACTGCAGAGGGCTGATGACAGGCTTATCTACCTGCCATTTCCCTCAAACCTCTTTGTTACCTGCCTCTAGTTTGCATCGAAAGACACAATCCCTGTATCCCTCTCTTCATCAGCTCACCTGCAGCTGGGGAGGCAGAGCCATGGGTAGACCTTGCGTATCCTGTGGATGCAGATCAGCGGGCAAGAAAGGTGCAGAGCTGCTTTCTTTGCCCTTCCCTGTCTACTGCAATGAGTTTTTCTCCAGTGTACTCTGCTCTCCTGCTCTGACTGCATGAGTAACCCAGAGGGGAAGTCCAGGAGGATTCATGACTGGACCCGGATGACTTCAGTTTCTGTGTCTGCCCATCAAGGAGTGTTCAGACTTGGCAGCACAGCTCTGGGGAGCAGGAGATGAGTAAGGCATGCCTGTTCATCAGAGGGTCACCTTGAAGTCAGTGCTCCAGGTGAACACAGTTTGCTGTGTACAGGAACTCCTTTAAACAAAAGAGCAGATTTGTCACTGAATACAGATATCAGTGTGGGGGAGCTGACTCCAACAGCCGGTCTGTGCGCCCAGGCAGGCTGGGGTAAAGTATTCCTGCTCAGATTCAGGGCAGGAATACTCACAGCTTTACAGAAGTCTCTGTCTGTGGCCCCAAGCTGTGCTCCCTGGAAGCAACACAAGCATGGGGCAGCTGTGCTCAGCCGCATGTTCCAACCCCCTGCATTTTGATGTGGCTCTTTTCTGATCCATAACTATTCTGTCAGACACCATGACAGAGGGAAAACAATCCCATGCCTAGGCGGCTAGCAAGATAAACACAGCTTCACAGATGGACTGGCAGAAACTGATGGGCATTTCTTCCTACTGCTGGAAAGCTTTGGCAGAGTGAAATGCATTACACCGTGTTACCAAATTCAGCAGAACTACGTCTTCTCATCTTTCGATAGAGCTTGTCTGCTCTTGAAAGTTTCACCAGTTTAACATAAATGGAAGTTCAAATTCCCTTGATGAAATCATCATGATCTTGATACTTGTTTGAATTTAAATTTCCTTCTACTGGCTACACCCATTTAGTTTGCACCCATATGAGCAGGTCCAAGTTGAACTGGAGAGCATCAGCTTTATGTTCAGACATAAAACTCCATCAGTTTCAAAAAGCCAATTTAATCTAACAGCCTGTCATGGTTTAACCTCAGCTAACAATCCACCACCTCACAGCCACTCACTCATTCCCCCCCAGCAGGATGGGAAAGAGAACTGGAGAGGTAAAAGTGAGAAAACTCATGGGTTGAGATAAGAACAGTTTAACAATTGAAATAAAATAAAACAATAATACAAAATTGTAATGAAAAGGAAAATAACAACAACAACAAAAAAGCTCTTAGTCTGCCTGCATAGCTCTTCACTGCCTTTTTTCCAGACACATCAGCATGTTTTGTATGCATAGACAAGGCTCAAGAGTGTTTATAATCACCAGCATTTTAATTTGGTTGTTTAGTCTTGTCCATACTAAAATCTTCACCCATGCAATTAGCATTATTGAGCATTTTAACCACTGCCAGCCTCACCACTGTATTCACTGCATGATGCCTGATCTGCAATAATGCAACAACATCAACGCATTTGTTCCAAATGTCCTAGCACAGCCTGGGTGAGGGCCTGGAAATAGCTGGTGCTGTGGGAGACTCACAATGACATTCTGTGACCAAGGAGTTTTGGGAAGCAGTCAGGACTGTGATAGAAAAATATGATGGGATGCAGTGACAGCTGAGGCTGGTCCTACTTGAAAGTATGAACCATTACACTGGGATGAACATTGCTAAGTGAGGGCACTTGTTGATAATTTTGATGTTTACTGAGAAGCCTTGAGTGCCAATATGTTCACACACTTTCTTCTCTAATGAGACTACAAACTGAAGCACGCCTTTGGCCCAAAAGAACTGGAAACTGTGCCCTGGAACTGGCAAATCTCTGTGTTTGTGAATGTGTTCAGGAGCCATTCCATACTGCTGGGAGTAGCCAGGGCTTCGCTGTTCAGTAGTGGCAACAGAGTGCAGCAGGGGAGGCAGCCTGAGGACAGGGACTGGTGATTTTATGTTATCTGTGTTCTTGTTGGCAGTGGGAGGCTGGTGTTTGCTCCCATGTTATTTACATTTTAATCTGTGCAAGGATCATATTTTTTCCAGGTGGAAGAGATACTGCAAGCCTGTGCTCTTCTATGTCTACATACAAATAAATAAATGAACCCGCATCGAGAGGAAGATCTCAAGAGAAATTGAATGTTTTTGTAGCATGCTAAGCCTACTTAAAACAGAAAAAGAAGTGTACCAATTCTGATTCTTTTCCTAGGAAAAAATCTCCGCCTCAGGGTAATGATGACAGTTGATGTAAGGATCACCTCCTAGAGAGGAGTTTGTGTAAGTTTGTATCATTCAGAGAATCTTCATTTATTTGGGCTTCAAGCTGATGTATTTATCACAGAGGAAACATTTTCGTTGCTAAAAAGTACAGAGAAAGCCTCAGAGGAACCAGTAAGAATATTGTCAAAATTTCTGAAGTTGAAATTCTATTAGATGCCACACAGCACTTGGAGAACCTGTGTGGAGATAGAGCCTGTCCTGTCAATCACCCTCGATTTCACTTGTAAAGGCTGATGTCTTATGAAGGTGGTTCTCAGACCTACCTGGAAAGCAAACATATTTTTCTAAGAAGTGTAGATGACTGACTCACCTTTTTTTCTGCATGTCAGGGTTGTCAAGTTGCTCATATTCTTCTACGTGCTTGACTGGAACAAATGTTCATGGGCTTCAGAAGGAAGGTTAGAATCTTTAAAGGAAGCATTTTAGGAAGGTGCTCAGATGCTAACTTATCAGGGGGGTCCACATGAGTTGAAGAATCTTTGTTGCATGAGTCTCTGAGAAACCAGGCAGAAAAAATTGCTGCCTATAATTCAAGTCCATCTGGAAAAAGAATGGGCAGCCAGGGCCATATGGCAGCTTCAGGATTAGTAATTGCCACACAAATAGCAATAAAATGAAGGCTACAGTCTTGTATGCTTCTTCAGGGGAAGGTCCTGACAACATTCAGGACTCTGGCAAAGGGTGACCGGCTGGGTGGGTGTGAGGTTTCTGGGTGGGTGACTGTGTTTACCATTTTCTGTGTTTAAAGAAAAAATATGCATGTCTCCTCGTAAGCTGAACTGTTTACTACAAAGGCTGCCTACCTGCCTCAACACTTGCTGCTCTTTTTGTTTATAGCATACTAGTGAAATAAAGCTGGGGTTAATAAGGCATTAGAATTGTATTCAGACTTACCAAGGAGATATTAAAACTTTAAGAAGTGAAGCAAGAAATCATTATAGACACTTATTTTACATACCCCATAAGTGTTAACAGTAATGGTCCTCAGTCTTGAATAATGGCCAACTCACATTCCCTTGAGCAAGCAGGTCAAGGAGGTGGTTTTTAGTGGATTACATAAATGAGGTTAGTTTGCTAACTAAACCAAACATCCTGCATACTCATGACTGATTTTCAAGATTTAGCCACACGGGATACTGATAACAGCAATCCTTAAAACGCAAAAACCTTCAATAAATGAGGATAATTTCCATACATTACAACCACAAGAATTTTTTTTTCCATGGAGCACAAGACTAGTCCTAAAATTCTTCTGCATGCATTCTTCAAGCAGGTAAGACGTTCCTTAACTTTAAACAGGATCTTCATTCTCTTATTCACAATACCTGCCACGTGGCTGGTGCCAGGATGAGGCATCTTAATGAGTCTTGTTTGCTGGTGCACTTTGGCAGCACATCTGTTGTAAGGAAGGTCCCGGGCTACCTCTCTGGCTTCTCGGGCTCAATTTCTCTTCACTGGTTTGAAGATGTCAGTAAGGGAAATAAATATGAAGAATTTATCCTAACAAACTCTGCTTACAAGGAAACAGCTTCCTTTAACCCACGGACCAGATTGGCCATGCAGGAAAGTGGGTCATGGAGCCCAAATTAATGAGTAATTGAAATACTGTTGTGCAAAAATGTAAACCATTTACAATCTGTGAATGTAGCAGTGCGTGGCTGATCTACAGAGTCCTGTAAGTAGCAGGCATCTAAAGTATGCAGGTGACGCCACCAGGGAATGAGGCATTCTCTCCAGGAGGAGGAGGAAGATGGCAGTCAAAGTATGCTCTTGCATATGAACTTTTGACCCATCCAAGTACTGTTGAAGAAGGCACAGCTCACTACCCAGACTTCCAATGTAGGAAATAATGATGTTCTTTGGATGCATCAGTGTGAGGACACGTAGAAGATGTGAAAGCAATTTGGCACTGTTGATTGCCTAGGGGCATGTGTCTGGCACATTCCAAGAATTAAGACAGGCAAAGAGAACTCAAAGGAAATACTACAGGTTGCAGGTTTTAGAGCAATGAGAGATCTACACAATACCATGAAATTTGGTATGTTAACCATGTTCCCCTGGTTTACCTTCAGTAAACTGCTTGAGCAAGGCACAGACTTTACAACAACCCATTAGATTAGGCTCCAAGCTAAAGATCTTGTAGCTCCTGCAATTTGCACTTTTCACATTGATGATGCTTAGACATACAACATAACATGAAATGGTATAGGTACCTGTCCTCTATTCCAGAATATATAGGTCCCTTTAGCAACAGCCCTAGCCTGCATTCAACAGTACAGGTATTAATGGGACAAAAAGTACTTCATTGTACAAACCAGACTCAGCGCACGTAGCTCAGTTATACACGCTTTTCTAAGACACCAATTTCTTCTCAAACTACAGTGACCCCACTATATAGGGACATAACCAGCTGACTTCAGACTTATATGAAAATAGATTCTATGATGGGAACACAGAAGACACAGAGCTTGCTAACTGCAATCATGTTAACTGTAAGCCCCTTTGACAAAGACCTGGGAGATGGGAATTTTGGGACCCCTTCCTGACATCTCCAGAGGCACATCTGTACATCTGTACAAAGTAAATACCCTCAGTGGGAAGGGCAAAAATGATGAAAAACTTGCCATCTCTGTGAGATAAGCACTTAGTGGATGGTAAAGCTGGACCTTTATGGAGCGTTGTGGGAAATTAATGATGTTATTGGTAACACCATTGTAGTAATGCAGCAATGAACGTGGAGAGTTTAGTTTATTTTTACAATCCTAAGCAGGAGGATTGTGACTCTCAGCAACCAGGCTTGTCATTAATGTCATTTTTTTGACATGAGGCAGTAATGGGACAGTGCAAGGTTTGCTCCCCAGGTGGGGAACAGCTGTTCAGAGGAACAGTCACTGATCAGCATGCACTGACGACAGCCATTTCTGAACAAATTTATTTAAACCGGCTACTACCTGAAAAATGCCTGCTAAACAGAATCTTATCTCTTGTTCTTTAACAAATATTGTAAGGCTTAAAGATTTCATCGACAAAGCAAAATTTTAGTGCAGAGTTCTACCTTAGAGTTTATATCTGGTTCAGATTATAACAAAAGGAAAGTGAACTTAACTGGTCTCAGCTGGATACACATGAGTGCTGAACAAACAAAAGGTAATGACAATAGATAAAGGGGAAGAATGTTCCTCTCTTGCCATTTTTATTTTCCTTGTTATGAATTTTTATTGGAAGGTAAGTTACAGAGTTAAATTTTAGCAGTGATGAATGTATTGTTTCTTCTGTTGCTCCCTGAGTTTTATTCATTAACTGAAGCAGAGCTGGTCTTTTCCCCACAATTATTTGCCTGTAGTTTCTGACAGTGTCCCTCACAGACCCCACTGAGTATAGAAATAAGAGTAATATTTGAACAGCACTAATACAAACTTGGCTCCTAATAAGAGACAGTACAATACATATCAAATACAAGTTAGAATGGCATGCTGTAGTCTTCCAGAGCTACTTACTTTTAGATGGCTTTTACTGCTTTTGAAGGTATTGAGTGAAGTGAGGAAGACCAATTATATCTTATTTCTTGTTTAAGTGAAAACTGAGAGTGAATTTGTCCAAAAGCTTCTAAAAGCAAGGCCTTCATAAATGCAGATATGTGACAACTGTATAAAAGATATTAGAAAGCCTTTGCACCAAATAGTTTCCTATAGATGCCAGTAAGAGTATTTTGGTTTAAAAATAAAATCTGTTTATACTACAAGCATCTCTGGGGAAGGAAGTACATGTATTTTTGCCTCTGAAGGTTCTCCAGTTATCATTTTTTCTTCTCTTTTCTGAATTTCATTGAAGATGCATTCCTTTTACTGAGGTTTCCATGGTTATTGAGCTCCAGAAGATTTCATTTTAGCCCAGACTGCCATTCTTTCACTCTGAGTCTCTGAATGCAGGTGTTGCTTCACCTCATTTTGTAGGAACTTAATCTGGCAAGCCTTCATCATCAAATTGGACTTTACTTCCCATCTTGATTTGTGTAATTTTTTTTCTCTAAATTCAAATGTTTTCCCTGCACTCACCTTTCTGTAAGCATGTAATAGTACAGGACATGATTGACATTATCTATCTTAGGGGAGACCATTGCATGTAAAATGCTCAACACATCTTATTGTAGGTCACTTTTTCTAACTTTGTGTCCCAAATGTCTGCACTTTACTGTTCAGCATTTCCCCTTGTGACTGGATCACTGTAAAACCTTTACTTCCCCTGTGAGAACAGGCAGGGTGTGAGTAATGAAGCTCAATTTCTATGTTATCCTGAGAAAACAGAACAGGCTTTCTCTCCACTTTTTAGCTGTATGCTTCCTATGGGAGCAACAGTTTCTGGCTATTGCAGGCCAGCTAGCATGGCTTACATAGGGAATGTGTTCTTCCACAGCTAGGGACTAATGTCTGTGGGTATAAAAATTCTTCAGAACATTTAAATGGTCCTTTCTTCTCAGCATCAAGTGCCTATGTTCTGGAATAAGGGTGCTACACAGACCGTTTATGGAGCTTGGGGGATTCTCCTATAAAAATTCTGCCATCACATCTAAAAGAAAGAGTTATCATTATTCCCTTTTGTCACTGGAACTCTCCCTCTCACTGGGTATTGCTACATCAGCTCTGCCAGAGAGAACATACCCTTGGCAATTAGAAAAGTCCCTATGAAGAGATTTATCTCTTAGTTTCAGGCTGGTTATTTTTTAATCTCTGCAGTGTCTGCTACTGTCTCCAGTGTTCACTTAGCTATTTTGAAGAGAAGTTCTGGTGGCAGATCCCCTACTCCAACTAATCCACTAGGTGTGCTGGAGGGGTGGTACATTTTTGAAGAGAAAAACTGAGATATCACCAACAAGTACATCTCATGTTGTACTACTTTGCCAAAAGATATTGCATCCCTTTGTGGTTTGAAAGATGGAAAAAGAAGTTTCACTCCTTTACATGAGAAAATCCAAATGACACATTTCAGCCTGCCACTTTTCTTTGTGGCTACTCAGTTCTACCCCATTGGAGCCACAAGAGTTTTGGGAGAACATCTTCCTGAAATCCCAACGCACACTGCCAATAGGAAGCGGAGAAAAAGGACAAACCTCTTTCTTTACATTGATGTAGTAAAGCCATTGCTACATTCTTTCAGTAGTTTCTTTTACCTGTGTTTCCATGCATTTTTACAGATGTTTCCAGGATATGTACTCTGGTGTGACATCAAAAGAAACCTGTCTTGGCAAAAGAGCAACTGAGAAAGCTCACAGCTTTTTTATATAAATTGTAAAAAGCTCTAATTAAATAGCTATAAAAAGAGTAGCTGGTCTTCTCTGTTCATCCCCTGCTTTTTGTGATAGATGTTCTTAGACTAAACTGTTGGGAGTTTTCCGCATTTGAGCTTTGGAGGGCTACCGTAATAAAAAGGTGAATGAGAGCAGCATTGCACTGTGCCTACAAATGAGACAAGCAATGAAAACAAACTGCATCCAAACAGCTAAATCTGGGGTTTAACCACCCTCTGTACACTGAATAATAGCTATCCTGAGCAAATAGACATTTCTTACAACATTTCCTGATCATCAACAAACTGTGGCTCTGGTAGAGCTCTTGTATTTTCTTTTTTTTTTAATCTTCATTTTTTCTTTTTCTCTTTCTTTCTTTCTGTCTTTCTGTCTTTCTGTCTTTCTCTTTCTTTCTATCCTTCTTTCTTTCTCTCCTTCTTTTTCTCCTTGCCTTCTTTCTTGCCTCCTTTTTGTCTTGAATGGATTGAGTCAAGGGCCCTGCATTTAGAGTGGTCTTCTTCCCAATCCTAGCTATACAACTTCCTCAGAAGGTTCTCCCCTTGTGATCTCAATGATAGCAAACCATCATATTTAGCGTAACAATCTATCTGTGCAACTTTGACAAAGCACGAAAGAACTAGAGACAGGTTGCCAGTTTTCCATTAAATTTGAGCTGAATTTCAGAGCACCTCTGTGTTTGTGGGAGCTCTGAAGAATAGTATTCCCTCTCAAGGCAACAGTTTAAGACCACATGAAAACTGTCTATGGTGGAGTTTTTTTAGTTTTGTCTCTGCAATATTGAGTGCAACTTCACCATGCAAGTAAGTCCTTAAAGTTGCACTACTGACTTTTTCCTGGCTTTGTTACTATGGATTAAAATTTCAGTCTTTGCTACCAGTTTCCAAATGGACCATAATACAGCCTTCATTATAAAATCTATTTAATGTATAAAACTTGAACAACCTAAGATGTGGAAGACCTCAGAGAGCTTCAAATTCTTTCATTATCAGCTCAAAACCACACCTCTAGAAATCCTTAGAACTCCAGTCTGGTTATTTTAATCATTAGGGTGGTGTCTAGGGGAAGACATGGCTGCACACCATAAGGCAAATCTTAGGACCTGTTCTGTACTGGGGGATGCTGCTGCCATGGTAGGAAAGAGACTGCTGTTGACAGCAAATATTCAAGGGCTTTCCTCTATTTGAAACATCTTATTTTGAACTATTTTTTATGCTACCATTTAGGCAGATATTTGCAATAAGGAAGCATCTTCTAAAAGGCTTCTAGAAGACAGAGAGTCCAGAAGAAAAGGAATTGGTTTAGTATATGAACACACAGAAGCAACATGTGTGTGTTTTTAAGGCTGCGGTGTCTCCAGGATAATGTGAAAAGAAAAGGTAATTTTACATCTCCATGCAGAAGCATGCCTAGTTTCACTTTTTGTGCTCTGAACAATATGGAAAAGTTCTGACTGCTGACTCTTGCTAGCTCTTGCTTGCATGACTATAGACAAGAATTAACTACTTACACCCACGGTTTTACAGTTTTGGTCGCTTCAATGACATGACTTGCAGCTGGTTGGACATCTCTGTTGGATCTTTGACAGATAAGTCTTCTTTAAAGAGACTAAAAAGTTTTTATAGTGCCTTGTGAGCCAGTGTATCACTATTTCTGAAGCTCTTCTGTAGGCAGAATTCCCTTTGAAGTCAATGGGAGTTCTCTCTGAGTAGGAGCTTTAGGATTTGGGCCTCAGGACACAAATACTGTGATCAATCTTTTCAGCATAGTGAGTAACATTTTCTTGGCTTTCAGAACTACACTAAGCCAAACAGTAGCCCCAGGGATTCAAAATAGGTTAGTGGGAGAATCTGCTTTGTTTCGACCTACATTTTTCTTTAGCTTTTAAATCAGCATAGTCCCCATGCCTAGTACTGACCTGCCAAAAACACCCTCCAACAATAAGAGCAGATGTTTTAATAGTTTGTTTTATAGTCAAACCTATAATGGCATGAGATACTACGAAACAGAATTGTGTTCAATGGAAAACAAATATACTTGATGTGAACTGACCTGTTTAGAAGTTGAGACCTGAACATACAGTCTGGAACAGAAGACTTGAAAGCTAAGAGCTTTATTAATTATGTTACAGGGAGGTCTGTAGGCACTGATTTCCATCAGACCATCATAGTAAAAAACACTGAGCAAACATCCGAATTAGTGATACAAAAATTCAGCAATACAAGTAGGCAAGACTGATATTCCCTGTCTCCTGTACTTTATAATTCCTCTGACTTTACACATGGAAAAGTGAGGTAGCAACAGACCATGTGACCTTCCAATACCTCTCACAAAGTCCAAAATGAAACCTATCTGCCAACCTCCTGTCATTGTCTCAAGACTACTCTCCCCCTTTCACACAATTATAACAGTGTATTATTGGACTTTAAAAATCCTAATTTCCCATGCCCATCCCAGCTTTGGCTGAACTCCAGCAACCCCAGCTACTTTCCCCCATAAAACTGAAGTCTCTTCCTGTTGCCTGTGATTAAAGTTTTTCCTGTGCTGATTTCAGTGGCAACAAGTCTAGATCCGGTGATAAATCCCACCCTGATACGGGCAGCTGTCAGAGAGTGCAGCAGTGCATCAGCACTGTGGGGCAGAGCAAAACTCTCTTGCATTTTCAATCCCCATAAGATATCACACAACTGTATCAACAAAATAACACATAGGAGAACCAAGAGAAAAGACCAACTGAAACAAGAGAAAAAGGTAGCAAATTCTTGTTGCCTGAACTGAGCTAAGAGCCTATAGTAGACAAAATGTTCTCAAGGATTAAGTTGACTATGGAAATGGTTGGAGTGTTCCCTCCATGTTTAAAATGAAAGCAAAATACCATGTCAGTGGATTAGCAATATGAACTGGAACTAACTGGTCCAGTTCAACTGCCTCTAGTAAACAAAACACAAATACTTGAAAAACACTAGAAATTATAGAAAGTTTATTTGGTCTATTATATAATTTCAAAAGGTGTAACCCACCTGGTTCTTTATTAGTTAAACACAAAAGGGATTACAGTTAAATATAAAAGCTTCATCTTACCAGTATAAGTCACCTTAAGAGACTCACTTACCTGCTTATTACGTGTTTTCACAGGTCTCACATTCTGTTGGTTTTTCAAAAGCAATCATAAAGTTATTTCTTGACTTCATTAACATTATTTTTCCTGCTATTTTCCAACAAAATTCCATGATTTCTTTTCTAGACCTTACACAGTGTTTCTGTCAAGAGCTCTTTTTCCAGGCGTAAATATATTTTTATATGTATATATATACACACACAGAACTCAAGGAAACATAGCTACACAGATTTTATTTCAATTATAAGCACCAAGTCACAAGATGAGCTTTGACTTTAAAATACATATTTCAACTATCTGTCAAGCCATGGTGCTGTTACCAAAAGGCATCTCAGACATTAAAGGGGAAGGTCTTAGTTTCATCTACTACCAGCTTTGTACGGTAGTCTCTGTAGTGAAGAGTATTTGTTTCTGGATCTAGAGCAATGGCAAGCATGTCCTCCATTTCCTCCTGAGTAAAGGGCTCACCTGAAAGACAGCAGAGAATAACACTTTGTCCTTTCAAGGACCAGCAAATTCCACTGCTTTTCCCTTGACAGGATCTCATTTTGATTCTCACACAGAGGAGAAAAGGAACAAAACTAAGGATCTTATTCCTTCCCTTCTGCCAGTATAAGTCCTGCACACCAAATGAGCCAGTCTAAAGGAAAGGAGACAGAGGATCTTGATCTGTCTGATCTTCTAGTTCACAGACTCCAAAACAGCCTGTTCCTCTCTCCCATGGATTTCGAAACAACCATTTTTGTCAGGGTTTTGTCTCGTGTGTACATTAGAAATATTATCTCTCTTTTGGCTTTCCTGGCACTTGTATTCACATCATGAAAGACTTCTGTTTTTTCTCTTCAAAGCTGTTGATGGCCTACTTCATCCCTCAGAGAACTAGGTTACCATCTGAGGCTAGGTCTTGCCTCAGAAAAGCCTGCACAAAGCCTGCACACCCCTTTGAACATGAGGCAGGTGGGCATGAGTCAGCCACATAAGAAAAGCAGGCTCTTCAAGAGATATTGAGGATTACAGAATGTACAACTTAAATCTCATTTTGAATCTCTTTGTTTGCATGCAGCTCTAGAATTAAGATCAAGATAGTGTAAGAATGAATGAGCACTGAAACCACTGAAACATCCGGAAATCCAAGCTGCAATTTTACAGGACAGCAAAAGAGTCGCATACTTAGTGAGCACAGAGGTGTGCACAGAATCACAAAATACCCAGACATGATTGAATTATGAATAAGGATATGAACAAAAAACTCTATTTTATAATGTCTGCAAGCAGGCAGATAAATGCTCTTTCCCTGCATCATTGACCAGTGAAATCTCCTAGTCTGCAGCCACTCATCACAGCAACAGCATTGTCTGAAGACAATGTATCGATTTTCTGCAGGTTTTGGCCTGCAGGGTAAGGACCTCAAGGTGCCATATACATAAGTAATGCTTTTTACTTAAATTCTGATATTACAGAAATCATGTTACCTTCTTCAGTCAAATGTTTGACCAGGTCCTCTTTGGTAATATATCCACATTTATTCTCATCCAAAGCCTTTAAAGAAAAAGAATAAAACTTGTGGGTTTAAGCTTGTCGTATCAAAAAGCAGCAACTTCTTCCCAGCAATGAGGTACTTGAATATTTCCTTACAGACCTGAAATGCATGTAGAATAACATCTTCTCGAATAGGCCGGAATCTGAAACCATGGAATCAGAAAAATTAAGTTACTGTCCACCAGCGTTCTGAAAAAATTAAATATGACTACTAAAGGAAAAGGAAAGCTTATTTTCTATGCGAATTTACTAAGTTTTGTCTATCAAACATTTAATTGCAGCCTGACCTTTCGGAACTGTCCATATATTTAAGTCTTACATCTTTTGTTGTACTACTATTTAATTTCCCTTGTGGTGAGGAGCCAGATGAATGTCTTCTGCATGTCTGGGCTGGCTTGGTGGGTTAGTAGGAATCAGCAGCAGATGAATCATTCTACATAGCCAATGCACTGAACAGAAATGGACAAACCAAGAAAACAAAGTTTTGTCCAGGTAGGCTGGTAGCTAGGCAACAGATCACCTAGTGGGACTTGGGCCATCTAATGAGCTGATGAGCAAAGGAGGCTGGTAGCTATAAAAGAACAGGTCTGTCACTAACAATTTCAGAGAGACGGGAGAACTGGGCACGTGTGTGCATGCATATGCATGCTTGATTTCAGAGCTGGAAAGAAAGCTCAGTGCAGCAATGAAGAGCTTCCATATCCCAGCAGGCTCTCACCAAACCCCCAGAATACTAAAGAGAAGGAGCTGAATCCAGGGAGGTTCTAACTGCTTGACTGCTTTGTCCGGACCCGCCTCAGTCTTTTACTATCTAAAAATCAAATGTGCTTAGAAGAAGCCTTGGATTTTGTGATCTAAATCTCACATGCCCTTGCTTAAATGAACTATGGACACAGTCCCCCAAAAGATGAAGTGGGTCTTGACATGCCTGCACTAGCCTGGGGAAAGCGAGCAGGGGGATTTGTGAGTGTGTGTGTGTGAGTGAACGTTTGCATGAAGCGGGTGTGGAGGAGGAGGGGGAGAGCCCAGAGCAGCAAGGCATTATTTTGTGAAAGGGTGGACATAAGTGTGGAGCCATAGCTACTTCACAGGTAGAATACCCTCCTACCAAAGGTTCTCTGTGTGCAAAGTAACTTCTCAGATTGGACAAGACTGAGTTTCTCAAAAGCCTTGACTACCATCTTTAAAATGAAATAGAAACTCCTTGTAAGTTATCTTGCTATAGTGCAAACTGCCAAAATAGCACAAGTCCCTGTGTGTGTGCAAAGACTTCTATGCACCTTTGTGACCACTTTTAGATCAGCAGTCTTTTAGAGCGCCAATTGTATACTTTCAGCTATATGTCAGTCATTTTGAGACATTAATGTGAAGCTTGTTTACACAACTTATTTAGAATACACTGTAACACTCTGTGCTCCTCAATAACTGTAACTCACATGTTCAGAGAAAGCAATAGTTATAACCTTAATTTGCATACAAAATATTTCAGAGATACACAAAGCATGTTGAATAGCAATTCTGATTCCAATTAAAAATACAAAAGCCACATACTATCACAATTATGATTATAAGCTGGTATTATTTATATCGTCATTACAACATAATTTAATGTAGAGGAACTAATTTTGAAACAAAATCTATATAGCTAATGTAAAACGACCTTAAATGACAAAGAAGATTTATACTCCTTCCAGTTACATAAAATTTCTGTAGGTATGTTTATTTATGACAGAATCAACCCTGCCGGTCTGGAATAAACTACAGACACATAAAATTCACTTTCCATTACCTTCTATCAAGTAGAACTTTTGTCATCACTGGAAGAAATTTTTCCAGATGAACGAATCCACCTGGTTCTTCTACTTCCATCTAAAAATAAGGGTATACGACTCATTAGCAAAATGATCCAAAACCCAGAAAATTGGGGTGGTCCCTGCATTAAAATTACAACATTAGACTTTGAATATTTATATCAGGTCATCAATATCACATGGCACTGTAACATCTGAACGAAAGGCTTGTGATCAAATAGAAAGAGATTTGAGGAAGGGATAATATCCCAGGGAAACACAGGTCTGCTATTATAGACACTTGCAGCAACTCAATATTGCCCTCTTGTGCTCCAAAACCATTCATGCAAAGGAACCAGACACGGAGGAACTGATGCTATCTGCCACAATAACTCAGCAGAGGTTTAAACATTCAGGCTGAAGTCACACTAGTAAAGTCTATCAGGATCTGGATCATTCCCAAGCAGTGTAATGTGAACACCCATTACAGCAAATCAAGAGCATGTTCCGTTGGCATGATTTTGAACTGTGCCACCCAACATTTCCCCCCAGCAGATCCTGGCTTGGACCTTAAGGACTTTTCCCCAGCAGGATGCTTGGTGCAGCCACTCTGCATAAAACATTTAGCAGGGTGGGCATGAGCTGCTTTGTGCCAGCTGGCTTCAACACCCAAGGATGTTTCTGGGCATATTTAATTGGCTAGCTTGATACAGCTCCAGTCAAGTGCACCTTCATGATGGAATTTGTTGCTTTCATGTTTCATAGTCAAAGAGAGTTGTCAGGAGAAGGGTCAGAGAGGCAGGGCAGACAGAAGCAGCCACAAGGCAGCCTATAAAATGCTGCCCAAAAAAGGCTTCCCTTTGCCTCCCAATAAATTAACAAATTAGTCACAAAACACTGGGGACTTCTAGTAGCATTCTCACTGAATTCCTATACTTCCACAGGAGATAAGCAACGTGGTAAAAACTGCTTTCTGTCATTGAGGTGCATCCCTTCCCTGAAAATTTTAAGTTTTGCTCCCAAAAGGAGCCCTGTTAATTGAGCTAGCCTGTTCCTGTCTGTGTTGAAACTGGATGCGTGCCTTGAAGTCTCACATGGCAGTAGCAACACCTTGCTAGGCCCCCTGAGACAAAGCCCAGATTGAAAGAAAAGTCAAACAGGCACTGATTTGAAATCTTCTAACTGAGCCAGGAAAAGTTTAGTAAGGAATCTTCCTCCTGGGAGTCGGGTCAGAGCTGGGGCAGTTCCTGATAGACCCAGATGCTTAAATGGAAAGCTGCAACTGCTGCTGCATGCTCTTTTCCAGTGTTCTGGAAGGGGGTTAGGTGCTAAGGGAAGACAACCATCACATCTTGTTGCTTTAGAGTGGAAGCTGGCTTGAAAAAACATGTTTTCTCTTCTCTTTGGTGAACCCAGCAGAAAGGATCTTTGGCAAGGAAGTTAAGATGTTGCATGCTTCACTTTAAACCAAATCGAACCTTTTGCTGTCGCAATAGGACACGAAAGGACAAGGCAGGTCAGCAGGAATGTTCTCTTTATTTTAAAATCTGACTCCAATATATACACAACTGTACAGAAGGACCAGAGATTGGTCCAAGGTGCTGCCACCTTTTCAATCTCGTTGGTGAACATCACCATCACTCAAGAAACTCCTCCTAGAGGAGAAAAATGTAAACATTTCATTATTTACATCAAAAGTGTGAGAACTCAGCTCCAAGTTCTATAAAATATCAGAAGGCTAAATGAAAACATGAAGGCAAAGTAAAAACATGGAAAACCAAGGGCAACATTTTACCATCACAGAATCACTTTTTTTGCTGCTTGCTTGATTGAGAAGATGTAACAAAATACCTGGCAAAACCTAGCCCTGGGAGATGACCAGCGACCTCAGCTTCCTCTGATGTGGAACAGACAGCTTCCATTTCAGAGTATCCACAGATCCAGCAACATCCTGAGCACTTACAATTAATCCTATTTCTAACACTTCCTACTCTTCCTCATGCTCACTCCTGTTCTACACCTCATTTCTCATTGATGTTTTTCTGTATTTCCTCCTCTTTTCACAGTAGCAGTATTTGCTTGTTCAAACTGTGATTTTCACTCTATTTCTTTCCTTTGGGTACATCCACAGCTCCTCTAACAGCTGTGTTGTAGCACCTACTATGTTTTGTATCTCTGGTCTCCCAGCCATAACATTGGGGTGATTGAAACACAAAGAAACAAAATCACCTTCCAGAGTTACCAGGCAGAGCACTGTACGGAACTCCAGGCATTGTAGTAACCCTTAGATTAGTTTTCACCATCTCTAGATTTAGCATTTAATCTCATCTTTGTAAGTAGGCCTAGAGATATGATATTAAGTACAGAATTGAGTATAAGGCAATATAAGAAATATTATATGATAATCTATAGAGATAATGTAATTATATGAATGCTGATTTTGCAGACATGATTAACATTATGGCAGCATGTGCTAGTTTAGCAATAAGGCTAATAGGAAAATGAGATGACAGAGACACAAGCAGTGAGAAACAGAAATGAATCACAGTTCACAATGGGCAACAATACTGGGGAAATAGCTTGGTTCAAACTGGCTAACAGATACAATTTTTACATTATCTAGATTAAGATAATATGGTATTACCACAGCCAATCATAGTGCCATCTTACATAAATTAAGGTATGTTTGTGTCTAACATAATATATGAAGGGTTCCACAAGAAGAGAGTGTTCTGTCTGTAAATCTATGCCAAAGCCTCATTTACAGGCACCATGAAACATTCTTAGTTATTTTCCAGTGCAGTGTTCTTTAAGGTTAACCATTACTCTTGAATGTAATCTTTCTTCTTGCAGCATTTGTACTTTAATATTCTTACAATCAGCATTTTCATACATGTTACACTGTTGTATCTCAAGAATCTTCTACATCATGGCTACATTGCATTGTACTTTTTATGTATTACTTATCTCACATTTTCAGTAATACTGAAAATTGGAAAAAAAAAAAAAAAAGAAAGAAAAAAAGGCCAATTTCTTCCAGAGGAAGAGGCAGGCCTTGAATTCTCCTGGTTTCCCTGGACTTGAATGGGGTCGTCAAAGCATCCTCTTTTCACAAGAGGTGATCTTCAGTGAGGAGTTGCATTGTTCATTTGTAAAGAAAAGTCACTGTGGGACACTAAAAATATCATCTATATTAAGCACCATAATTTCTCTTTCCACTTAGTCTTGTTTGTCAGTGGGAGCTGGGACAATCTGGTTCTGAGAGTACAGACCCAGAGCAGACAGATTGCAGTATCATGTTAAAAGACCTTTCTCCTCTCATGGTTCTTTGCACTTCCTCATCTGAAGCAGCTGCATCATTTTCACAAAACTTGGTGCAAGTCTCCTCACACTAAATTCTGATCTACCAGAGACCAGAAAAGCCTAGTGAGGAGAGATGACTACTGCAACTATCCAAATTTTTGTTGGAGCAGGAAGAAAAAAGTAGGAGGCATCAATTCCCAGTATCCTGATCTACACATGAAAAGGAGAAAAAAAACCCTTATCCCACCTCTCAACTCCAGTACTGTCCAATCCCTGAAGCAGCATGCCCATTTGCCAAAAGAACGTGGCATCTTTTTCCCACTTCTTTGTCTCGTTTATTAACCATACCATGGCACCACCAGCACACCACTTTTCTATTACAAGCATGATGCAAGGAGACAAAAATTGGTGTAGGAAAGGATTGTGGAGAAATGTGATTAATTTCCTTACCTTATCACTGCCTATTACTGGGAGAATGAGAGGAACACTAGGTCTTGTGATGTTTCATGTCCTGAAGCCTGATTTACAAACTTAAGTAATTCAAGTAAGAAAAGATTCTCACCTATAACTCAGAAATCTCAAAACTGAGAAAGACCTCATGAAGGACAGAATGTTGAAAGGTCTGGCTATAAGATTGCAATAACAGGAACTAGTTCAAAAAATGGCAGGCTTTCCCTCTGGGTGTTTTTGGAATGTGATGTATAATTTTAACACCTTCTTAAGAACCCATTTTTACTACCTAACCCTGCAATGTGTTTCTATGGCATGTGCAGAAGAGCGAGATGGTTAGAGTTTGGATATCTGACTGAGGTTTAGGACATTCTTTTTCATCAGTCAAAACCAATTTTCCCTCCATGTTTTATAAATGTCCCTCCACCTTGGCACAGTGTCACAGTTCCCCATTGGGTAAAAGAGAGTAAAAACCTCCTATTTTAACCCATCAGTGTCGTTACCTCATCAGCCTAAAAGTTTGCTTCAGGGCAACTTTTGAGACTGTCTGTCTGCTGGAAACACTTCCATGACACTTCCAACATCTTGGAAAAGAGTTTACATTTCCCATTCAGCAAGGCAGAAGGGCCAAACTTGTGTGAGTTGAATACTGAAAAAATACAACAGATCTAAAGATCATTTACCTTTTCAATCAGTTCCTGTACTTCTGCCTCATTTGGGAAGCAACCCAGTGACCTGACAATGCAACCAATCTCTCTGAAAGAAAAAAGAAATAAAAAGAAAAAAAAAGAAAGAAAAAGAAAAAAAAAGAAAAAAGAGAAGAGAAGAGAAGAGAAGAGAAGAGAAGAGAAGAGAAGAGAAGAGAAGAGAAGAGAGAGAAAAGGAGAGAGGGGGAGAGGAAAAAAAGAAAAGAAAAGAAAAGAAAAGAAAAGAAAAGAAAAGAAAAGAAAAGAAAAGAAAAGAAAAGAAAAGAAAGACATCTTTGTTAACAAGTTTGCAATACAACAGTGTCTGTGGAGAACACAGATACCAATTCGGAGCTTGCATATAGGAGTATGCACACAAACAAGCACACAAGAAAATCTATGTGGAATTTTAAGATGTCTCAGTAAGCAATGTCTACTTTTCCACACATTAAATATTCTGAAGCTCCTTGAAATTGTTCTTGCAATTTCCTCCAAAAATTCTTTACTATTATGTTGCACTGTACTGTGTGCAACTTACTTTTACATTGCTGTTCTCCCATTTTTATGCTTTATAGTAGTTAACAAATCACTTGGAAATCTACTGAGATGGAAGTTAAGAAATAAAATACATGCTTCCATTAAATGTTATAAAGATACAGTTCTAACTGCATTAAAGAACAATTACAAAAGGTCAGGAAGAAGGCAGCCTTGCTATGTCCCTGCTGTGCTCTCAAACAGAGCAACAAAGTGGCTTATCACCACTCTGTTTATGCTGTAAATATATTCATAACTTGCATTTACTGCTGAACCTGGTGCAGCTGAGGCTCTAAATAAATTTCTGACCAAACTGGCAATGCCTCAAAGTAGTCTAAGATTAACAACATCACAGACTAGAAACAAAAGTATCGTGAGGCTGTAATAAAGCTTTAATGAGACTCATGGTATGATTAAAAACAAAATAACAGAAGCATTAATATTGCTTGTGACTTACAATTAACAACACAAAAATTTAAGCACATTTGAATATGTATACACAGTGCTAGTGGTTCCCATGATCCAAACCTCTGGGCTTCATCTTGACCAGTGGTGAATTTTTTCATTTTGTGCAAAAATCAGATTGCCTAATAAAAATGGTAGATACAAGGAGGAATGATCTTTGTAAGATCTTCTTCTAACAGTGAGGCTCTGAATGCAGCACACCAAGCATATGCAAAATTATGTGTATAAGTCTATGACCCCCTCAGACTGGTCCCAAGGAGTTCCTGTTCTGATTGAAAACATTTGAGAAGCACTACAATAGACAAAAGAGAGAAGAAGGCTGGCTGCACAAAACTAGTTACAGAGCAAAACCCAATCCCACACCTCCACGTGCTCTGAAATGAAACCACCTACTCCAATGACCCTGCCCCTGGGGGTGTGAATGGCCAATGGCTGAGGGACGTCATTTACACACAATCCTTGTCCATGCATCCTACTTCTAGCACGTATAATATTGCATTTGTTGTTCTCACTCTGCACTCCCTCATACTTTCCAACTACTTCAACTATTCCCTGCCTCCACCAGAGCAACATCCAGCACAAATCCTGCCTCCTTGTTGTCCCACGCTATTTCTGCTGTCACAGACTGCCAGGGATGGGAATGCTGCCATCACCCTCCTGCCTCACTTCACTCACACCCAGCAGAACTGTAATGTGACTGAGGTAAGTCAGACCCTAGCAGAGTCTGCAAAATCTGGCACTGCTAGATGCTGTATCTGGCAGTCTGCATGTGAGCCAGCATGAGGACATTGCTTGAAGTGCTTGTGGTAAAAAAAGTCAGGTCCCATTTGGTAATAATGTGGAGTTTAAAGGACCTGATAGGAAATTATTTTGCTCCCAGCCCCTTCCTCTCACTTAGTTCAGCAGCTGCAGTTTCTGCTGTGTAGTTTCTAGAACACAAAAATGATGGTTAAAATCAAGTTTATGATCATACAAGTTTTGTAACACAGATACAATGAAAATTTTGGGTTGTGGTTTTCACCTTACATATAATGCTTTCAATGACAAGATTTGCAATATCACAAAAGTCCTTGACTGAGGGACATGAAACATGCATGAAAAAAATATCTTCCTCGTGCTTAATTTCTGACTAATTTGTACTAGGAGTCATAGAATACCAATGCTGGCCTGTCAAACCAGTATAATTTTTCATTCTTCACATGTCTCTGACATTTCAGGCAATAGTACTGATACAGCTACAATTATGGTTAAGAATTGTGCTGTGCTGCCACCTTCTGATACAAGATAATCAGCCATTAATAATCCCATTTGTGATACAGCTCTGCAATATGAAACTAGGAATAATTAGACAATAAGTTTTTGTTCAGTCTGTATCTGTACTACAAAAATAATTAATGTGAAATTGTGCATTTACACTAAATAGAGTTTTAGCTGCCCCTGTCTGAATGAATACATTCTTAAAAGAGTCTACTTGTATCATTTCATTGCTGTAACATGCTCCCAAGCTGTATATCCATATGTAATGGAGTGAGAAGTGGAGACAATTCTAGACTGTTTAGCCAAGACTGCAGCTGTAAATGACAAATGAACAAGCAGCGAGCATGCCATGATGCAGTGAGGCCTGGGGTGGCAGTGGTGGGGCTCTGCCCCAGGCCGCGCAGCCAGGGCCCATTCTACTGCCCAGTCAGGAGCAGGGCACCAGGGGCACCAGGACAGCCCCAGCCCCGGGCATCAGGCACCTCCCTGGGCACAGACCAAGGGATTTAAGAGATCACTCTCCCCTACAGAGCCCTACAGACAAGGGAACAGCAGCTATGCTGAGTATGGAGACATAGCCTGACGTGCTCCCCATTGGCTATGGCTGAAAAATCATCACTTCTATGAAATACCTGCAATTTCTTACATTTAGAGGCATTGGTAAGCGTGCATTGCTACAACCATCACATAAATATTTTGCACCTCCCTTTCCTCTCTGTAATGTAGATAAGCTGTTCAGAATATTTAAGTATGTTTTTCAATTTGTCTTCATGAAGAATGTCTAATGACAACAATTTCACCAGTTCTCACACTCCATTGTAGTGTTTCTACTCAATAAGTGGTTTATGATTAAAAGAATATTCTTTTGAAAATAGTAATTGTAATGATGAAAAACTTCTCCAGTAAAGTTTCATGACAAAAGCTTATACCCTCAGAACCTGCTCCCTGAGACATAAACATGTGGTTTATGAATTTTATCATGTAAGTCATATGTGTATGAATGTTCATGTTAAAATTAAATAGCACTGTCAAATATTCAAACTTTTAAAATACCAGAGTTAAAAGCATCTAGGAATTTTTACATTTGACATCTTTTAGCTCTGTATCTTGTATCCAGTTATGCCCTGATCTGTCTAAGATGAATTTATCTTCCACTGAACTTCCAGCTTCTTGCCCAGACATAAATTTTGTCTCTTTCTCCATTGATGCCTTGAAAGGCTAGACAGTGTTAAAGGCATAAAGTAGGTACACCCAAGATGAACGACAGGTCACAGTTTTTACACTTTTGTAAGTTTTGGTCCATTTACACATTGGGGTTAATTGTCCAATTACAGTTTCAGGTTATGAAGTCCCAACCTCCCAGTTTGCTCTCCTCAGTTCTCTGTTGTTTATACTTTTTGGGCCTAAAGCTGCAACAGTCTCCTTGATTCTAGGGCTGGAAAGGGATTGTTTCGTCTAACTAAACTGTGAGGAGAATTTCCTAACACTTTATATGACGTTCAGAGTTATATACTAATGCAGTACAGAAATTGGATAATATGAAAGCTAAAACTTAAGGCATCACCATAACCCTGCATGCTAAAGGTACGGTGCATGCAGTTCTCCCTTCAAACTCCCATGTGTGCACCATTTCCCCAGTTCTGGTCATTCCACTTCAAAAAGGAGAAATTGGAATAAAAAGAAGCACAAAAAGAATGGCCAGAACTATAGAACAGCATCCCCTAAGTGATTAAACACATCCAGACTCTTCAGCCTTAAACTACTGTGGATAGTAGATGAATGTGACAACCAGGTATGAATTCATTAATGAAAGATTAATATAGAACAATTGTTTGCTATTTATCATAGCATAGAAAAAAATAAACCAGGGGCCACTCAAATCATAATGTAGCAGACATAAAAAAACAACAAGAGTATTTCTGCATATTTGTTCAATTCCTTGTATACCAGGAAATTACTTGGTAGCTCAGATGAGGGTACTGGGCTAAATACCACCTGAGGCAAATTTATGTTGATTTCTACATTAGTATTGTTATCATTATGACTCTTTATAACCAAATAATAGGCAAGTTTCTTCCAAGTCTCCTAAAAACACATCACTGCCAAAACTGCATCCATCTCCCACATTACCCCAGAGGAAAGATTCCTTGTTGTTGAGTGCAGGTAACTGAAACACGCTGGCAAGAACACCCCTTCATGTGCTGGGATATCCTGAAAGCCAGGGGTTTCATACAGGATCCAGGACCTGTAGTGCCAAATGAGCCATCAGAGCAAGGATTTATTCACTAGCAATAACTGTGGCCTTAGACCTCTTGTCTATGTGCAGCTTCCTCTTGCCCCTTTACTCCCCCAGTCCCAGCATCCCTCTCTCAAGTCTTCAACCACTGCACAAAGCAAAATGTCTATTAAATGAACAAAGACACACTTATCCAGTCAGGGCCAAAAGGACTGGTTCAATTACATTTTCTGGTAAAGCAGATGCCCGTTTAGGGAGGCAGAACCTGTGAAGCCATGGAGAAGGGAGACCACACTGGAGCAGGTTTTTTGGCAGAACTTGTGGCCCTGCAAGGCACCCACATTAAAATGGCCTGTTCTTGAAGTACACTGTCCCATGGAAAGGACCTAGGCTGAAACAGTTTATGATGAACTGCAGCCCATGGGAAGAAGTTTATGCAGAACTGTGCCATGGGAGAGACTCCATGCTGGAGCAGGGGAAGAGTGTGAGGAGTTCTTCCCCTGAGCAGGAAGGAGCGGCACCTGTGATGAACTGACTGTAACCCTTATTCCCCATCTCCCTGTGCTGCTGGTGGCGAGGAGATAGAGAATGGGAATGAAGTTTAGCCCAGGAAGGAAGGAAGGAGGCCAGAGGGAAGATATTTTTAAGATTTGGCTTTAGTTCTCATTATTCCTGCTCTGATTTGATTGGTAATAAATTAAATTTTCCCAAAGTTGAGTCAGTTTTACCCATGATGGTAATTGGCAAGTGATCTTTCCCTGCCCTTATCTTGATCCATGAGCCTTTTGTTATATTTCATCTCCCATGTTCCATTGAACAGAGGAGTGATGGAGCGGCTTTGGTGGGCATCTGGCATCCATCCAAGGTCAACACACTACAAACATATTTGTCCAAACCAGGCCAAAAGAACTGTTTCTATGACATTTTCTGTAAAGCAGATATCAGTTTAGGGAGCTGTTTATCTCTACTGAGATTCTGTAATATTTTTGTGAATATATTTACAAACCTGACATCCACAGTTTTATTGGATTCACGGTCAAACACATCAAAAGCTTCTGTAATCTTTTTCTCAATTTCAGCTACTAGGTCATCTGCAAAAAGAAACATAAGAAAAAGAATGATTCACTGAGCTGTTACAACTAATATATTTCCAATTTGAGACTTACGACAGCAAAAGCATAAAAACTGATAAAGGGCAGGCAGGAAAGGTACTTTGGAAAAGCAGAACTTAAAGCAGAAGCTAAAGCAGAAAATCTCCCCACTCCAAATGCAGGATCTGTCATTTATATTAGTAATATTGCCTTGCTGTGGGTCTGCAGCTACATCAAATGTGATGACAATGGTATGCCTCAGCTGCATGAACACACAGCTGCCCAGATGTGGACCCTGCCCAGAGTGTGCCACGGCTCACTCTGGACCACAAGGCTGAGCCCTTCCTGGATGCCACCGTGGCAGTGGAAGGAGCAAGGCAAACACTGGCCCATGCTTGCCCTGAGATGAAGCTGAGTCACTTCATCCAGGTTCCTGCATCCAGGGAAACATAAGTGCTCTCATGTCTACTCAGTTAGCCATAATGTAGGAAAAGCTGAGAACCAGGGATAAAGAGCTCAGATGTATAAGATCAGTGCACAGTGAATATGGCTCATGGTAAATAATTCATTTTAAGAGTTTGGAAAGGAAGACAATCTCAGCAAAGGAGAAGGAGTAATTTGCTGCATTTGCTTTTTATATCTCAATCACAAAAAATGGGGTAAGAAGAACCACAAATTACCACAGATATATCTCACAAAAGCTAGAAATTGCATTTTTGGGGCATGCTAAGAATCAGGAAATAAATTTTGAAGAAAAAATATAAGGAGGGGAAAGGGGTCTATCTCAAAAGCAAAACTGCATGGCAAGAAAGCTAAAAAAATAGTTAATTAGCAGCCCATTTATTAGTTTGACTACAAATGACAGAATATAGGAAGCAAAGTTACATGGAGTTGACTTCTTGGTGTCTGTGGCTAAATACAGCCCCGAATTGTTTTGCAAACCAGCTCCCAAGAGGCAGCACTTTTTAAGCTAGCCCCCAAGCCTCCACAGGGAAAATCTGAATGACAGCCAAATTGAGAGACACTTGTTTTCTCATTTTCATACTTGTCTTCTGTATTTTCAATATAATAAGTAAAGCAAAGCTCTCCTCTAGTAGAAAATACATTTCCTTCTTTAGCTGATGTGATGTTAGCTCAGGCCAACATTAAACCACCAGATCTGTTTTCTACAGGCATAACAATCCATATGTAGTTTTCTACAATCTCAATAGTTTGGGAACCCCTGAGGCTGTAGCATGCAATCATTTTTTTCATTTCCTTTCTTGCCCTCATGACAGAAATGTCATTTTGCTGACAAAGGGTATCAGAACTGAACATCACTGAATGATACATTGGCTTTGTGATCTCCCTCTCTTTATCTCGACCCATGAGGTTTTTTATTGTGGTTTCTCCCCTTGTGCAGTTGAGAAGGGCAGAGACAGGCTGCTGGGTGTCTGGCAGCTGGCCAAGGCCAGCCCATCACAGGCTACAAGCACTTCAATACAGCAGTGGATTGAGCCAGATATAAAGAACCTCTTCTGCGAGAGAGGTGCATCCCTTCATAGAGCTACAGCTGCCTGCTGCTTTCCATCTGTGCTTGGTACTGAAATCCCCAGAGGATATACAAAGAGAAGATGGGTAAGAACATATCCTGTATTCCTCTCCCTGACTTTATTCCCCTGATGGAAGCATGGGCAGGTACGTGTGTGATGGACTGGAGACTGGAGCTCACTGAGGAAGAGGAGCCCTGAGCAGTCCCCAGGCACAGGACAAACTGTATTCTTTACACAGGCTGACAATAATGCCTACCTCTTCTCTGCCTATGTGCCAGTAAAATCCACACTTAATTATTAAAAAGAAAACAAACAAACAAACAAAAAACAACAACAACGAAAACCTAGTTAAATCTAAGTGGACCTGATTCCACATAGAAAAGTCCATAAAGACTCTGAAATACTAAATTTGATGGGTTTTCTTTTTTCTGGTTATTTCAAAGAGTTTTAGATCTTGTCTCCCATGCAGACTTGGAGTTTAGCTCTTGACATCAGGCACTTCAATTGAACACTACAACTTGCAATAAAGAAATGTTGAAGGAATATTTATAGCTGTATATTCTTGGCATGATGTATGAGACTTCTGTAGAAATAAAAATTAGCCAAGAGAAGGCAATGAGAGATTTTAAGTGCTGGAACTCTGTAGCCATCCAGCCTTTCCAAGCTTTTTCCATGAAGACAGTATGCATTAATCTTACCTTTTGAAGAGGCCTGACAAAGAAAGGTCTTGAAATAAGATGAACTTGATTTAACCTAGGTACCAGATAATCTATATCACTTCCAAGAAATAAGAGGAAGTTGTGACTAAGAGCCATATCTCTGGAAGAAAACATAATATACTGTTGTCCTCTCAAAGACTCTCTGTGAGATGAGTAAACACCTAAAAAGCTATTAGCTAAATTTGTTGTCTTCTCTCCAGGAATGAAAGCCAAAGATGTTCAACATAGTTCAGGATGGAAAAGCTGTTTATCTGAAAAATTCTATAATTCACTCTAAACCTATCTTTGTGAGGGAAAAGAACATGGATTCCAACTCTAGGACAAGAAATGGGTAAAGTTTTGAAATTATCCTTTCAAGAAGGGCATCAAGAGATCAGAGACACAGTTAATTCTGTGGATGTGACACTCTAACGTACTGAAATTGTTCTGTACAAGGAGACTCTCCACCACAGGTAGGTCAATGAAAGTTTCATGTTGCCCTGTGGAATGTGTTCTAGCAGATTTTCAGGACAGAAATACCTACACTCTGACAGAATAAGATTTCACTCACTTATTCTACTAAGTAAAAATATATATATACAGTGTCAAGGATAGAATTATCTCACTGCATGTAATGGTTTAAATAAATAAACACTGAAACATACCATGCCAAAAAGGATTCCAATAGCTACATCTATTTATTCCCTCAAAGAAATCCTGTAGGTATGACACATTATTTCCATTTTTATGCTTGAGATACTTGTCAATGTTGTCCCATCCCATCCTAATTTATTTTCCTACCACATATACAATAAGAAGAAAAAAGTCTTAAAATCTATTTCCCAGATACATTAACTGAAAACGCATTCACTATCAAGTTTTCTTTCCTATACTATCCTTTGCTATTTTCCCATTTTGTTTAGTGTGAACTAGATAAAAGTTCTTGATACTGCTAGTTAAGTAAGACTGACAGACAGCTGGGACTCCCAAGTCAATTCTGATGGTTCTTTCAGAATGAATTGTTCCTCTTCAGCTTGTCCAGACTGCTCCTAGGCACTCTGAGGCCCATTTGAAGCCAACCCTTAAGCAGAACACCTGCTTCAATTGTGACATTTCTTCTTCAAAGACCACATTTTCAGCCTTTGTAGGGAACAGAAACCATTAGCTAGATGTGGCTCTGCCAGGCTCTTGAATAAGGAGAATTTTAAAAAGGGATTTCTAGTTGATACAATTTGCTAGATTCTACCATTCACTTAAAGCATGAGCTTGCTTTCTTTCCTTCCTTGGAGCCAGTTGCTCTGATGGTTCAGAAAGCTAAACCTTTCTTTCACTAAAGAGAAAAAGAGTTATCCTAAGAGGCAGTCCAGCATTAAACAACAACCAAAAATGCTGAGGAGCAGCATCTGTCTGTTGCTCACAGGAAAAGATTTAGTCCCAATGCATCCCGATGAACCTATTTACACTATGCAATACTTTTAAACTCTTTTTATGCTACTTAAAAAAGTAAAATTAAGGGTTGAGCTGTAGACGTGCCAGTGGACTTGATTTTATTACTTAGTGTTACTACTCACACACCTGAAACATTATTCTTTATAAATATTAATTTAAGTCTATTTTAATAAATATTGTCAATTTTATATTTAAGCTCCTATATGCATGTGGATATCTTATTAATTATTAATTGCTCCATTCTCTTTCCATGGTACTATGCTATGGCTACAGGCAGATGTGAGGAAACCCCTGAGGTCTCTGCTGACAGGAACCCTTTCTCATGTGGAGCTGCCTTGTGGAATTCTTTTAAGGAAATTACTGAGGAACAAGAACATGGAGAAAACCATCCTGAGGCCACTTGAATCTGACTCATTGGCAAGATCCTTCTGCTCTGTAGAGGAAAAAGCATGTGTTAAATTTTTTCTAGTGACCTTCTCAATTCCTTCTCAGAGGAAGCTAAATGTACAGTCAGCCTAATATGCTGAACCAGCAACTGTATGCCATGCTCTAAAAATATCAAGGTAAGTGAAATATTGTCTTCTCTACTCTGTATCTGCAGTAGCATGTATGATATTAATATATCAGAGAAGAAAGGAACAATAGGATTAAGCTGTAAGCTTGCTCAATATAAAATGTTGTTTCATTGTCTCTTGTGATACATAACTAAATAATTAAGATATGTTATCATTGAAGAGACTGCATTCTAAAAAGACAAATCAAGAAGATTTTAAAGAAAAACAAGAGGTTTATGAAGCTTGATTCCTCCAAAGAAAGGTTAAACCTATCCTGAATGGCAATCTAAAGAAAGCAGATTGATGCAAAGTATTGATGGCACCAATGGGAAATGTGTCACCTGAGTTTAGACATTCAGATTATGAGAAGAGATAAAATATACAGCTTTGTGAAATTTCATATACATCAATTCCCAAGAATTGACCAAGCTGATGTCTTCACTGGCTGTAACACCTGCTGCAGCTTGGGGATGTAGGCTGTGGCCTGCAGACTCAGGAGAGGGATAATGCTTTCTCTCCTACATGAGAAGCATCCCATATTATCACAGATCATACACAGGCAATCTGAATTTTAGGTTGTGTAAAAAAAAAAAAAAAAAAAAAAACCAAAAAAAACAAACAAACAAACACCAAAACCAAAAACCAAGCTGAACTGGTTTACGTAGAGGTCACTTTCAAGCATTGTACCTAAAGCAGCAGAAATGAAATCTCAAGAACAGCCAGATCTTTTTCTTTCATGATTTTGAGAATTGTTGAGAACTAGTCAGGTCACTGCTCCCCATTGCTTATGTTTGTCACAGCATACACCATGTGGTATCCAGATGAGAAGCAAAGCCCATCACCAGTGTGAATCAACAAAACCAAAAGCCTGCACTCATCATTCTGAATGTGAGCAACCTTGGACCAAGAGCATCACCTCATGCTGTTGTCACATCTCTTCTCCTAATGGCAGTACAAGGGAGAGCTGAAAAGTTACCTGGTTGTCTCCACCACAGTAACTGCCTTATAGAAAACTAACAGAGGAAAAAATATAAAGAGACTACATTTAAAAATAAATAGGCAGAACAGAGCCTTCAGTGTGGAGCAATCAGAATGATCTTTCCACAGCCCCATGGCACCTAGTGTGAACAGCCATCAAAAAAAATTTCAACAGCAAATAGACTCTTAGAAAAATTAGGTAAATAATTTGATGTCTGATATTAAAATACAGGCTGTCAGTTTGATGAAGGCTGTGGAAAAAGTTAACTGCAAAAGCTACTTCATATTCTGACAGAAAAATATTAAACACATTTTTTCCTTTTTGTCTTCTTTACATAAGATAATTGTAACATGAGCAAAATAGTGATGTAAAAAGACACTATCTTGACTCCAGTTTTGGCTACAAAACTAAAATTATTTTATAGAATTCTGATAGCAATAAAAAAATTAGGAGTTCAGATCAAGCACAATATCTTGTTTTCTTCCTCTAGAAGTAGACAAATTCATTAAAGACACAAAAAATTATACAGCAACTGTGCATTTCAATCTCGATGTTGAAAAATGTAATAGCACATCAATTTGCAAAATATATCTAGGTTGTGCTAGTCAGGTGGCAGCAACTACTGAAGTTACAAGTTGGCAGTAACTTTTTACCTAACAAAACAAGATATCCTGAATATTATCCTGGGTTTTGTCTGTTCAGTAGATGGCATTTTAAATGCCATGGCATTCTAATCTACCACAGATTCAGATGTTTCAATGCATGTGGGAACCAGAACTAACAAAATTAATGGGGCAATTAACAACTCATTCAACTGCTGAGAAACAAAGTGTAGAAACTATTGCTCCCTTGTTAAGCAGTCAAGCACCTAGTTGCTCAAAAAAAAAATCTTAAACCACTTGATACTGTAACATAGAACAAAACAGGACATGAAGAATGCCACATCAAGCAGGCAAAGAAGCCATAAATAGGCAGTGTCTTCCATCACCTAGAATTTCCAAAGATGTTTAAAACCATAGTTCACACTATCTCTAAACACAGTTAATATTAAAATGTCATTGATTTGAAAGGGAATATCCACCATTGACAAAGTTCTTCTTCCAGTCATCTCTCCCCAAGGGTGCTGGAGTCATGGACAATCCTGTCTACTGTCCTCCCTTCTGGATCAGACACGATTCTTCATCAGCAGGAAAAATATTTCTTTCCCTCATGATACACATTCTTGTTGGTTATCAAGCCCACTTTAATGATGTCACTTCTGGCTGCTCCTGCAAGATGCCATTATTTCCCCTGGTCTGTGCTGGGCAGACTGGGCCCACAGCAGTCCACAGAGATCACTCTGTATCCTCAGTCCTTGATAATTCAGACCTGTCTGCCCTGAGTCATTCTGATAGGACACCTTTAACAGCTGCTCTACTAAACTTGACTCCCACATCCTGAGCAGGATCCTGTTTGCTTCCTCTGTCCACAGCCTGCATTTCTTAATTCTGTGTTTCTTGAAGCCAGGGAATGGGGATGGCAAAGTATGTCAGCATGAAGCCCCAGCGCTACTACAACTGCTATGGGTAATGCATTTCCCTACGAGAATGGAGAAGGGCAAAATATGAGGGATACCCTTGCTACCTCTGCAAATTCCTCAAGAGATGCTTGCTCCAAAACAAAATTTTCTGTATATTGGACGGGACCAACGAAACATTATTTTCTGCATCTTTGGCTCTCTTCATGTGCCTGCCCTGCAGGCAATGGGAAGAAAATCCTTTCTTCCTGCTGCTCAAAGAGTTCCTGAGCACCTTGTTGGTGAGGGTATGCTCAATCTACACAGTCCTGAGACACACTGAGGCAGAACACTACCAGGAAAAGTCATTCCTCTGTAGGCAGCTAGTCTGAGTGATGCACCACAGATATATATCAATCCATGCACCTCATGTATCCCAGGAAAAGCTCAGCAAAATATGCCCTGATGTTTTACTGTACACAATCTGTGTGCATATCTGCATATATATCTCTAGATACTGAACCATCATTCTTCATAAGCATCAGCAGAGGAGCCTGTAATCCTGGGAAATGATGAAGGAATACTACCTGCCTATACTAAGATGGAGTTCAGTCTTCTCAAAACTGAAGCACTGAGGTTTGATGAGTGAGTAACTTATCTTTTGTTGGTTTTTGTTTTGTTCTGTTTTGTTTGGGTTTTTTTTTTTTGTTTTTGGGGGGGGGTGTTTGGGAGGGCAGGGAGGATGTTTGTTAGGGGTTCTTTTGGTTTGGTTTGGTTTTTGTTTGTTTGGTAGGATGATATGGAAGGAGTCCTTCCTACTTACACTTCACAGAATGAATTTGTGATTGGATCCACATCTGCCAAAGAGAAGAAATGGAGGTGCAATGGCTGGCTTATTGGTATGACCATGTATCTGGGATGCAGCGTGCATCACATTCCAGGTCAAAGTAATTAAGATGACACAGACTCTGGCACGGATTCCTGAACTGCCACAATCCCAGGCAGTGGCCCATAGCAGCAGCTAGCTGAGATGGGCTAGCCCAGGTCTTGCAAGTGTGTAGGCTGGGGCCAGAACTTGGCTACAGCTCCAGATTCTCCTGCTGATTAAGTGTTCTGGACCTATCAGCACATCCAGGGAAAAAAAATCAGAAAAGTTGGCTCATTGGCAGTTAAAATTGCAAGACATTCTGACACATTTTCTAATGAGTAATTTTTAAGCCATTCTAGAGCATTCCTTTTACATCTACAAGGAAAATGTTCCAGCGGAGGTCATCATCCACTGCCTTGCTGGTGACAGTGGGCAGAAAACGCAATGCAAGTTGGATTCCCACACACGCAGCAGCGCAGGCAGGTTTTCAGCTCTCTGTTTTGACCAGCCAGGATGACACTGGGCAGGGAGATTACTGTGATTACCTCCTTTAAGTAGCAAGGAAGTGCGCAAGCAAACACCCAGCCCTTCTCCAGCTCCCACTTACTGCTGCTCTGCTCCTGCTCCATGAGCTCCTCCTGTCACCCCCCATGGTCCCATGCTGAAGGTATCACACCTTGTGCCCAGTGACAAGCACCTTGCTGTGGGACTTCATAGCTCAGCCTTGCACCTTTCCCTGCAGCTACAGCATGAAGACTTTTACCACCATAAGTACAAAATCTTTCTGAGCTCTGAAATACTCAACAGTGAGAGCTAATGCTCTGACCTGATCTTCTTAAGCACCTTATTCCTTGCACCCTGACCCACTGTCACCTCACCCCTGTTGTAAATAGTGCAGGGTCATGCTGCATGACTATAACTTGTGAGCTACATGTGAACTATAACATATATCTTATTTCCTATACCCTCTGGAGAATACATAACACTGGGAAATACAAGGAATGCATGTAGTGGCTGCTCTCTGTATGCTCAAACCTCAGACAAAAATTAGGGATAGTCTCCTAGAGCTTGAATGAATCTGGAGTCACCATTACTTACAGCAGAAACACTTGGCAGCCCTCCTGAGCTTCTTTCATAATACAACAGCACCTACCTTGGCCCTGTGGATTTCTCTCTTCCCAGATTTCACACAAGTCTGCTTGCTCATACTTTCTGCATTTGTTCTGGCAGAAAAGCCAGTTTCTTCTTTTTTCACCCTAGTATTTGGTCAAATGTTGAAACAGATTTTTTTCCTCAAGCCCTTTTAGCCTTTTTGCACTTCTTGGAAGGGAGATGAGACAGGCCTCAAGACTCTGGGATGGGAAAGTTACAGTGGTATTACAGGACAGAAAAAGCTATTGACTCCTGGATTACAGCAGCACACATTTTCGTTTGATAAGCTGTCAAACATTTTATGACAGAAGTAGCTGTAACATTTTTAAAGCAACAATAGAGGCATAGCATGAAATGTTCCACTGCAGCTCTCAGGACCTGGCCCTGCCTGTCTTCCCAAGCAGTCAGCCACAGCCACACTGCTTGTTTCACAGGCCTCACAGCTGTTGCAGATTACGGCTTTGGAAGCAGCACGCAATAAGGACTCTTAAGAAGAATCGTGTATCCAAATTGGACCTAATTGGTCTCAATTATGACCTGAATTTCAGCCAGCAAAGCACAGCATCATTTTGCTGCTAAACCAACAAGTGGCTTAGTCTGACTTCACAAAGCCTGGAGTCATTTACACAGGTCCAGCTCTAACAGCAAAGCTCTCCCCCTACATGGTGTGCAGAGACAAGTTGCCAAACACTTGCTATTGCATGCAGCCAACACTGAGGGCAGTGAAACAACATGCTTTGTCACACTAACTTGCAGAATGATGGGGAAAATCCTTTCCTTTTAATACAAAGGATCTTCTCTTGAGGAGATGTGGAGCAGATGATGTGGAGATATGCCTCCAGTCATCCAAAGAAAGCAAGGAAGTCCAATCTATGCATAGATCTGGATTGCTTTCTGCGCACCTGTGATTCATTGGTAATATGCAATGATTATCTTCTACTTCATGATGTTATCCTTCCTTCAGTGAAATGAAAGAAATGTCAGTGCTTTACATTAGCCTGCAAAGAAGAACAGTGATACTTTTTTAAGGTCAATACCAGCTGGATGCAAGGTAGAGATAAACTCACAAGGCAGAGATAAACTCACCATAAATCTCCATTAAGAATGTCTTGCACACCCCTGAAATCACAACTCTGGCAGTTGCACCAGGCAGTACTCCTGTGGCAGCTCAGAGCCGGCAAAAACAGTAATCTCATTGCAATTTGTTCTATATCCCTCATCTCAGCCGCACCTGGGATACAATGAAAGAGCTATGTCTAGCCCATGCTTATATCCTCTTTCATTCCCAACAGCAACCTGCCCTGCGAGGATATATAGCTCTCCTGGTGATGCTGAGCCTTGCTGTGTCTCCAGCTGCAGCTGAAAAAGAACAGCTCGCATAGGCTGTGACACAGGCAGAACGCAGGCCTGCTGCTGCGCTGTGCGGTCGCAGAAGGCATCTGTCATCTGCCTCCATTGCTCCTGCACTCCCCACAGTGCTGGCCCCACAAGCAGATGGCAAAGCTGCAAAGGACAGCTCTGACACCCACATATACACCACACCAAGTTTCACCAAAATGTAGCAATGCACACGCTACTGTGCGACCCACAAAAGCAGCTCGCTCTGCCCAGGATGTGGGACAGTCCCAACAGGGCCCCATGTCACTTGTCACTGGCAATGTACACCTGACTGCACGTGTGGCAGCAGCAAACGTCTCACACATTGAATATTCCTTCTGAACTGCCTCTGCACACTGACTGCTCAGGTGGTCCAGAACCAGCCACCAGAATCAACTGGATATGAGAGCTCTGAGGAGTAATTTATTTTAAACAGAAGACATTATGAAGTTTAACTGCAGCACCACAGTATTGCTGCTGGAATAGAGCAGTACGTAAATGTTCTTCTTTTGAATCTGCAACATAATGGCAAAGTGAGGGGTTTAAATATGACTTAATACAGGCTGCTATTATGTAATATATCAGAAACTCTTCAATTTGGTGTCATAAATGGGTTAAAAAAATAGTTTCTAGACTGGTTGCATTTCTATCTGCAGTAGTCTGTCTTTGCCCAAGCAAAGGAAGACTTTTAGATTGAAAAAAAATGGCAAAGGATTACAGGGGTTTGCTGCTGCAGCTGCTTGGGTTTTAAGGCGCTGCCTTGAAAGTATCGCTTACAGTGCTAAATCACTTTCTTTACACACCATGAATGAATACAAACCTCCAATTTCCTTTTTGTTTACCTAAGAGTAATATTCTGAATTTGAACAGCATTTCAGCTGACAACTGACATATACATTTGACATCAATGGGGTATAGGCATTTCTGGCATTCATCATTTCAGGCAGGCTAAGCTAAAGAAAAAAGTTAGCAAACTTGGAAAAGAAGTACACAAGCTTTTCAAAAATGAATTTCAGAATTCTTCTCTAATTTTCCTGAACATCAGCAAGAATGGTTCAAAACCTCCTGTGAGCTTACACCAGTGACACAACAATCCTTATCATTTTTAAGATGGTGCTTCGAAAGCTTTTGAAGGTTATGATTTTATACAGCCCTAGGCTGGACTCAAGAAAATCCTTTCCAATCTCACATTCATGAGGCTGTCACATCCTACCCACACCTATGCAACACTGAACAGCAAAGACAATACATTTCCAAAAACTTTGGAGTCTGCATTTTCTTAAAGATGGGCATTGACAATTTAAGGCCGTTTATAAAAATATAACGCATCAGGTAGCACGTAGTCCTGAGGCTGGTCTGAGACCTCCAGCCCCTCCCTGTGCCAACAGGTTTTACCTTCCCACTGGGAATCTGCAAGCTCCACTTCTCTGGCCACCTCTGCAGCACTCCAAGCCCCGTCACTGATTCCATTCACTTCCCACATCACTGCCATGCTGAGATCAAGGCCCACCTCTGCACAGCCAGAGCTGGGACATGACTGCTGCAGCTGCTGCTTCCCTCAGGATACCTCACAGGATGTGTAGGAGCTATTTTAAGCTTCTTCCACCACCTCAGCCATTATCTCAAGGCAGAAGACAGCAGCACAGCTGGAGCTCACTGCAGGATTTGGCCAGGGCAGAGCAAAGGTGTGACCAACACTCCTGTCTACATGGCCACCTTCCAGCTGGGGGCTAAACAGTGGCTGTGACAACACGTTCATGTCACATTTCTGTTATCCAAAAGACCATTTTCCTTCCACAATCTTTTGCCCAACACATTTCATTGCCAATAGCAACAATGCAGTATCTGTTCACACAAAATACAGGTACTGCTAAACTGAAAAAACCCTCCCAACCCCTCAAATCTCAGAGTAATTAGTATGTAGACATGGAAATTCTTAATAACATGTTAACTATTGTAGGAATGATAATTTGTGGGAGTTCTTGAGCTCACTGGTTGGCATTGTTGAAAAGGTAAAAAAGTTTAAAGCCTTTCTTTGCGCACCATCCAATTTTTTAATGCAATAAATCAGCCAGAAGTAGAGCCAAACTGAAAAAAATCTGGCATTTTATGCACCATGGAAACAAGAAACCTGTCAATCTGCAATTACCTATTCTATGTCCATTTGAGATCAATTTCTGCTGTGGGAGTATAGCCAACAGGATCAGATCTACAACCTGTGTTTGTCATGGGAGATGGACATAATTTATTTTTTGTTTCACTTAAATAAGCACAAGTATTAAAACATAAATCAGATTGATGTCAGGGTACATGTTAAACTGCATTACAGTCTAATAAAGACTATAAACTTCTCTCCTCATGTAATTTCTTACATCAATGTCAACAAGAAGATATAAAAATATTCCAAGTGTTCATCTATAAATTCCACTGTGACAAAACCACACACTGATTTCCTAAGTGATCTCATATATTCAGATTTTCGTCTAGAGCTGAAATACTGCTTGCTTGAGCCCTATGAAAGCTACTTAGTTTTAACAGCTCATACTAATTTTGTATTTTTTCCCCATAAATTAAACACTGCCACTTTTTAAATTAGGGATAATTTGTCTGATGGGCTACTTTAGCCTGAAGGTTCATTGTGTTTAATTCAGAGCTTTTGTACCTTTTGAATGCTGGTGCTCACTTCTGAAACTCTCGAAAATACATTTTAAAATCCTCAGTATAACAAATTCTTAAAAGAACTCACGTGCTTCAATATCATGTGCATCATGTTATCCCTTTCAGTAGGATTCCCCAAAGTCGTGCACAGTTTAAGTGCTTTTCTGTGTCAGGTTTGAAACTCTCATGTTAATTAAGTGTGCTCCAAGCAGAATTAATGGTTATGACTGCCGACAGTGCTCATGGCAGCTACAAGGCTCTCTCAGCTTTGATTCAAACCATTAAAGCAGAATGAGCACTGAGAGCACATTTTCAGTATCTCTAGCAATACAAAAGGCAGGCAAAGCCAGGTGAGGTGATGTGGACAGGGAAGGTTTAGATCCTCCTTCCAGGCACGAGAAGATTCAGCAGGGCGGGTGATACAGGTGTATCTCTGCTTCTTTAAAAGAGCCTGGTAGTAGAATGGTAACTAGTTCCCCCAAATGTTACCTCCAGTATCCCTGATTTCACCAGCACACCAGGCAGCAAACTGGGGCAGGCAAAGAGCAGACATATATGTATGACCGAACACACTGTTACTGTATTTGTACACAAAAACAGGAGTGAAAACTCTTTCCCAAGATCCACATGACAATGTGTCTTCATCTGTGGTGCAAAGAGGTTTTGTGAAGCCTGATCACAAATTGCCACCCAGAACAACTACTAATCATTTACCAAGAAAAACATCGCTGCCAAACAGTTCCTCTCCATAGGTCTTCACAGCAGAATCCAGCAACTCTCTGGGGACACCTGTTATCCACAACTAGTTATTTGGTTCCATACAGGTGTAAATGGCTGAAGTAGCAGCTCAGACTATTCAATGTACTTCCCTTTGAATTAAAATTCATGACTTCTTAATTGCCTTTTAAATATGCACTATCTGGCACAAAGAATATGGTCTTTGAGAAACCCTGATACTGATCAATTACATAACATTTCCCTAATGATACGGGAACACTGAGCGTTTTTTCCTTTATGTACTTTAATGTGATTCTTTAAATCCCAGATGGAGAATAATTTGTCTTCAGTCTAGTTCTACTTGCAGCGCTACCAGTCTGACATTTTGCTTTCAGGTTCTAGCAACATCAGTATTGAGATCAGAGGTATTAATACTTAGAAAATCTGACATATTATGTCAAATTACAACGACAGTATCTGAGAGCAAATGTCTGAATTAAGTAGCAGAAAAGGGGAAAGAAACAGAATGATAGGAGGGAAGATAGGGACAAATGTACAAAAGTGAACGATTAAAAAATATTCTAGCATAATCAGATGGGTGTGAAGAAAAAACATTAAACATCATTGAAAGCACAAATGTAGGGATATAAATTCAGACATAAAACTTGTAGCTACATACAGTATGGCATGGTCCCACTTGCATATACAAGATTTTACTCACAACATTTGNAACTTGTAGCTACATACAGTATGGCATGGTCCCATTGACACTTTTGCATATACAAGATTTTATTCACAACATTTCCACAAGGTAGAGGGTAATACTCATGTGAGGAACATGTACAAGAAGTAGCAGGAGAAGTAGCAGAAGTAGCCTTTCACTGTTTTTCCTTGTGTACATAATGTATATCTGTAAAACATTTAAGCAGGCATTTCAACTTTGAAGAAGACAGAACTTGGAAATAATGGGACCTAAGGGAAACCTTTCCAGGAAGGCTGGTGGAATTGCAGCTCTGCAAAGCATCCAGAGGAATACCCTAAGGACTAATTATTTGACAATACAACTAATGCTATTACTTTGAAGCATAATAAAGTTAAACCTGCAGCTTGTGTAGATGTGGAGTACTTGCTGCTGGAGGAAAGCACAATCGATGAGCGAATCCAGAATCCTAATTAACCCTCTAACTGCTATCAGCAGGAAGGCTAATAGCAGCTCTGAAGTGGTGTAAGTGACTTAATCCTAAGAGATTGCTCCTGTTAATGAGACACTGACTGTTAGCTCTCCTCAGCCTGTTTACAGTAATGAGGCACCTTTATAGGGCAACAAGCAACTGGTTTGCCTAATGACAGGCTGGGATTCTCATGAGTGACGGGGGAAGTTACTGTCCACTGTCCGTGTGACACAAGTTATTGTCCTCATTCTACAGATAAGAAACTGAAGTCCAGTATGTCACTTTCCATGATCCACTGGTTGGGTCAGGGATGGAGTTTACGGGTCAAGGTCGTTCAGGATGAAACTACAATTCTCCTCTAGAAGGTGACATCTGATGCTCTGCTGGGAATAGTTTTATAGGATGTTAAAAAAACATGAAGCACAAAAAAAACCCCAAGCGAGTCTGTCTTTAGTAACACAATAATTAAACTTCTTACAAAGTATTCTCATTTTGAAACTACAAAAAAAGGCATTAAAAGACTTTAATCAAGCAATCAAAACCCCATGACCTTCCTTCTCTAAGAGTTCCTGGCTGTGGCTTGACAAAATGGCATAAAATCTCAATATTACACATATGGGTACCCAAAATACATGGAGCCAGGCTTCCCAATACTAGTTCCCTCATCTCAGATGGTTTGGCAGACTTCTAAGCTATTATCCTACCATTTCTCTCTGTCTCTGCCATTACTGTGCCTCAGCTTCATTTGCACCACCAGAAAGATGCAAAAGATAGGCTTCCACAAGACTAAAGAATAGTTAAAACCAGTATAAGAAAAAAAAAAAACAGTTTAAGAGAAGTCCTCAAGGAAGCTATGTCTTATTTTTAAATTTCTTCAAGATGTCTACGTTGCAAAGTGCAAATAGAAATACTTTTACCAAAATCAAATCAGTCATTTAGCACCATCCACAGCAAGCATTTATGCAACTTTTCTGTGACATATATTGTATGCCACAAAAATATTAAATAATAAATATTTCAATTACAATGTTCAGACTTTGCAAACTATTGCAACATACACAAGTTTAGTTACAGAAAGACAGATTTCACAAGTCACAATATTGTGGGCTTTACAGAAAATATGCTTTCCTTGAAATGATACTTGAATATCCTTGACGAAGGAATTACCTTTAGCCTATAAAATAGAATTTCTAGCAACACTCTCTAAAGTAGAACACAGTGGCCTCTAAAAATAAGCCATGGTGCTATCAGCAGCACAGATCACCTTTCTCTGGCAGAGAAAGCCCAATGCATCCAGAAACGACTGCGAGGGGCCACAACCAGCCAGCAGCAGGTTCAGCCATCCCAGCTGCCCTGGCAGCCACCCCATGCCATGCCAAGGGAGCGGCCTTGTCACCATCCAGCCTGGGTGCACCCTAGGTGGTGGCAACACCACCATAAGGCTGCCAACACCAACAGCCAGCTGGTGGCATCCCCTTGGCAGGGACAGCTGCAGAGCAGCCCCTGCCCTGAGGTGAAGGCTGTGGTGTGGCCACCCTGAATGGGATGGGAAGTCGGGAGTGTATTTCTGTTTGTGTCAATATGCACGTGTGTGCTTTCATATATATACACACATACACACATACACACATCCATACACACAGATATATGCACAGACATTCCTAAAATCACAGAATGAGCTGAGTAGGAAAGGATGACAAGGATCATTGAGTCCAACTCTTGGCTTTGCACAGGATCACACCAAGGGCCTGAGAGCATTGTTCAAGCACTTCTTAAACTCTGTCCAGTTGGTGCTGTGACTACTTCTCCAGGGAGCCTGTTCCAGTGCCCAACCACCCTCTGGGTGAAGAACCTTTTCCTGATATCCAACCTAACCCTGCCCTGGCACAACTCCAGGCCATTCCCTCGGGTCCTGTCACTGGGCACCAGAGGAAAGGTATCAGTGTCTGCCTCTCCTCTTCCCCTCGCAGACCGCAATACANGCCCCCGGCCCATCCCCACATTCCGCCGGGCGGGGAGCCCTAGCCCTAGCCCTAGCCCTAGCCCTAGCCCTAGCCCTGGCCTTACCCTCGCCCTTCTCGCCCGTCTCCTCCTTCTCCGCCATGGCCGCAGCGCCTTGCTGTCGCCATGGCGACGCGGGCCTGCTCGGGCCGTCTCCTCACAGCCCCGGGTGTCGGGCATCGCTCCCCGCTGTGCTGCAGGGGAGGGAAACGTGCCCGAGCCCCTTGCACGGCCCCCGCTGCACCCCACCGCCCTTCCCCAAAGGGATCGAGTGAACCCCTTCAACCTGCCGCTGCAAAGGACTCAGTTTCTCTCAAAAATACACCTTTCCCCAGCAATCGCGGAGATTTCCATGTGTCTGGGCTTTAGAAAGTGAAAGAACATCTTATTCTAAATGCCATCACGCCAAAACAGCTAAAATATTCTGTCTTAGTGATATTAAATAAAACTGTGCGGTTTAAATTTAGCTGTGTGTTTTAGCAGACAGGCTTGCGATGCCTGGTTCTTCTGACTCTGAAACAACTGTGAAAGTAGAAAAACATACAAATATTAATATTCTGGCAAGATGCAACCATATATTCCTAGAAAATAAATATTTATTAAGTTCCTAGAACTAAAACCTTGTCCTCACTACAGCAAGTGCTTGTTTGTCAGATGTTCAGTTTTGCAAAGCCTGCAAGGATGATGACTCCTCACACACTCAATTCCACCTCTCAAACAAACAGTTAATGATGTTCTCAGTATTCATGGAAGTCTGAAATTTAAAAAAACACATGGAGCACAAACAGGGCTTCTTTGATTTAAAAAAAAAATCAAACCACCACTTTTTATAACATTTTAACATTTGCTATTTGCCTTTCAGCCACTTATTTTTGCATTTTTTTATTGAACATGGCTCAGAGTAAAGAGGGTATAATAGATACCCAAGAGAATACATCTTTACTCTGTTGGGAAAACAGCTGATTATGCTCTCTAACAAACCTGATCCCTCTGAAAGGTTATCTACTGACTTGAGCAGTTTGTTAAAGTAACTCAATATTTCAAACTACATGTTTGACTACAGGAGGAGTACAGATTTATTTCCTCTCAAATTGCTAACAGACATTTTGGTGAGAACAGCATGACAGATGAATTTAGAGGATGCAGCAGCAGAAGAAAAAGCCTTTATCTTTCAGTCTTACAGAGGTCCTATTTCTTATTCCCTTAACCCCTCCACACAGAAAACTTGTCTGTGGTGCTGGGTCAGTCACATGTTTGAAACTGGAGAAAAATGCAAAATACATTGTTTTGGCAAGGATGGACCTCTCTTATCTCTTCCCTCCCCTACCCCAAATGTAGAATTAATACTGTGCCCAGCATTAGATTTCTCATATTATTTTCCTGATCATTCATAACAGGACACTTACAGCTCTTCTACAAATGCTACCCTAATTCAACATATTTACTACATATCCCTAAAAAAAGCTTAATAAAATCCGGTTCTAGTTATTTGGGTTTTCATGACAAATCCATGCCCAAAATATGAACAACTCTTAGTTTTAAAATAAATACAAGTATTGCATATTGTGCATATTTATTGAGATTAATGAGTGTTTATAGTAGACTTTGAATGGAAATGAGTCACTGCAACTGTGACATGATAAGATGGTAACTCCCCTCGGGCACCCACCTTTGACATCTTCCCAGCAATTTCTCCATGGCTTGCACTTGGCTTTCCTCTCAACCCCTTCCTATTTGACAGATGCTAATCTTTGTTTCCTCTAAGAGGGATGGTAAGAAAAGCAGTGTGTAAATGCTGATGAAGAAAGGGGAAATGGTGAAGTATGCCACAGCTATGATGTGTCATTTACATCACCACAACATCTGTGTCCTGCTGTAGCTGCTGACTCTGGCCCTCATGAGCTGCTAGAATAGCTGCTTGGGGAAAGTGTTGTTATGAGTATATAAAGGCCTTGCTCAAATCCTGGATGTTCATATCAAACTTGTTGAGTTTGATAACTTTAGCCTAGCTACAGAATCTTCAGTGACTCAGAGCTCATACAAATTTCAGCAAACAGCATTTTGCACTGTCCTGCCAGTGTTGTTGAGATTCCACTCAGGACAATTACTGTAAATCAAAGTGCTTCATTTGCATTGTCCGCTCTAGTCTGGAGTTTCCTTTTGCTTCCAGTAGCTTGCAGCCAAACCTTATCCTTATTCTCCCAATTCCTAACACATCGGGCTTTGGTGTCTTGCCTGTCTCCAGGAGCAGAACAAAATATGAATGAGAAAGCATTTCAAAATGAGAACTCACTGCTTTAAAATTTCCTGGCAATGTATCTTGAAAAATCTGTGTAAGGAAAAAAAATTAACCATTATAATGCAGATTAAATATTGGACCTGAACCATATAGCTGTTTCCCTTTTAACTTAATGCACAGATATCTCAAACCAAGGGTATGAGTGGGCTGAAACAACTAATCACATTTTGGCACAGACAAGTACAAAAGGAAACCCAGAACTACTAATTCAACAGCTTGAAATATCAGCTGCTGCATGCAAGATCTTTACAGAGCTCCTCTGAAGAGAACATACCCTTTTAAAATTGTGATTTTTCGTTTTAAAAATGTCAGAAAGTATCTCAGGAAATTATGGAAGAATACAGCATTATTGATATAAAGCATGAATCCACTGAAGTCTCATAGACATAAGGTTCCCTTACCTCCATGCCTAATTCCATCACATACATTCCTCTCAGCTATCAGGGTCCTATCACACATTTTGCATATTTTCCGTGCATATGTTCAGAAATGTTATTCAGCAATAAAAAACAGGTTTAAAGTGGGAGAAGTGACGTAAGAGAGAGCAGTTCAAGGAGGTATAACAACATCCTACAAAGCTCTGTCCCCCCATGGCTCTGGGGCTGCAAGCATCTCAACGTATCTTTGCTCCAAACATTTTCTAAAGACCTTGGCTATAGGACTCCCTCTGTGGGTCCTTGGGGACCATATAACTGAAGGCACAAAGAAGCATATTCATTTGTCCTTCACAGAGAAAGTACGTGGGTAACTATGATTCTGTGACAGAACTCTTACCTACAGCTCCTGTGCAGCTAAAGGGGTACAGCTGTGCTGCTCAGCAGGCGTTTCCATGTCACTGTACCCTTTTTCACCAATGTGACATGAATGACCAAAGTGGATCTTCATTCCACTCTTCCTCTGGGATCAGCAGCTGATTTCAGTGACTCAGACTCTTCAAAACAGAGTATTATCTAAACACTAGCTGTTCACCCAAATGATACACAGTAATCAGATAAAAAAGAGAAAAAGACTCCACGGTTCCTTGCTTATACTGTATCTTTCCCTACAGAATTTAGGTAAATTACACTTGAGAGCAGCTATCTCGTTCCTTCATGTGTAGGAGGGGAAGACAGCTTCTCCTCTGGTTTGTTCTCATTGTAACTGCAGGCTTTGATCCTATGCTTGCACTAGATGAAGAGAAGCCTAACAGAGTGGGCAGAGACAGACATACAAGGATGGCCTCCATTATTTCCTCTACCAATGACCTCTTCTGGGCTGCTGGTATATTTATATTAACCTTATCTGTCATAATTTTGCTTTCTTTCAAAAAAATAATTCTTCCTGTTCTCACCTACAGAGAAGCAAAAAGTACATAAATTGGCAAGGGATTTTCTTTACTTCTTATACAGGTAATAAACCTAGAAGCCCAAAATCTGACGTCTTAAATAAAATGTCAATGTATGATTCCTTGACCCATATGGAGTTCACCAGTGCTGAAAGGGGAAGATCCAAGTCTTGCCCTTCCTTCCCTCCTGCTGGCAGCACATCTTCCTTCTACATTGTGCTGGCTCTGCCATTCACTGAGAGCAAATATGAGTCACAGAGGTAGTAAAAATACAATCCATCAAAAAGTGAATAGTGTTCTGCCCTATTAAGAAACTCAGAAAAGGATCTGACAAGCATCTCAATCAGTACATCCAGGAAGATGGGCCCTGCAATTAGAAGAGAGGAAGAAATAGAGGAGAAGGCAGGAAGGGTGAGATGTTCTTTTGGAGAGAAAAAGCTCAGTGTCTGTCTCAGTCCATAAGTAAAACACTGAAGGGAGAAAGGGGGAAATCAAGTTTGAAAGTTGCTGATAATCGCAGCATCTCAAACCCTACTCAGTCCATGGGATGGCTTTGGAACTGTCCTGGCAAATATCTGTTACCGTTCATGTAAAGCTACAACCCTATGGATCTTTAAAGCTCCTCCTGTCCAGCTTCAGCAAAGCTGCATTTGAGGAAAAGTGACTGAACATACATTAAAAATGAGTTGCTAGGAAAAAGGAAGCATTTCTTTACTGCAGCAATATTCTTCAATGTCGAGGAGCTCCTGGCAGTGCTCGGCCTCTGGGACTATGCCTAAAGACCTGCAGCAGAAAAAAGCTCTTTCTTTTATATGCAAGTGCCAGGATACTCTTCTCCATCCCACCCAGGCACAGAAATGGCCCTAAAGATCCATATATTTTAACCTTCAGAGTTTATTACCATTAATTATATCTGGAAGTGAAGCCAGGATCCCCAAGAACACAGTAGCAGGAACAAAACACATTCATCCATCTGCCTAGCAACATGGGTTGCCATGAGTACTTCTCCCCATGCTCCACAGGCAGCAGGGGCTTGCCACTGAATGCTGAGCCAAGCTCAAGGGCCCCGTACTGGTAAAGAAAGCCTCGGAGGAAGAACTTGCATTCCATCTCCAAGACCTTCCTCTGGAGACTAGAATGTGTCAGCCAGCAGCCTGGAATTTGGAAATGAGGGACTTCCATAGTACTGAGACAATGCCAGTGGAATTGCTCTTGCAAGAAGCAAATGCAATGAAGTTGGGAACATCAATGCCATTAAAACTCCATTCTCCTCTTCTCTGTTCTTTTGTGAAAGTTGTTTCCATGTTTTAATACCATGCCAAAAATATCCCAAATAACATACTATCAAATCACTGATGATCAAATCACTTACAAAGAAAAGAAGAAAAACCTGTGAGTGGTACTGAAGAGATGGAAATACTTTATGACATCCCTGTCTCAGGAGATCTTTGCATCACAAACCATTTGTAGGAGGTTGAGAGACATTTAAGTATTGAGTATTTAAGACATTGAGTATTAAGACATTGAGTATTTAAGAAAGTAATTTGTTTGGTTCTCCACTGAGCACCTGCTTTAGGCCTCATGAGAAGACAGGATACTCAAAGAGACAGGTTTTGACATGTCCCAGAAGGTCCATTTTGCTGTTCTTAAAAAAGCAAAAAATTACTTGATAATTAAAATTTAAGGGAGCTCCCCCGATAATATGGTTATCTAGAAGCAGTTTAAAAGTAGAGATTTATGAGGAAAACACAAATTCAAGGTTTCACACTGACATTTGGACAATTGTAATTGAATGGGACTGTTGAATACTGGAATTATATTTATGTTTCCAATATTGTGAAGCTAACCTTTAAAAAAAAGCTCTTACTTCGTTGTTTGCTATATCATAACATGCAATTTAAGAGTATAAAGGCCATAGCAGAGATAAATAAGCCCAAAGTGCATTTCACAAAGATGTCAACCACGACACAGAAGTAGTTAACCTTGGGATGAGTGAAGGAGCTAAAGGTTATACATCTGAATGATCATATATGGCCCTTAATCAGTTGAGGCATGATATAATACTTTTTAATACTTAGAAAAATCTTCCTAGCTCATGAGTAGCAGAACTATGTCCTTTCCTTCACCTGTCAGGATTATTTGGGCATGAAAATGTTGCTGTACTCACTAAGTTAGTAATAATCAAAACCAGAATGAACATGGATATAGAAAATTTAAGCACTTCTAATTATTCTACTTTCTTCAGAATGCAAATCTTCATTTATTAAAAAAAAAATCTAGACCATCTGCTTGTGAAGATAATGTTTGGATAACTGATGTAACACTATACTTTTAAATCTACAGTAGGATAGTAAGGGAGAAAATCATCTTCCATAACAAGTCCCATTGCCATGTTCAGGATTTTGCTTTACAAGTCTGACCCCGCTACCTGCTCAGGTTAACTTCAGAATTTCATTGGTAATAAGGTCTGGGGGACTGATTTTAATTCACAATTTATTCATGTCCACTAACACAAATGGCAAAGGATTAAGCCTAGAGTTATAGCATAAGCACCACCTCAATTCTAATTCATCTCAGTGATTTTTTATTCAAAAGACTAATTGCACAGCTAGCTTGTTTTTCCAGGTTCCTGAATTTCATTTATTATCTAAATATAAGCTTTAACTTTGCAGATATCAAAAGTATTTCCATATTTAAATAAAGTTAACTCTGATCTAACTAGAGATACTGTACAGAGTATCTCTAATTATGTAGACTTCCTGTACAGACTTACTATTGTAAAATGAAAGTTGCTTTGAAATAAAAATATACTTTGTTACTTTAAGAAGGGGGGAAAAGAAACAGAACTAAGACACATCCCAGAAACATTTTCTATACCTTCAGAATAAGAAAGAAATTGAACTCCTATTTGATTCCCTCAGCAGGGATAGGGAGCTTTAAAGCACTGTGGCAAGAAAATATATAGCTTTATTAATGAAAATCTAATCTGTGCTCAGAGACTTTGCATATTGGCTATAAATGTAAAATATTCATACCACAATAGACTGTTAGACTGTCAAAAGTTGAAGTTCAGCCAATTTTACCAGAAAGAGTTGACATTTTGCTGTATTCTTCATTCTAGGGAGCTGAGAAAATAAGCTATCAAAACCACTCCTCCACTTGTAAATTTTGCCAGTGCAACTATTTAGATTTGGCATAAATCTGGAAGTAGGAAGTGTTTGTCTAGTGCACCGTTTAGACACAGTAACTCAAACTAAGAGCAGTAATATTTTGGATTGGTGAGTACTCATGACACTGTGCCAGGACAAGCAGAGGCATCACCTCTTTTGTATCACCTTCTCTGCCATGACCCAAGGAATGGCCATGAAAGGATCTGAGGAGAAAACTGATTCAGCTAGAAGATATTATTTTTTTGTGGTTGTGGTTGCCAGGTTGTGAGCTGGGCTAGTGTAGCAGAGAGGACAGTGTAAGAACAACTGACTGGGGCTGAGGAAACACAGACCTGCCACGGAGGAGCAGCCTGACACTTTTGGGGCAATCCTCCAGGAAGGGGCTTTTGTTCTGTCATTGGCTTGCCTTCTCCCAGCTCAGATGGCTGCTGAGCTATCTTCCAGTCATGCTCCATTCACATGGAGGTGCACTGAGGAAGCAAAAGCAGGGCTTGGAAAAAGAAACATCATTTATTAGACTAGCTGACAGAGCTGAGGGGATAAAAAAAAGCCCCCAAAACAACAACACAGTGGTTTGGGACATATAATCCTTTTTTCTGCTCTGAAAAGCAATTGCATCCCTTTAACAGAGTGCATTGGTCATCATTTTTAAATGACTGTAGCTTTATTATCTTACCTCATTTGGATTGTTGGAGTGAAATGGCTAGGTGGGAGCAGCAAGGTAGAGGTGAGTGTTTGCAAAGGAAAACGTGGTAAGGACATTGGCCTTGGGGGACTAAAATACAAGCAGTTATTACATGCAGAGCCCTAAGGAGCAGGGAAAACTGCAACATGCTAAACTGATTCTAATAGATACCCCAGATAAAGGAGACTTAACAGGAAGGGGCTCTTGACCATCCTGATAAAGCCATTTAAATTGTCTTTGGTTTGGACATTCAGAGCTATATCACTTAAGAATTTATGAAATCATACAATGAACCACACCAGAGAAATGAGAAACAACCTGAAAATTAACCCAGGAAATACAAATGGGCCACAAAGTACTAAGGGGTTATTATTACTCTGTAAGATGAGTTCTCATTTGCTGAATAGCCACAGAAAGACATGCATAGCATAAAGCAACACCTGCTTAAGCCATGGCTGCTGATGAGACAGTTGCTTGTCAGACACACAGGTCAGTGAGTAAAACTATTCTAATATATAAAGATTTAAAGTATAGGAAAGCTGTGATCAATTACTTCCTCACTTAAGGAAGTCGGGGCTAAGACTACACAGGATAGCAAAAATGAACTACTTAATATATATGTAAGTTTTACCTGCTAACTGAATTTTCCAAAGTGGAAATACAAGTTTAATAATCCATCTGAAACCCTGTATCTGTAAACCTAGACAGGTAAACTCTTCCCAGTTCTATTTCATTAGCACTATGATTTACCCTCAGGAACAGAATGGCTATGGAAGTAAACCTAAAAGTGGTATCACTTACAGTGCAAGATAATTTTTTCTTTCTTATTGAAATATATATTAAAGCAGAACACAGTTTTTATCTGGTTTATATATACTTGCATGATACAACAGTATTTATTGGCATTGGTGTATATATCAGCAACACCTTGAGAGCTGGATGTCAGCTCAGATTAACTCAACCAGACAGAGTCCAGTTTTTTACCTAAACGCAAATTGTGGAAGCCTGAAGACCAAACCTTGCTGCAATGGTTTGAGGCAATAGTGTCTCTCAGTGACCTTATCCTGCCCTACCAGCTCGCATCTCTCACTCTGTAACAGAAGAATCCGGTAACAGTGGGTGTGGATGCCCTGGTATGTCTCCCTCCACCTCCTTTCCCCTCACCTCGGCTGTTCAACACAGCACAGCATGTTTAATAATTTAAATTGATAAACATAGCTGTGGCCCAAGGAGTGGTCACACATCCCATTTTGTCACTTCTCAAACAGTGCAGCTGCCAGGACATTAAAATCTTAAATCACAGTAGCTAAACTAGAGACAATCTGCCATTGAAGTTAATAAGTGTGGGTTCTCTGTTACCAGACCTCAGCTGGGAGCCTGGATAAGTATTTTAACTCCCATTTTTCAAAGACCAAGACATGTAAGTGAATGTTCATCTGCAGTTGTTCACCAGATTAAGAACCAACCTCCAAGAGCTCAGGATGCCCCACCTGAAAAGCTTTGTATTGATCTGTTGCTTGTAGGCTGACTATCAGTGTATTTTAGGATATCTTTAAGACAGCATTTTTTTCTCTCTCTCCATCCCCTTTGCAACTAGTTTGCCTTTTATGTGCAGTGTGAAGCACCCAAGATGTGTTGAAGGTACAGATGGCACACCCAAGTGCTGAGCCTTCTGAAAAGGTTCTTCTTGTGTCCTGTGTGCCTCTTTAAAGATGCTTCTGGAAGCAGACACAATACTTGAAGCCTTCCCTTCAGTGGCACCACTACTTTTCCTCCGCCCACAGTGAAATACCTGCATGCTAGAAGTAGAGGTTTCACAGAACTGTAGACAGATCTGTGATCACCATATCCCAAGACACTAAACCAACCACAGTATTGATCTCTAGCCCTGACACCAGCAAGTCCAACAGGATCAAATTACAAGGTGGTGCAGGAACATGTTCTCCCTTCTAACTCATGGTCAAATATTTACAGCCTTTTAAGTGGTTAAGGTTGGAAGGGACCACTGATGAGGTCATTTGGCCCACCTTCTCTTGGTCTCCCCAGCAAGCCTGCATGGCCACAAGAGTCTTTTCATTAAACAGTTTATTTATGACACCTTCCAAAATGGCTACCAGAAATCTGCCAGGATGCTCATGAACTGATCTGGTAGCCATGGAGATACACATGATTCTTCTAATCTAAAATTTCAGAAGTCTGAGAACCTCTTGTTCTCCTAAACAACTCCAGCAGACAATTTTTTCATATATTTTCAGAAGTCCTGTTCCCAGAGTGACTGAAGAGCTCCTCAGTAAATACAACACAGTCCCAGAAAGAACTAAAAGAGGTTTTTTCTTGCGAATTTCTTGCTTTCAGTAGTAGAAGCAAGAAGCTGATTTTCAGAGCTCTGTTCTTATCACTTTCCAACCTATATTCATTGACATAAAATATAAATGCATAAAGTTATCAGCCTAGAGCTATTGGCTTCCCTATAGATTTGAGAAACGAGAAACACGGAGAAGAATGTCTGATTTGAGACTCTGAAAGAAATAAATACTCATCTCTTTCTCTCAGTAGGGACAATCTTCAGTAATTTCAGAGTTAGGAAGGAGTTGGAGGTGGGGGACCTCCATAAATTCACAGATCACACAAAGCTCCTGGCCTGGCATCTTATCTGCATAAGGTGTGGTTGGTTTTGAAGGGGCCAGTGCCATTAGCAGTAAAATGGTGGTTGGGAAAATATCTTTTGTTTTTAAGAGGACCATTACCAAATCCTTTTCTCCATCCTCCCCACATCTTTCAATAGTCTGATGGATGCAGCAGATAAGAGTTGGGTTTATATTAAGCATAAGGTTTCACAGACAAATCTAGCTTGTAAGAGCCCTTTTTTAGTCAACTTTGTGATCACAAATAATTGCATGGAATTAATCACTTATATTGTCACTTGGAAATCAAGAATAAAAGTGCTAATTTCTGGAAGCTGGAGAGAGCATACTTGCTATCTACTGAGAAAAACTGATGGAAATATGCACTGGGAAGAAAAAGATCTGTGAGGTATTGCTGTTGGAAGAATTAAAATGAAACCTAAATGAGAGAATTTAAAAATAGAACAAACATGAAGAACAGAAGTGGAAAAAACCACAATCAAATACTTGAAACAGAAGCATCAGGGAAAAATGAAAAATGAAAGTAAAACTCCAAATAGATAGTCAAATAGCAAAACTGTATTTTTCAGAGTGATATATAAAGAACCTTTAAGTTCTGGAGGTGAGGTCCAAACAAAACAAAAACCAACCAAACAAAAATTGAAGAGAGGATGATCTAGTGATACAAAATAGCAGATCTAAATGGCTAATGGAAAAATCCCAGTCTTCAGGCATATACTCATACTCCATCCCAGTCATAAGGCAAATATATATGCTTAGCTTTACCTCACACAACACCAGTGAGTTCAGCAGTAAGCTCCACCAGTGTAAATCACACTTCTCCCTCTCTTACACCCCCAGTTTCAGCAGATGCAGCCACAGTAAAGGCTGGGAGGAAAAAGAAAAAAAAAAAAAAAGAAAAAAAAGACAGGAATGAAATGCAATTTCCAATTCAGATAAAACATCAGACTGTTAAAAGTACTGAAAGGAAATACTTTTTTATCCTTACAAATGTGATTCCAAAAAGACCTAAAGGGCAGAAAGGGGAAACCAACATACTGTTACCAAGCTTCAAATCTCTTAATTTTGAAAAAGAGACTGTTAGGGTTTTAAGAGATCCTGGTGCCCTGCAATAAGCAATTTTATTGCTAACTGGAACACTGTTTCATAAATTTTCTTATTCCTAAGAAGTTTTCTCAGTTTTGATATTCTCTAGAATTAACAGAATCGCTGAAGTGATTCCAGAAGGAAAAAAGCAATGTTAGTTTAATAAACTTGACCAAAGAAGGAAAGTAAATTTCAATTTTCAACAAAAATGGTTAAAATCCAGAACACATTCTGGAAGAGCACAGTGTTTACCACTGGTATTTACTATTTTTTTTTAAAAAACTTCGCTTTATTCAAACTTGTTCTGGATACTACCAAAGAAAAAACCCTTAGCATCCCAGCATGAGGCAGCTGACAGCCCACCCTTGTGCGTGTGTGCAGGCAGGCTCCTTGCTGCTCCACCAGCCCTTCTCCTGCAGCCCACACACGCTGGGCTGCTACAGTTCCTGCACTTCTCTCTCTTCTTTCCTGCCCTCTGACTGAGAACCACAGACTCCCAACAAACCCATAGTACACATCCCAACCAAATTCTCCCCTTTCTTCTGTCAGGCTGCAGACTCCTTCCAGCCTTGGCTCAGGCTCTGGTCTCCAGGTGCTCGTTCCTGAGCAGATCGGGCCCAAAGTGCTGCTGGCTGTGGGTGATGAGTGCATACCAGCTCTTGGCTCCTGCAGGGTTTCATTTGGCTGTCTTGCAAAGGGAATTGCTCTGTCCCTGTGTCCAAAAGTGCAACATGGCCCCCCATCACAGCAGTAACAGTTTGTGTGCTGGGGGGAGGAGGAGGAAGGTATGAGTATGAGAGAAGGAAGGGTATTTTCACAAGTTTTGCTGCTATTGAGATGGGTTTCTGTGGATTAGTTACCTGTTCACAGCAAAGAAAGTGAAAATGACTCAGCAGCCATGTTCATTCACTTCTTCCCAGGCTGTCAGTTTGGGGGTTATCTGGGGTAGAGCTCTCCAAAGCAGCCCTCGTTCACTTGGAAGCAGACAGAGATATTCTGTTCATTTCATGTGGGCTGCTGCAAGCTGTGATCCGCTGCCAGTGCAGGTCAGGATCAAGCCAGATTTCTCAATGTTCCAGCAAAGTTCTGCATCATTATGATAAAGTATTTCAAGTATATGAAAGCATTTGAGATACATACAAATGGGTGAAGAATATAGGGAAAGCTATAGATCAGCAAATGAGAAGTACAAAGGAACAAAAGGAAATATTACCAGAAATATTTCCTCATAGTAAGGGTTCTTCAAATAAACAATGGACTTAAAACTTGCTTCTGATTTATTGCTGTTTGCAAAACCATAGCATTACGTAGAAAGTCATCTTGTTAAGCCTACGAACTTGGACAGGGGTGGCTGGAGTTAGTTACTATGGAGTTTAAAAAAAAAACGTTGGCTTTTGTGATGAGACCAGCTTCAGAGAAGAAAGAGAGGATAAAGAAAAAGAAACTGGTTTTAAGCATTCATTTAAAGATTTACCATCTGAATGCTCTGCATTAATTTCCTTTAAAGCTGGTCAGTTATAACAGCTTTTCTTCATGTAATTGCTTATTTTTCAAGTGCTTTGTGGTTATTTTGGTTTGTTTTTTACTAGAGTATCTGAGACTTTCCCATGTGGAACATACTGGTGATAAAAAAATCTTCTAGATATTGTGGACAATCTGCCTCTTCTCTGTTTTGAAGGTGTGAGATTTGTGCTTGAAGTGCATGTCTGTTTTCACTCCTTTTTAATGATACTTTTGGTTGTAATTTTTTCAAGTTTGATAGACAAGCACACTATTGTCACACAGCAACTAGTTCTTATTTCAGAAACACTGTCCTGTTTGTGGTAATAGGATTGTTGAGACAGTTCTTTGTTAAGACTGGCATGCTGTGCTCACCTTGCTTCTTACTTCCTTAACTTTTGCTGTTAAGGATCTCTTATTTTGCTGGTATGTGAAGCAGGAGAAACAAGTGCAGATGCCTTGTCTCAATAGAGGAACTGCCAGGCAGTTCTGTTCTCTTTTGTATGAAAAAGAACTCAAAAAATCCAGAATCTCATTGAGGCCTTGACCCTGTAATGAACTCAGCAGTCACATGGATCTGAGGACACAGGAAAAGCTATAGGATAGAGAGCCCCGGATTGCAAATACTGATAGTCCAGGATGCTGCTCAAAATATGTTGACCTGATGTTATTTGAAAGGATAGCTTTATGTTCCTATCAGAAAATCTTAGTTGGATAGTTTAAGAGCTTGTTAACTCTTGGATTAGTTACTTTGCAACAGAAAACCCTTAGAAAGGTTTTGACCCTCCTCCTCCCTGACTTTACTGGCACTGTTCCTTCAGAACAGCATGACCTGATGGAATACCTGGTTGTGATTCATAATCTGTGCTGGAAGGGCTGTCTGTCTTCTGGCCAGGGTGCAATCCCAGAAATATTCTTAGCCTATGGATGTGGAACAGCAAGGTTACATGACAGTGCTTTTCTTCTGCTGTTTATTGTCAAATAATTGTTCTCAGAGAGTTTGCAGGGGACTCACTGAGGGGTTTTTTATGCTTTCCTAGGAAATTACCTGTAGTCTAGCTAGCGGTTGCTTTAATGTGTTGCCAAAAGAGTTTCTGTTGCTAAATCTTTCATATGAAACAGTGCTGGTTTCCCTCAGCCTGGGAATTTAAAAACAAAAACAAAACAAAACAAAACAAAAAACCCAAACCAAAACCCACCAAAACCCAAAAAAACCAAACCCAACCAAAAAAACCCCACAAACAAACAAACAAATAAAAAAGGCTGAGCAGATTTGCTCCAGCAGAGTGGGTTAAAGAGCAGTCTGTGACAAAATGGCTTTCTTTCCAGAGAGCATTCTACAGTGAAGTTAACTAATGCAGTTTCCTAAAATGAATCAACTGGTCAAGCCTCTGACCTAATTTCTTTATCTTCCTTTTAAAGATGATATAGTGTGCATTCTTAAAGTTAGGTTTTGCTAATGGTTGTGCTGAGATTTGCTAGTGCATAGTTAGGTTTTGTGTAGTTTTCTGAGCCCATGATGTGTGATGGGAAACGAGTGGGCAGAAAGGAAAAGGCTCCCTTTCCTTTTCTCACTCACTGTGCAGAGGGGTTTTTCCTTTACTTTTTTGAGCTGACTTCATTTGGGGCTTAAAAGAAAAGTAGCTGGACTTGGGATAATGCTTATAAAGGTAAAAGCCAAAGGATCTGCAACCAAGACTGTGAGGAAAAGCAGTTTTGTATTCTCAAAGTTGCTTTTTGGTGCTTTGGAATCTGCTTAGCAGACCTTAGGATTTTGTAACAGCTGCCTTGTAGGATTGCCAGGGCAATGCCTAAACAGGGAAAGCTACCCAAGGTCTATCTTTCTATCTGGGCTCCAGCTGTGTGTCATACAGAAGTGGCCATCTTGAAAGCATGCTAACATATATTAATGAATATTTTAAAATAGTTCACTTACTCAGCTTTGCCTATCACAGATTTAAGGTATGTGGTTGGACCACAGTAACCTCCAGTTACCATAAAATATTCTTTAAAATTCTAGGGGATTTATGTGGGGTTTTTAGCATGGCCTTCCCATGCAATCTGTATGTAAACTTTGTAAATTGAGGGGACAAAGGAGATGGTCTAACAGCTAGCAGTACTCTGGTGCCACAAAAAGTATGTGGCGACTTTTCTTTTTTGTCAAGAGCATCTTATGAGGGAAAGGAGAAAGATGTATTGAACAAGCCTAAAAAGTAAAATTATGACAGGCATGTACTGTGTGTACTACAGAGAGGGTTAAGTACCAGGAGAGAAAACCAGCCCAAAAAGGTGGTTATCTGAACATCAGTGTTTTGTCAAACTCAGGTTGAACAGAAAAGTCACATTAGGTAAGAGCTGGTCTGTGGCTGCCAGTTGTGAATTGTCCTGTCTCCATGATTGTTTGGGTTTAGTTAGAGATCTTGACCATATGTGAGCAGAAAGGAACACTGAAACTGATAGTCAGCCTTAAAACCTACTTATGATTGTTTTAATACTCCCTTAGAGAAATTAATTGATACTCCCTTGAAATGGTACTTCCACATTGTCTTCTCACAGGAGAACCATTTTTTGAAAGCTGATTTACAATGCTATCTCCTCTTCCACAGACTGAGTGCTGTGTAGAGGGGTTTAGTTCATCTAAATTTCCAGAGTTCACAGCTCCACTCAAGTGAATATGTGGCAAGTTACAAAAAAAAATCTCCAAGAACTGCAGATGTCTGATTTGTGGAGCTAAATATCTTCTTATGAACTAGTTCCTGGGGACTTGAGATATGTGTAGTCAATAAACTTCCGTATGGCTCTGAATAAAGCCAAAACGAATTCTGGTTTTAATGTTGGAGAATGCAGCCTTTTTTCCCAAGGCCAGGCTTAGAAACTGTGAGTCATTGAATGCTCTGAATCTGAGAAACTGTTTCTCAAAAACTCATGGGCTTGGGTTTTGCATTTTTTTGTTAAGCAAAAAAAGTTACTCCTTGGAAATGGGAAAAGGGGGATTCTTTTTAGTATGGGGTCAGTGAGGGTGACAAACACTTGTTGTGGCTGATATGTGATGTCCCGGTGTAGCTTTGCAGTGTTTCCTGCTGCTTGGTGGGATTACTCAACTACGTCATCCAGCACACAGGAAAAGCAAAATCATATCAGTCTCTTAGAAAGGACTTGTTTACTGACTCTGAAGTGACAGCTCACCTGGAGGCCCAAAGGGTGCTATGGCAGGAAGTGTAATAAGAGAAAGATGCTTCTGAGGAGAACTAGCTAACCTAACCAGTGCCAGAAACCTGAATTTCAGTCCCTTGAACCCTGACAGATCTACTTGTAATTAGATACTAAGTACCCCTTAGGTCCTGAGGATGCTTTCAGACCTAACTAATCTGGTTCCTGTGCAATTAATAGGCCTTATTTTGGCATATGACCACCTAATTTCTGAGATGAACTGAACTCCTTTGATATTAAAATATAATGGAGAGATTAGAGATAGTACAAGGAAGGTCAGTCTAGTTCAGCATCCTGGCTCTGATGGTGAGCACTACAGTGCTATTTCTCCAAAACAAACTCTTGACCTCCTGGCAGACAGATCCTAAGATAGACCACACCTATGGAGATAAATAAATAGAGGCTAAGAAATCATCAGAACTGCCCATTAGTCATGCAGCCTCACTTGGGACAAATCAGCACTTTAAAAATGCCTGAAAATTTCTCATTGGGTCTAGGAATGATTAATGAGTGTTTCATGAGCAGTGATGAAAAGGGAGAAAGAAAAAGACTCGCTCCACATGCTGCCTGCTATCATAAAGGCAGCAGAGTGTTTCAATAATGATATCCATTCTCTTTTAAAGCAATCATGTGTTGAATGTGGAAATCTGAAGGCGGTGTTAATTGAGGGTAGATGGATTAAGGACATGCAGAAGAGACCAGGAACATACTGTGATGGTCAGATGTAGGGTAAAGCACAACAAGAGGAGCCAGAACAGGACAGACAAGGCTCTGAGAGAGCAGAACATGGAAACACAAATGCCAGGGTTCCCCTGCAACACTGGAGGTGTGTGGAAAGGGGGATTGGATTCCTGCGATTGTTCAGTGCCCTCCTGAAAGCTTTCTCTTCTTTTTGTTACCTCTTTGTCACTGCAGTTGATAAACAGGAAGAGGAGAGAGATTTGGAAGGCCTAAGGGTGAATAATGGAAAGAATATTATAGGTGAGTAGAACAACTAATTGAAGTCAAAAGGAGGAAAAACAAAAATGAGGGAAGCAAGAGTAACTGATCTGTTGAAGGGCCAAATCCCAGAGGGAGGATCCCAAATTACTTTTGAAAGGGAAGGCTGGTTTGGAAAGAAAAATAGTTTAGGTTAGAAAGTAACACTTTCTAGGTAGGAGAAAAATGCTGTATGATTGATAAAATGTGCATAGGATTACATCTGTTATTTTATTTAAATGGAAAGGAAGATTATGTTTCAATATATTTCAAGACCAAAAAAGGCAATTGTAATGGAGAACTACTGTGGTTACCAGCAATCACGTTTTGTTTTTCATATGGTCACCATCATACAAGTAGCAGCTTTGCACATTAGTTACCAAAGTGCTTTTCTTTAGTGCTTTCTTGTTTCAGGAGATTGCATTACCAAACACTCATTTTTGATATGGCTGACATCTATCTATCTGCATGTTCTATGAAAAGCACAGCTGAAGGATTCACTCAGTATCTGAACTAAGAGAGGGTACGGCAACGAGGAGAGTGTACATCCTTAACTCATTTTCCTCCTTCAAAGAATGAATAAGGGAATGGCAAACTCTTGAAACACAGGACTCGAAGAAGACAAGGGAGTATCTTAAGAGAGATTTTTCCCAGGGACAGATGTGTAATAAATATGTATTTAACTTACATATAGAAAAAGCGCTTTTTTTCCCTAACACTGAGAGGCAGTCATTAAAGTTATGCATCAATTTCAGTTATGTGTGTGTTTTATTTACTTAGCTTTATGATTATTTACAACTATTTATTTATTGCTTACAATTTAATCAACTGACATCTGAAAATCAACTGGGATTTCTCCCTTCTGTAATAACAGGTAACATAACTGCAGTCTCAAAACAGTCTTGCTACACCTGTCTGGTAGTGTAATTAAGTGTGTGGTTAGATAGTAAGCATTACCCTTATTATGATGGTATGAGTTAATCTCCTTTAAAAATAATAAGTTTATCCTTCTAAGTGGTTTAATAAATAGACGGCTGTAATAACTTTTTAAAAATGCCTCAAGTTAATAGTGCTACATTTCAGCAAGGGGAGGGGAAATGATTTATACTTTATCTACTTGTGCCTTTTTATACAGGCTTGGATGCTTCAGGGTAAGGAATTTCTCCATGTGCTTCAAAGCTGTTAGCTGTTTTGTTTCTCCATGGTAACAGGAGTATAAAGCAATATGAGCATGTTACTGAAGTAGGGAGACATGACATCGTTTAGGAACGGGATTACATGTGACGACTGCAGCTCTTCTGAATGAGGGTGTTTTCTAGCACACAGGCCCTGTCAATATGTGCAGGTGTGCTCATTTAAGGCAAGGCTCAGGGATACAAAGCTGGCCTAAAAGAATCTATCAGGCCATAAAGTTTGCGGTTGTGGGAGGGATTATCAGACATTGGGGTCATTAAACTCTTCCAGAAATATGACTCAATATGTGAAAAGCCCTGTCCAAGATCAAGGTCTAAACACGGGGTTCTGAGTGAGGTTTAGATAATACAACTCATAAAGAGTTAATGATGTATTTTCTGTTTAAATTTGTTTACATGCAAAAAAAAAAAAAAAAAGAAAAAGAAAGAAAAGGCGGGTTGAATAGGTAAATGACATCCAAATTAATGCAGAATTATCTCTAAGTTTCAGTCAGTAATCTTGCAATATTAACTAGTTTAATTTTGTTGTAACTTTGGCAGAACAGTGTATGTCAGGAGTCCCTCAGCAGGCTGGCTAAAACTGTTCTTTCATGAAGAAATGGACAAAGGCAATGATTTAGAGTGGTACAGCTTAATCACACACTGACCTCTCCTTTGCATTGATGTACTCTTATCCTTTTTCTCTGCTATTGAGGTGACTCTGACTTAGTGGTCTGAAATAAAATCTACTAACTTGACCTTCAAGTAAAGGAAAGGTTCTGGCAACTTTTTTCTCGTCTGTACATACTGCATCTCTCCCTGTCTCTGTTCCAACAAGCTGTTGCGCAGAGCTAGGTTGAGCTAACCTTGCCTACCGCGTCGTGTTTTCTCCAAGCAAATGTAGCCTGACTGAGGACAGAGCAGTGTGTGTGTGTACGTGTGTGAAAGGGCCCTTAAGGGCAGTTAATACGGGATGTCTTCCTTGTCTATTTTCCCTTCTTCTGCGGCAGGTAAACGTAATTTGTTCTGCTTCAGGAGGCCTCGCAATCTGTACCGACACAAGGCAACTTCGTGGCAAACACACCTTCCCTTCTGTTGCGCTTCACACTGATCCTCTGGCGGTTTGATTGCGTTTCTTTTCCTGCAAGTAAAAATCAGCTTTTTATCCGGGCTCCCTAAGGAAGCCGCCTTGTAGATCAGTGCTGCCTTTCTGCTCACGTGAAATCCTCTCCACTGTTTGTTTTCATGTTACTTTTGACCGAATTGGAAAAATCCAAAATTCAATGACTGTACAACTTGTGTGGCTGGGAAGGGCCCCATATTAACGCTGGGCAGAGGAGGAGGCAGGGGGAAGAATAAGGGAGAGCCGCGCAGTTTTGGTGAGCGGCTTGGCCCCGTGCAGAGCTCCAGACTGGGAGTTCACGCCCTGGGGAACCTTTGTTACCGCCGGCTCTGGTTAAGGCTCAGCCCCGTGCCTGCCTGCCGCTGCTGCGGGAACGGGGTAGCCCCGCTCCTGCCCTTATGTAACTGCCTTAGCAGAGCTGTGCCAGGGTAACTATTTCGAGCAGCAGTGGCCCTCTTCAAAGCCCGTACGCAATAAACCGTGCGGGACTAGGCCGGACATAGGAGCAGGGGAGCCAGGGGAATCAGGACAGGGCGCTGCGAGGCTGTGGCCGGAATGTGGTGCCGTGAGGCGAGGGCATTTCGGTCGAGCTATGGCCTCACGCGGGCGGCAGCTGGCACGGGAGAGGCTCGCAGGCCGGGCCGAGTTCACTGTGCCGGAGCGGTATCGAACGATCCGCCGCCGCCAAGGAACCCGTCAGGACAAGTGTGGCGGGGTGGGCTGCGCTCGGGCAGGTATTTACGGTAATGCGGTCGTTACGGTAGCGCGGGAGGGCCTACGTGCGCGGGGGCGGGGCGGCGCGCGCGCG
>VWYP01027865.1:76436-103426 GCA_013400435.1 Pycnonotus jocosus | reverse complement strand
GGGGCGCGCTGTGCATTGTGCGCCGAGCAGCGCCGGGCGCGCGTGACGTCACTTCCGCGCTGGGCGCCGCCGCCGCACGGGATGGCGCTGGGAAGGCCTGGCGGTACAATGGAGGCGGGAGGAGGAGGAATCCCTTCCCTGGGGCTCCCGCCCGCGGCCCGCCGGGAGGAGGCGCAGTCGTGCGGATCGCACGGTGCCCTTGGGAGAGGCCGGCAGTATCCCGCTGCCCCCGTGGTGGGCGGGTGGTGATGGTGTTGCGGGTCTGAAGGCGCGGCGGGGCAGGAGGGGTTTTTTTTTTTTTTTTTTTTTTTTCCTTTTTTTTTTTTTTTTTTTTTTTTTTTTTTTTTTTTTTTTTTAAATTGGGATCATAACATTGAGGGCCGTACTGGCTGCTGCGTGGTGTATTGGCAGCTTCCGTATGCTAAATAATTTCTGATTGGAGACAAGTTTTGAGTCTCCCGTGAAAATTTAAGATACAGGGTTTTACCTTGGTGACATAGCAGCAGCATTCCGTTTAAAGACATTAGTGCTTACCTCAGGCTGTAGCTTGCTGCAGTGTACAAAATCAAAGCCATCATATAGATTCTATTCCCAATTAAACTAAAATTTTCAACAATCAAAATAAATCATTGTTTCTTTTACAGGAGATGGTAAAACAGAGCAAAAGCCTGGTGAGAAAAAGAGGGGAGTGAAGAGACCACGTGAAGATCATGGCCGGGGATACTTTGAATACATTGAGGAGAACAAGTATAGCAGGTAAAGAGGATTGATGCTGAGCAGCATTTTGTGATGAGGAGGGACAGAGTACAGAAATGTTATTTTAACTTCGTGAAAACATAGGTAGCTTTACTATGTTTTGTTTGGTTTTGTTTTTTTCAGGGCCAAGTCCCCTCAACCACCTGTTGAAGAGGAGGATGAACATTTTGACGACACAGTGGTTTGTCTTGATACTTGTGAGTAAACACGCTTTCCTTTGCTCTGGAAAGATGTGGTGTTAAGGCTTTTAATCTCAATGCCACACTTTCTGAAACGGGGAGGATACATTTGTTGATTTTCGTTACCAGGTAACTTAGATGAAATTAGAAAAATACTGTGTTTGCACCCGGTTTTAGCAAACAAAAGAACAGAAGGATATATGAGTATATTAGCAGCTATAAGCTTGGTTTTCCTAGGAAGTCTGTAGTGATAGACAGTTCCGTGAAGAAATCTTAGACCACTGACATGGTCTGGAAGCTTAGGTGGGTGAGTGTAGAGTGCGCATAGAACGCCCTAGAGACAGCTTGATGAAACAGCTGTCCAGCACCACTGCCCAGAAAGCTCAGGGAGTCAGTAGCATAAGTGCTTACAAAGTACAGTTTGAGAAATGAGTTTCCTACACAAGTTCCCCTGTTTATGTACCAACCAGTGGAATTTTCTTTCTGTCTTTTAATAAATTCAACAAAATCTGGTAATGCCTCCTCAGAAATGACCCATTCATGTAACCTATGAATGTGTGGGCTTTGGGTGGTGGCTTGTGCAAGTGGGATGGCAGAGGGAATTGGTCAGCAGAGCATAGAAATTGAAAAGTGCCTGCAAACAGGGTTTTTTTTTAAGCAGATTAAAAACATTACTGTTAACTGTAACATACCATAATGGCAGCATTGACATAGTTATTCTTGAGGGTAAGTATAAGGACTCAGCACAATATTAGGTAACTTGACCTCGAAGTAATGCTTGAACTTGTTGGATTCTTACAGTGCCATGGAAGGAAAGCTTAACTTTTGGCATTGTCTGGTATATTTGTTAGAAGTTTCAGGTGGTTTTATTCCACAAGAAATTATTTGGAATGGAAGGAAGTTTTAGTTTACAGTCACTTAAGTCACTGAATATGCCATCCCTGACATTTTGCTGATTAAGTCTCAAGTTTCTAGCCGCTAACCTGGTGAGTAGCCACTTCTGTGGGAGCTTTGGATTTATCCAGTAGCTGAATAAATAGCTACTTTTCATTATTATTGTTTCTAGTAATAGTAGTATTTTACAGTAGAAAATCTTGTTACTGTACAAAATCTGATCTTAAATGTTGACAGACTCTTCAGAGATAAGATTGAAACACAGCTGTAAGGCTGAATTGTGTAACAAATTGGCACTATCTCTTCTGGATGGTGATCCAGATGTGTAAGAGGTTTAGCCACTGTTAAATGCATTTTACTACCAGTGTCTTACAAAGAAGCTGTGACTTCAGATTCTGTTCTCATCTCCCAATTTAAAGGTAGCCTGCAAAGGTGGGTTTCTTCTATGTGTTATCTGCTTTTCCTGCAACAAACGTGAGTTAGCAGTACTAATGAGAAGACACTTAGATCACTAATAGTATTTTTTGAATTGGGGATGGCTGTGTTCAAACAAAACAAAATTTTACACATGAGAGTTGCCAGTTGTACAGGAAAACTGCATTTTAGTGTATTCTGGCATCATGGAGGTTTTACAGCAGAGCAGAATTCCTCACTGTTTGCTCATTTTGCTCCTTTTTTGTAACCATCAGATAGGGTTGGAGCTGCTTCTGTGGATTCCTTGCTCTGGGGAATTCAAGTGTTGCATGCTGCACCTCTTGTTACCGTTTGGCATTGTTTTTCTGAAACCCACTGAGAGATTCATTTGCAATTTCATTGTGTGCAGCTCTGAAGATGCTTGTAAAACCAAGGTTCTGCTTAGGTTCTTAGAGTGGTAGGTGAATTCATGGTGTGTAGGTCGTGTTTCTGAGCTGAAGTGGGTTCTCTTAGCACACTCTCTGTGCTTAGCATATCTGCATCTGATTTAACTGCCTTTAGTTTAGTAGACATAATCTAATTTGACTTGCTAATTGACTATATTAACCAAAGACTACGTTCAGTACTTAAAACATTTGAGTTCACATTTACTTCTTAGCAGCCCTTGGGTTTGGGCTTGAGCAGTGAGACTGCTTCAGAATCAGGTCTCTAGAGGGTACTGTGGAGAGCACAATGCAGATGGCTCTCTATTGATGGAAAGAGGTAACTGACAAAGAGGGTTCAAAGAGATAAGGTGAAAGTTAGGGGGTTTTAAGCAGATGGAGAAATTAGAGGGAAATTGGGTGACAGAAGTGAAGATGGCACCTTGAAAATGACTTGTTAGCTAGTTTTTCCCTAAGATTTTTGGCTGAGCTTCAGTCTGCAGTTTCATCTAGACATGTTGCTTCTCTGAAAGATCTTGGTTACTTGCTGGCAGTTTGTGTTAAAAATCACCTTTGAAAGCTGGCATCATCTTTAATGCATAAAATTGGACACCTGTATTTTATTTTGTAATTAGAGTAAACAGAATGATTTTTATGTTAACAGATAACTGTGACCTACATTTTAAAATCTCAAGAGACCGGTTTAGTGCTTCCTCTCTGACCATGGAAAGCTTTGCTTTCCTTTGGGCTGGAGGGAGAGCCTCCTATGGAGTTTCTAAAGGCAAAGTCTGCTTTGAGATGAAGGTGAGTTATGTTTATGGGAGACTTGCATGCTTAAATATTTATAATTGTCACATTTTTTGGACTTGGTTGAAACTAATTGATGTTAACAGGACTCTTAAACAGCTGTCTCTTACAAGAAGATGGCTCACTTTGCAGAACCGTTTTCTCTTTTATAAGAACTTGCATTTAACAAACAAAAACCACCCACAAAATTACAAAAAAAAAAAAAAAAACCACCCACAAAACACTGCATTTGTTCTAAACGTGAGACTTTAGGTCTCATTTTTTAACCGCTAATTCTATTTGGCATCTCATGCATCAACACTGAAAGTATTTTATACTCTAGTCAGAAGTGTGCTTGTACTTTCTGAAGATTACAAAAAGCTTGACTTTTTTTATTCAAAAGGGATATAAATTATCCCACTAGTCCTTTCTGGTTCTACTTAGTCTTTGAGTTTGATCTTCTCTGGGGAGGGATTTGGGCTGGATGACCTCTAGAGGTCCCTTTCAACATCATTAACTCTGACGTGATGCATAGAATGTGAGTATTTAGCAGGTAGTTGAATTTTGAGAGCATGAGTTCTCCTGAAGGATGAGATTGGCAAAGAGCAATCAGCCTTCTTCGTTTTATTAAACGTTTTCTCCAGCTTGTTGATTGGCCTGTGTACATTAATCAGTGCTCTTCTAGTGCTTTCAAATGTAAGTGTTACTGTAAGAATTGGATAGTGATAGCATGATCCAAGTTTTTGCATGGAGTGATTTCTGTGTCTGTTGATACCTATAACTTTGGAAGGCCAGTGAAGTGAAATTTACGTCACTGTATATTGTCCTGTTTGCTTTTTCATGAGTTTCAGCTCAGTCACCTGACCAGGATAGTTACAGAGGTTGATGGGATACTCATGGGATTTTCACTTCACTTCAGTAATGTTTGTAAAGAAAGTTAAAAAACGGCTGATTGCATGTAGATTCCAGTGCATTTAGGTGGTTTGTTGGGGTTTCTGGGGTGTTTTTGTTTGTTGCTTCTTTTAAAATCTGGTTATGTTGTTTAGAAGCTGGCAGCTTGCCCAGGAAGTCTGCCTACAGTAAAATGGGATAGTGTAATACTTTCTCTAGTCTCTAAGAAGCTGATTTTTAATATATTGCACATTTTCTTAGCTAAGTAATTTACTGTTAATCCCAACTTCATAGCAAGTGGGTTTTTTAAAAATAAATGTACATGTTGATTGTGATTCTAAAGGACTGAAGGCTTTTGACCACTGACAGGAACTGCTGTGACAAAATGATGAAGATTTATGGTATCTTCAATCTTTATTGCTAAGTCAGGAGATGGAACTGTTCAGTCACTAGTTGTGGTTTCATCTTCTTGAACATGTTTTGTTTTTGCAAAAGCTGATCACTTAGACTTAGCAAAGATTTAACCAAAGTGTACAGGTTCCAAGTGTTACTTACTGTTCTTTCATCTTGTTAGTGTGTAATAAATATTGCTTACCTTTTACTGATTAATTTAAAAATAGGTTACAGAAAAGATTCCTGTTAAACACCTGTATACAAAAGACATTGACATACATGAAGTGAGAGTTGGCTGGTCACTGAACACAAGTGGAATGTTGCTCGGTAAGACTTCAGTGTTTGCTTTTGTGTTGAAGTTTCAAATAATTTTTTTTTTCCGAAGCAGGGGGGCCAAGTTTAGTGATTGTAGTCTGTGTGTTGTGAAAAGTGGTCTTAATTTGAGTCATTCACTGGAAATGGTGAGAGAAAGTTCATTACTAGCACCAAATAAAGTCATAAAGTATTCAGACCTGTAAGGGTTAGGGCCATAATTTAAGAATTAATTCTTCCAGTGATCATGTATGGATTGTAGAGAACATTGCTCCATACCTGACGAGATAAAGGATTTGTCTTTTTCGTGTAGTGTCATAAGTAGAAAAAGGGGAGTTGCCCTTCCCTCCACTTTTAAAGGGTGTAAAATTTAACCCATGGTAACTGCGTTGTTTTGGGGGTTTTTTTGTTGTTGTTGTGTTGTTGGTTTTTTTTTTTTTTGCTTGGTGGGAAAATCCTAATTTCTGAAAATAGCTGGAAATAAAGAAGTACAACTTTGTTATATGTATGACTAATAATATTTATAACTTGATGCTGAAACACATCTTTGGGGGAAATATTGGTGAGTTGGTATGTTCTGAGATCAGCAGCAGCTTTCTATTTAAGTTACACCTGAGTCCTTGTGTTTGACACTTCTGTTAGCTTGTTCCTTGCAGCTTCATCCTCAGCTGTTGCATAGGCTGACTGTCTGCTAAACTCCCTTTAAAATGGGAGGGGTAAGTGCTCCTGGAGACTAACTTCAGAAAGCCTTTCTGACTACGTTACAGCAGGTATACCACTGCATAATCAGGTCTTCGCAGTTTAAAAATACTTGTTCATGTCTTTATCTGACAGTTCAGCTTTTATTGTCAGCATGAATCTGGAATCAGCAGCATAAGGCACTTTAACAGGGATGAGGAAACACTGCTATTCTATCTCAAGTGAAAGTATTGAATGGAAAAATGAGCTTGTATAGCTGTTGGGGAGGCATCATGGCTTGTTTTGGCATTAATAAAAACACTCTGAACAGCAGCTCACTTAAGTAGCTGCAAGATGATTTATGTCTAAAAGGTTAGATGGGAAAGCCTATTTGTAATTAGTTTAAATTGTTCCTTCAGGTGAAGAAGAATTTTCTTATGGGTATTCCCTAAAAGGAATAAAGACATGCAATTGTGAGACTGAAGACTTTGGTGAGAAGTTTGATGAAAATGATGTGATTGGATGTTTTGCTGTAAGTTTTCACTTATATTTTCTTTTGGGGGAAAACATCCTTGAATTTTTAGACTGCTTTGATGTTAGAAGCAGTAAAGCAAATACATAAAATCATGGGAGCAAGACAAGTTGTTTAACATAAGCAGGCCATAGAAGCAGCAGCTATTACTGACAGTGACTGCTAGCAACATGATTTCATATTCATGGACAAATGTCTTTAAAGCCTTTTAATAAAAATGCAGATCTTGAACAAGACGATCTTTGATAGTGACTCATTAGAAGAGAAAATTGGCTTTAGTTCCTTTATGAAATAACAGTGTTACAGAAATTGAGTGAACACAGCCAGTAGAGTGAAGTGACTAATTAACTGCATAAAGTGAGCTAATTTTATCCAAAATAATGCTTTGTCTGAAAAACAGAATTTTGATGGTGATGAAGTGGAGCTCTCATATTCCAAGAATGGACAAGAGCTTGGTGTTGCATTCAAAATAAGCAAGGAAGTTCTTGATGGAAGACCACTCTTTCCACATGTTCTCTGCCATAACTGTGCGGTTGAGTTTAACTTTGGTCAGAAGGAGGAACCTTACTTCCCTGTTCCTGAAGAGTATACCTTCATCCAGAAGGTTCCCCTGGAGGATAGGGTCCGAGGACCAAAGGGACCTGAGCAAAAGAAGGATTGTGAAGTAAGTTTCTTCTGATCATCTCACAAGTTGTTAAAGCAGATGGATGAAAATGGTAGAGATAAGGAGACTATTCCACCTCACTCCTGAAATTTTTCTTTCAGAACTTTAATACTTAGTGTCTCATGACCTGTGTGCTAAAACTACCTTCCCCACCCTCACATCCCCCATCAGTATCCATTAGGCTTGCTGGGCTAAGTTGTGTATTAAAGAAAATCTTTGGACTAGTATCCCAAATACAGAACTTTCTGTCATAGGTGGTGATGATGATTGGCTTGCCTGGAGCTGGCAAGACTACTTGGGTTACCAAACATGCAGCAGCAAATCCTGGGAAGTACAACATTCTTGGGACAAATACTATTATGGACAAAATGATGGTAAGTGATAAGACATCTTGTTTTTGATATATTGAAAACTTGCTGTAAATCTTTGGCTGCTATGGGGTTCTTTTGTTATCAAAGAAACTGGCTGCATGTTAGCAACCGACCATTCTTGTTGAAGAAAAGACTGGCTGTGGCACTTAGTGCCATGGTCTGGTTGACAGGATGGTGTTAAGTCATAGGTTGGACTCAAGTGACCTCAAAGGTCTTTTCCAACCTAATGATTCTGTGTAAAGGTTTTATTACCCTGCTGAGCTGCTGATTGACACATGGCATTCTGAAGCTTTTTGTGCTAGTATGTAAGAAATAATCATCTGTTGACTGTTGAATGTATTTCTAGTTGTCTATACATCACTGTTCTCAGAATGGAACTTTAGCTGGAGTTAGTATTGTGATAAGCATACCTTAAACGGAATGGTACCAGTTTTTATGGAGTCTTTGTTTATAAATCTCTTACTGTTCTATGGAGGGTTGAGAACTTCAATTATGAGTTTGCAGCAGCTGTGGCCTTGAATTGCACAACCCTTGAAGTGTGGTGGAAAGCATTTAGCAAAGAAAAATGTCAGCCACACATATCAGGATTGCACTGACTAACTCTGGGAAATCTCTCCACAGGTTGCAGGTTTTAAGCGTCAAATGGCAGATACTGGAAAACTGAACACTCTGTTGCAGAGAGCTCCACAGTGTCTTGGAAAGTTCATTGAGATTGCAGCTCGTAAGAAGCGGAATTTCATTTTGGATCAGGTAGAAGCTTCAGCGAAAAACGGTTCAGGAAATTTGTTAGAGGCTGTATTGTAGTAATTAATTGGGATTAAAGTTACATTGTAATCGCAGTTGTTTCAGTTACTGACTTAGTACTCATTCAGGGGACACAAAGTTGAGATATTACTAGGAATGCTTGTCTGAACTTCTCTAGATTTATGGGATGTGGGAGGAATAGTGTTTTAACACGTTGATACGAACTCGTTAACTTTGCATTATGCAGCATCTTTATGTCCAGTTATTTGTAAACTTCATTGCAAGCTCTTGTAGAAGTGAAGTCTATACACCATAAGTTGACTTCCTTAACTCTTACAATGACAGCTACGTGTAGTAAGTTACTGCATTTTTTTCAGACAAATGTGTCTGCAGCTGCGCAGAGGAGAAAAATGTGCCTGTTTGCAGGCTTCCAGCGCAAAGCAGTTGTTGTTTGCCCAAAAGATGAAGACTACAAGCAAAGAACACAAAAGAAGGCAGAGGTGGAGGGAAAAGATCTTCCAGAGCATGCAGTTCTCAAAATGAAAGGCATGGAACATAATCCTATACTGTGTTTTAGGATGCTGAGTATCTGTTTAAAGGATTAAGTAAACGTGAAGTCTAAAAAATCACTTTATCTTAAACAGTTGTACTTATACAAAACTGGAAGACTATTGTAACTTGGTAGGATAACACTATATTGTGTTCCCTCTGCTGCAGTCCTTAACACTACTCAGTTATGGTGATACGCTTCATGCAGATGCACAAAGCTGTCTTGGCATAAAGTGCCCTATCTATATACGTGACATATTTGGCAGAAACTGGTGTTCTGAGTGGAGGCTTATTAAAAAAAAAAAAAAAAAGATAGGCAGAATGTTTTTGAGGTTTGGAACAGTACTGGCAACTCCATGAAGACCTGTTTATTTCCTTTGTCACTGTTATATTTCTTAAATGCTCAGATTACATAATTTTGTCCCTATGCTGACGGGATGGGAGAGGGTGGGAGGAAGAATGGGGGAAAGGTGGTTAAATTGCGGCTTTGAGTGTAGCTGAATGTAGATGCTGAATACTCAGTGTTTTTGCAATTATAGGGAACTTCACACTGCCAGAGGTAGCAGAATGTTTTGATGAAATAATCTATGTAGAGTTACAAAAAGAAGAAGCTCAGAAGCTTTTGGAGCAGTATAAAGAAGAAAGTAAGAAAGCTCTTCCACCAGAAAAGAAACAGAACACTGGCTCAAAGAAGAACAAGAAGAGCAATAAAAATCAATTTAATAGGGGTCAGAGAGGACGTGGAGGATTCAACATGCGGGGCAACTTCAGAGGAGGAGGTGAGCATAGAAATAAATGACTTCTGGAGGTTGCTGCTGCTGGGGGAAAAAGGTCGTAGTACTTGCATTGCAATTATGCAGTGGGAACCTCAATCTCAGTTTCAGTAAGCTTAATGCTCCAGTGCATAGTTAATTGTCCAGCTGAGTGAGAGGCTTGTCATCCCTTGGATGGCACTGTTCGTCTGCGTGTAAGAAATATGTGAGACCTAACAATTAATGAAGGTAACTCTCCTTGCAGTCCCTGGCAATCGTGGTGGATACAACAGGAGGGGAGGCAACATGCCTCAGCGAGGTGGTGGAGGTGGCGGCGGTGGCGGTGGCAGCAGCGGAGCAATTGGCTACCCCTATCCTCGCGGCCCTGTCTTTCCCAGCAGAGGTGGCTACTCAAACAGAGGAAACTATAACAGAGGTGGAATGCCCAACAGGGGAAACTACAACCAGGTGATGCTTTGAGGGAGGACTGGCTGGTTGAACCTACAGTACTTTGGATGATGTTGTTTATAGCGTCTGATGACCTGTGAGGAGTCGCAAACTCGGTTGTGGTGCTGCACTGAGGCCATGCTGCAAGGCCTTTCTAGTTCAGTGCATGTGCCCAGGGCTCTGAATGTTGTGTAACAACTGCTGATGCAGGGGGTTCATGTTAGGGCTGTACCTCTGTCCTCTTAAAAATGAAGATTTTTAGTTCACGTGTGAGGGCTTGTCTTTGGCTTTTTGTGTGTTTCTTCCCCTTCCCCAATAATAGCAACTGTTGTTTGGTCTGAGGGTCAAAGGGTATCTTTATCAAACGTGTAGGGAGTTTTCTGAAAACAGCTCTGCAGAGTCTTTGTTTTGGTGTCTGGTATCAAATGCAACTATTAAAGACACACTAGCCTAGATTTTACCTGATGGAATATCAGTGAAGGTATTGGAAAACAAAAATGGGATTACTGAAGAGCCAGCAGATGGAGCCCAAGCCAGTAAACATGGCTCAGGTTTGCCTAATACTGACAAACAGGGGAAAAGCAAAATTTTAAGTAGTTATATCAGTGTCCCTTTGTTGTACCACAACTTCTGTTTGAAGTTTTGTGGCCTAGCTCTTCTATTTTCAGTTGTGTGACCCATATCCTTTTGTCTGATCAGATAACATATCCTTGTAGCAACTACAGCCTTTGCTAACTAAAAATAGACAAGCTCTTGTATTTTTAGTTGTCCTGGTGCATTTAGCAGCTGGAAATAGGGTGAGTCAAAACTGGATTAGCCAGCTTTCCAGACCAGGCAACAACAGTTGGAGCTGATGTATTAATGCTGAGGTTCTTGCCCCATGCTAAAAAAGCAGTTGCTTAGAGGGGAGGGAGGAAGTTTTTGGTATTCTAGTGTTTTTCTGTTCACCTGGGGCTGACACTTTTATACAGTGTGTGCTATTTTGGTGATAATAAAACTGGTATTCAGACACTGTGAAAAATGCATGTAGACGACGTAGTTAAAAACTGTTGTCTTCTTGCAGAACTTCAGAGGAAGGGGAAATAATCGTGGCTACAAAAACCAATCTCAGGGCTACAACCAGTGGCAGCAGGGTGTAAGTAGTCCCAACTTCACCTTTTTACTAGTTGTTAACTTGAATGTTGCAAAATGCTGACTAAAATAAATAGATGCATAATAAAAAGTGGATAGCAAAATCTTCTAATGCTAGGTAATGTCGCTATAAATAGCTTCCTGTGCAAAACTTAATCTGCCTTGATGGTCTTGATATATCAAATACCAGCTGTGGCTTAATGTTCTTAATGGTATGTAGTACTTGGCTTCACGTTACTGTTGTGAAGTGAACTTTCAACTGCCTTCAGTTGTTCAGGAACTGACTGCTGTTGGAGAGGACTTTAATCTTCTCAAGTTCCAGGGGAACTAGATGTTTGTTAAATGGTTTTGGGTTTTTTTTCCCAAGTAAGAAACTTAACCATTATGTGATGGCCGGTTGAAACTAACTTATTTGTTAATCTGTTGCAGCAATTCTGGGGTCAGAAGCCATGGAGTCAGCATTATCACCAAGGATATTATTGAATACCCAAATAAATGAACTGATACATATTTCTCCAAAACCTTCACAAGAAGTCGACTGTTTTCTTTAGTAGGCTAACTTTTTAAACATTCCACAAGAGGAAGTGCCTGCGGGTTCCTTTTTTAGAAGCTTTGTGGGTTGATTTTTTCTTTTCTTTTTTTGTACATTTTTAATTGCAGTTTTAAAGTGATTCGTAAGAGAACCTCAGCATTGTGCACGAAAAGAGAATGTGTCAGTATTTCAGGGTTCTACATTTTATCTGTAAAATGTGACTTTTTTTTTACCACAACAAAAGTAAAACGTTGCTTTGTACCTGGTGTCTTTTTATTAAAGAATTTTCTCCTTTTTCCCCATCCCCCAATTTCTAAGAAACAGTCGTGAGTCATGTCACAATACGATAGCAATGTTAGCAACCAGATTCGTATGGAGGCATCTTAGTAGCCCTCAAATACCACGAGATTATGTAAAGCTCCCTATTACACTCCATCCTCTCTATGGAGCTCTTGGGTGGGGAGGGGAGGAGGGGGAGGCAAAAGTTTCTGGCAATAACTAGGACTTTTTTGTAACATTTGGAACTCAGTAAGATTTTGGGGGCAAAGAGGAAACCTAGGGCTAAATAGTGATGGTGGAGTGTATGTAGAAGCTCTTAAAGTTGTAAGACTCGGTTGCTTTATTTGTGGAGGCTCAAACTTGTGAAGGTACAACACCATAATTTTTTTTCCATTTGTTCTGCATTTTGATTCTGAAAAGAAGCTGGCTTTGCCCATTTCTTATTAAACAAAACTTGTTGTAAATCCAGTTGTCTAATGGGATCTATATGAAGTTAGCTGTGTGTCTGTGTAACTCTTTCCCCACAAAATACTGTATACCTAGTGTGCTTGTAGTAGTTACTCCACCATTTTGTAAGCTAATGAAACTGTGAGTCACCCATTTTATATCTTAATTTTTAATCATGTCAATTCTCAAATGGGTGTACCTCCTTAGCCTGCTGATTACTTTTCTCTTTAAAGAAAGTGGGTGGAGAAGTTTAACTCTAGACGTTTGTTTGCAATAAAATGAATTCATTTTACTCTTGTTTGGGATTGTCGCCATCAAGGTCTAAAATCCCGTTAATGCTATAAAGAGAATGTACAAAAGCAACGATGTCGGACAGTTTTAAACTCATTACTGTACATGCTGAAATACTTGTGTTTCTTTAAAAAAAATGGTGGTTGCTCTGTTAGAGATCTATCACATGTATAATTCACAGTTTAACATGGTTATATGTATAGGGCAGAAGTTGCGTTTTGAGTTGCGTTTGCATCATGTAAAATCCACTTAACCTCTTTATTGTAAAATAGATGTTAGGGAAGGAGCGGGAGAAAGACAGGGAGTAGGACAAGAGGGAGGATTGTCATGGAGTTTACCAGAGAGCTTCAATTTGTTTTAACTGCTGTTTTGTTCAGCTTTATGCTTCTGTAAAACGGTAGTGGCAATGTTAGCTGCTAACTTGCTTTTTAATGCCATAAGACAGGGAAAAGATGTACCCATTGTACGAGAGACATGGAGTACACGTGTGAGAACACGTGGCACTGCCACCACCGGCGTCCTGGGGTGTGCTGGCAGTCCCTGTGACAGTGGATGGACTAGCAGAGGCTTCCTGGCAGTAGCCTAGAGCTAGAGTCGTGTGCTGTGCTTGAAACTTTTCTCCAGTGTTAGTCAATTTCTAGTAGTCTTCAGAAGTAGAGATAAACTTGTGTTGCTCTTTTAGCTTTTATAGCAGATGCCATTGCATATTGACATTAAACATTAACAGCACCACCTCCTTGTTAATAGTGCTTTAAATCATCCCTTTACTTTGAATGAGAAAAATGTAAATTGTCTTAAAAGAAACACTATTTAATGAAATTTGGGGAATTAAAACCCAAATATGTTTTGCTGAAATGGAGTTTTCTTTAGACTTGCAAAAAAAAGTTTAGTGTAATTAAAGTCCATTTCCCTTTACCCTCCTCACAAGAACTAACACTTTGTATGAAGTGCTGATCCTTTGCTTATTTTGGTACTCTATAAAATTATATAGTCTTAAACTAAAATATAAGAGCCTACACTTACTATGTGGTTGTAAAGCCTGTATTTCAATTCAAAAGTCTGGGATGTTTTGTTTTCAGTTTCTTTGCTGTATGGTGTTTAAAAAAAACCCCAACACAACAGCCACACGTTAAGTGCTTCAACTCTCACACTCAAAAGGAGTATCCTGTTTCTATTAAAAATACTCCTCTCCAACAGAAGCTGTTTTGATAAGTTCAGCACTATCTGAGGAACAGAATTCAAAAAAGATTCAGTACATGCTCTGCTGGGACGTGTAGCTCAGAGGGGGTGGAAAGGTCCGTACATCCTGCTCGTGATTTGTCACAGGTGGAGAGCAGCGCTCGCACGCAGCCGTGTATTCAGCCTGCGTCCGCCCACACAGACTCAACGTAGCTCTGAATATTCCTGGAGAAGGGATTTATTTTGCCATGTGAAAAATGGCTTTTATAGAGAAGCAGTTAGCTAGGATCACTAGTACTAAAAAACCCCACAGTTTGCATTTTAAAAGGGCAATATGAAGCTTAGCTGGTGGCTATAGGAAGGTGAGGAGGGCACAGTTGTGCATTGCCAAAACGAGAGCGCTGAGCCATCTGTCACGTTCAGTGATTTCTTGCCGCCTACAAGGGCTTGTTTACATGCAGAAAAGTACCTGGATTAGAGGAGCCGTGCTGCTGGTGGCGGTGGCACAGATAGTGGCCATACATCGCCGGGGTTTGGGTTCATGTTTTGGGGTGGTTTTCCATTTGGAGTGCAAAAGTGGGTTTAGCTTGTTCTGAGATGGGATTTTTCCTAACAGAGTACAAACCTGGGTAGCCTCAGGTTTGGCTCTGCGACAGTAGGGCCATAGTGCATGGTGCCTGTGCAGCTGTTGGCAGCGGTGCCGGTGCTGCCGGTGGTGCTGTCCTTGCAGCCGAGTCTGATGAAGCTGCCGCCATCTCATCGCCACCGGGCCGTGGCCGCCCCAGCCTGCTTGAGAGGGCTTTGCACGCTTAGCGCCAGGCTCAAGGCGGGGCTGTGCTGCGTGTCCCGGGAGGAAGCGCCCGGTTATCAACCAAACAAACTCCAGTTGTATTCCTGCCTTTGCTAGTAACAGTCGCTAGGATACACACTGTGTACATGGAGGTGCTTCCCCGACACGCCACGGTCTTGGCGAGGGGCAGCGTCCCGCGCGGAAGGACTTTGTAAACAGACTCAGCTGTGGCACACCAGGGGCACGTTTTGGTTCTGAGGTGGCTCATGAGATCCCTGTCCCCAAACGCGGCCCTGCTGTCAGGAGCTGGCCTTTCCAGTGTGCTGGGTTGCTTCCTCTGCTGCACCCGGAGTACTCGGCAGAGCTGCCACCTGTGTGCAGGAGCTCAGTGTAAGTGGCAACTGTACAGGAGCTCCTTTCAGTGCCTACTGCAGGACAGCTCAGCAGCGAAAATATTTTTAGATGTTGTGCCCACTTTTTCTGATAGTGGAAGTAATTAAATCAGTCTTCTGGCAGCACCCTGAGCAGTACAAGCCACTTGCATTAAAAGAAAAAATCTTACTCATGGTGTAAGCCACTTTTTTTTTCTTCTTGCAATGCTCCAAGCAGTGCTTTTAATAGAAATAGGTGATGAAGTCATCTTTTAAGATTAGGAAGTTTCCTTGTCCATGACCTTTTGAAAAACTAGGCCAGTGCTTTCTAACAGGGCAACCTCAGACTAAGCCACAAGAAATCAAACTGAGTTGCAGAGATATGAAATACTTTGACACTTCTGCAGATGTTAGCTGCCAGGGGCTGGGCTCTCCCAAGCAAAGAAGCATGCACGCGCTTGTATTTGCAAACTAGCAAGGGAGGAGTAAGTACAGCTGGAGACAGCTTGGCCCAAAGCACTGTGGAGGATAGGGAAAGCTCCAAGGTGTCAGAAAAAGCTGCTGAGGGGAAGGCAGCAACTCAGAAGAGCAGCTTTGTAACTGGGGTGTGTAACAGATCGGCTGTGGTGAAGTTAGAGCAGCGCCTCTCGCACATCCTCATCCCAGGCAAAGCCCCCATGCAGGGAGACAGGGGAAGGAGGCCTTCTCTTTAAACAGTGGCAGATTAGTGGATGGTTTTGTGCAGCTTCTCTGCTTTGCTAGGCACCAGCCATCTCCTCCAGCACAGAAGGCCTCTCCAGGGCCACCCCTTACAGGGAGCTGGCTGAAATCAGGACTTGGCCAGCAATTACTCTGGATGTCACTCTTGCCGTAGTTTGTCTTTCTGCCAGTACTGGGAGTGACGAGGATTCAGTAAGGAATTGGTTGCTATGTAAACTTAGCTGTAGCTTAAAAAAGACCCACAATGCTTAACATGTTGTCAACATCAATAGCAAAAAACAAAGGCAAGTGTAAAAAACCTAGAAATACAATTACTTGTTGGTGACTTGGCATGCAAGTGTTACTTTAGAGCAAGTTTTTGTTCTCTTTTCTGGTTTAGTAGACAATCTTTGATCTGCAGAGTACTTTTGGTCCTAGAAGTTACTAAAATCAAAACTATGGGTAAGACAACTCAGTTTTTCCCTCAAACCTTTTCAAGCTCACAAATTTTTTTTACCACTTGGTAGCCCAGGGCAGATTCAATTTCCATTACTGATGGGGGGATCTGCTGCCTGGTTAGCACAAAAGGACTGAAAGGGTACTTATTTCCCAGTGTTAACTCTCCCTTAGCTAGGATCAAATGGCTGCTTACTCTGGTAACTCTGATAACTCCTCTTCTAAATCCTGTGGCATATAAATGCAAGTATGTGTCCTCTAGTCTGAGTGTGGCCTTAGTTTATGACACATTAGCCTGCAATAACTTTCTGCCACTCTGTGCTCTGGAGGTTCTCTTCAAGATATTAACAAAGATTTGTTTGTCTTAGACATGGGGGCTCCTGAAATGGTGCTGATGCCCAACAGTTGCAAAATTAAAAGGCCCAGAATGGTACTGAAGATCTCCCTGGACATAAATATACACTTAAAATAACCAGTGATTTGTTTACAAGGTGGGAGATGCAGACAGGTCTGATTCTCTCTCTTCAGTTTCCATGTAACCTATTCATATGCAAGCTAGAGCTATATTCGGGCTCTGCTGAACTTTCAGCTGGGACTGTTGAGCAAGCAGGTAAAATAAGCTTTTTATTATAAAAGGACTTTTGTCTTTGCTGTAAGAAAGTGGTGAGAGATGGGGGAAAGAAATTAGTAAGTCTTGAAGGAGGAATTTACTTGTAATATCTTTTTCTGAAAGAAGTGACGCTTGGGGTTTGCTCACATCATGCTCAAAAACAAGATTCAGAAAAGCTGAGCTACCAGAGGCAAGTCCACATGCAGCACCACGTGCAGGTTGTGAACAGCAGAGCTCTGTGCCCAAAGCCTGGCACCTCCACACGCTGCACACTTTGTCATCTCTGCTTTGTGCCCCCTGCTGCTGCCAGAGCACCTGCGATGCTCCCACTACCCAGCCAGGGAGCACTGCATTAGAGAGAACAATTCCTGAAGGCAAAAAGGGATGCTCTTGTGGGAGTCTGGCTGTCCTCTGCATGACACTGGGCTTTTCCTGCTTTGGGTTTTGCAGATTTTCTGTCTCTCTGTAAGCTACAGAATCATAGAGATTTGCTTCTGCACATGGAGTCCATCCTCCCACTTGCAGCAGGACTGGCACCTGTGCTCAGGTCAGCTGGGGCTTTGTCTAGATGATGCTAGAAAAGCTGCAAGGGTGGAAATTACATGGCCTCTCTGGGCTGCCCAGGGCACTAGCCTCAGGGTAAAACAGGCCTGTCCTCCTGCCTGGCCTGGAGCTCCCAAGCTGGAGTTCATGGCCGTTGTCCCTTCCATGCCTCCTGCAGCTATCAGGAGATGTTTGGCTCCATCATTGTAATTGTCCTGCAGATAATATTAGGCTCTTATTAGTTCACCCACAGACTAAATCCAGCTCTTTCCAGAGGACAGGCCTTGAGCTCTGTGTATACCTTAGGAGCCCATCACTGGAATCTCTACAGTTTTTCAACATCCTTGTTGAGCAAGAAGCCCAAAGCTGGACAGCAATATTAGATGCACTGCTCAGCAGTGTCAGTTCTGGTGCATAAGTGCATCCCTTCATCCATTGGCCACGTATTTCCTGATGAAGCCCAGACTGCAGGTTGACTTATTTGCAGAGAGAACACTCCTGGCCCACATTCAACTTGGCAGCCACTCTAAGTCCCATCCTCTTCAACAGGACTGCTATTCAGCTCGCTGCTTCCCAGCCTCTTGTGGACTCTCCATTAGGCAAGCAGCTGCCTTATAAAACAACAATAATAATTTAATTTATTGTTAAATAGTGAGACAAGCACATCAAAAAGAAACACTAGTTGTAAATTACTTGTGCAAATTAAATGTCTTGTTTACTCTGAGACACCTTGGAGAAAGCAGCTGTGATAGTGCAATAAGAACTATTCAGTACTTAAGTATCAGTGAACACATTTAAATGTCACAATCTGGGCATTTGGATCCCAGACCTAGGATATTCTATCAGTCACACCTTTTGCACGAACTTGCCTGCCCCTTTGTTACAAGAAGTATCTCCTGTGTGGACCAGAGCCCACCAAGCGTCACACACTGCCAAAGCTCGAGATGACTGGCTGGTTCTCATACGTGGCTGCGACAGGAGCTGCTTCCTTCAAAGGAAAGGAGGTGGGAGCAATCACTGCGATCCAGTGCTCCAGTCTGCAGGGCTGCACGCTGAGCCCAGACCTGCCTGGCATTGAGAAAACTTCACAGTCTGCTTGGCGCGGGAGAAGGTGGTGGAGGCCGGGAGACACTTCCTGAAAATCAGCATCTCCCCAGCGGCTCCCGGACATTCCTGGGAGGGGGCTGCTGCTGCTGCTGCTGCTGCTGCTGCTGCTGCTGCTGCTGCTGCTGCTGCTGCTGCTACTGCTTCAGCGGCCGCGTTGGCACAGCCCCGGGATATTTATGTGCTTCCACACCCTGGCAGCCAGCCAGTCCCTTTTTATTTTTTTCCTTTAAGGAAACACCCGCAGAAGGGAAACTAGAGACTCCAACCGTTTCTGCAGATCCTCGTGCAGACAATGAAGAAAAGTTTTAAGGGATGATCTTGCTTTTATAGGTACTTGCTGCCTTGAAAAGTCCATTATTTACCAAGTACAAGTATCCTTCTCTAGTTCCAGAATAAACCAGTGAAAAGTACAGTGCTGAAAGCAACTGAAGGGCTGGTGGGGGAGGGGGGGAGTGCACGGGCTCCTCCTGAATGGTGGCTGTATTCCAATTAGCATGGATCCCGCAGGAGGCCGTCGGTAGAGGGACAGTGCTGCTGCTATTTCAGTATCTGAACCCCTCTGAATTTTGTCCGGTTTGGTGCCATACCAGGAGTGTGTGACTTCACACAGAGCTGTGGTTTGTGGCATCTCACAACATTCCTGAAGTGTGGGGAGCGTGGCTGCACGTGTGTCCACACAGCCGTGTGAGGGGGCATCCCTTGCTCTGCTGGAACCGAGCAGTGCTCCGAGGGAGCAGCTTTCCCGGCCATCTGGTAGGATCTGGTTAGTGGCCACTGTGACCCACTTAAGTGCTCTTGAGACAAGTCCCTTTGAGAGCACAGGTGTGGGTGACAGAGATGTACAAACTGAGCTGTGGTGTCCTCAGTAGAGGGATGAAAGGTGACAGAGAAATTTCTGAGTAGAAATTGATGCTGACTGGGAAGGAGAGGGCTGTTGTGCTTGTTAGTGGGGGTAAGAAGCCCTCTAAGGTACTTGTTCAAGGGGACCTTGTGAGGTTTTGGAAGAAAAGGCTGAGCTCTTTTTATCCGTCTGGGAGTCTCGGTAGGCAGTAATGGAAGAATATGACACTGGGATACTATCAGAGCTAAGGAACCGAGTCAAACAAGTTCTGTCACGGCCTCTCAGTGCTGCCTCAGGACAGCCCTCAAGGGCTTTAAATATTGGATGAAAGCATTATAAGCACTGCACATAACAATCACTGGTAGCTCCAGAATTCTTTGAGGGGTCTGAATAGGGTCTTTTCCCCTGTATAACAGGCTGTTAGAATTTTTTTTTCCTCTGTATTTGCTCTGTGAAGGACTCCTCCAACAGCCATTTGTGGTAATGCATCGGCTCAGCAATAAAGCTGTTATTGGCTTTTCATCTTCAGAGATATTGTCACTATCCCAGCCAGTGCCTAAACAAAGGGAGGGGTATTATCTCCCCTTTAATTGCTTAAATAACATTACAAAGAGCAATGGGCAGGTGGGCTGCCTGCATCTCTCATCCTGTTTCCACAGCATCTGTGCAGTGTCACAGTGATGACGGTGGAGAAAGATTTCTCACTGTGGCCACCTGGCAAAGGTAAAGGTGGTAAGAACTCTTGACCTAGATGACAGAAAGCATGAATATCAGCGAGAGTTGTAAAGCTGGTAAGTGAACTCCAAAGACCTGCCATGCATGTATATGCAAGATTGAAGGCCAAGACACTCATGGATAAAAGCACACTGTGAGCACCAGAGTTATCACAAGCCATTTGCCATCAACAGGAGAGATGAGGATCAATTGTTTAGGGAGAAAACTCACATTTGCTGAGAGCACACCTGCTGCTCTTTGTTACAGCATTTGACAAAATAAACAAGGAGTTCAAAAGATATGCAAAGCATGTGCTTCCTTCTCTCCAGAGCAGGAAAAGGCGGAATCTTTGTTTCTGTTTAATACATCACCACACTATACAATCTGGGTATTTTCGGAATGAAAGTGGCCAGTCTAAAGAGAAAGATCCCTGCAGTGGTAATTGTCCACTCCCATGGTACATGTTAGGTACTGCCAGAGGGCTCCTGGCATGTTCAGGAGAGTTGAGGGTTTTGACGCCCTTTTGCTCATGACAGATGACAGAAGCTGGCAGGATTAAAATAGCCTCAGAACAAACTGCTCTTAATCTTGAAAACAAGCAGACATAAGGATGCCCTGACTTATTCCCGCAGGAACAGGCAGACCCCTGCTGGATGGCTCTCAGGCAAACCATGAACTCAAGCAGAAAAAAACCAAAGGAGTGGGTGAAAAAGAGGGGACATATTCTTAGTCAGGGTGCTGTTAGCCATGAACAAAAGCCTGTGTTTTCCTCAAACTGTGTCATCCAAAGTTCTACCTCTCATTAGCCCCCTCCTCCTCCACCACCACCTCCTTCTCCACCTCCACCACCATTTGAAGGTTTAGCAGCTGTACATGCTTAATATAATATTTTCATTTTAAGTGTAAATAAGGTTCCCATTCCAAGACCTTGAGTCACATTGACTAAAACTCAATTTCACTTCTCATGTGGAATTAGTTCTTGGTTCTTCACTTAGGTGGGAAAAAAAAATCAAAGGATCATCTTCTTGAGCATCTGAATATATTTTAAAACTTTGTTTTGATCAGTTTTCAAAGGCAAGAACAACGTATTTGTTTCAAGAGTTGAATGGACCAATCAAACAACTGGGTAACCACTGAGCTCTTGAGCTAAATGTCTGGATAGGAACAAGAGAAGTATGGGAATTAGTCCACTAAGCTGGAGAAAATCTTTTGCTTGGGAGCTCATTACAGCTGAATTCACACAGTACTTCATTGTTACCTGGATTGCTTATACCAAAAATGACAAACATACTTCCTCCAGACCTAAATAAAAAAAACCCTACCAAAAGCCAGGCTCAGTGACAGGACATGACCTTTCCTTTGCAGCACTCAAGGAGCTGGGGTGGGTGGTGACACAGACAGTCTGTACACCTGCAAAATGCAGTGAGGGCCAACATCTCCCTAAAAGCTGTCCTTGTGTCAAGAGGTAAATTCCAAGTTTGGGATGGCAGCTGTAATTGCCTCTGCTGCCACCTTCAGAAAAGTTCCTGGATTTTAAGCCTGTTCCATCTGTCAATTGCTGAAGGACATTTGCTCCTGTGAGAGGCATGGAAGAGCAGAGGCCACCTGATCACAAGCAGCTCTGGGAATGGGGCTGGCAATTAACCTTAGATCTCCAGATTTCAGCCTGGTGCCTCCACAGTGATTTCCCTTCCCAAAGGACTTGGAGGACACATCTTGCACAAATGACCTCTGGCTGCTGCCAGAGTCCCAAGTGTGTGCTCCTGCTGGAGGAGGCTGCTAACACCTTTTCCCAGAGTATTGCTACTGCAGGGAATAGGCAGAGAAAGGTGTCTAGGAGCAATGGAGCCATAAACCCATCTCTTTATTTTGCTGGTGGTTTAGGGTCCTTTAAGGAAGGATTTCACTAATTTCAGGGGTAAAATCTAACTGCTGGTCAGTCACCATTCAGTGACCAAATAACGTAACTGTGGGGAAAATAAACAGGGTTTTAACAACTTATGGTTTCAAGGTGCTCTACTTCATTCTCTCCCTTGTTATGGTTTATTCTGAGGGGGCTGAAAACCAAACATCTTCAAAATTACTATTTCTTTTCCTTCCTAGTAACTGTCTAGCAAGTTTTAATTTAGGCAAAGCAAAGCAAACACTATCATATCTGTAATTAGCTGCAATACTTTTACATTTCAAGTCTGATAATAAAATAGAGGTGTGCTACATATTTCTACCAATGACTTAAAATTTATGAAATTAGCAGTAACAGATAAATAGGGATACAATTCACTAATTTTAAAAAATAGTTATGTCATTGTTTTCAAATTACTTAAGTAACAGAAATTTTTGTTTTCTTGTCAATGTATCCTAATTTACGACAACTAATAGCTTTCAGATGTTTTGTTTTCTCCTGTCTCTCACTCTTTAATTGGGATAACCCATGAGTCACTTTCAATTCACTCTCCATAGCTGGCACGGAACCAGCTGGAGCCAGCACTTGAAGGAATTATGCCAGACCTATTCCACTGCATGTTTGACCATGAGCATTCTTCCCTCTGCGGTTGCAGGCCCCTCCTTTCACACCGAGTCCTGCTCACCGCTTCCTTGTCTTATATTCTTGCCCTGTTAGGCAAAGGCCTCGACTTTTAGTTAATTCTACCTCAAGTTTTAGTAAACACTGAAGCTCCAGTGTGCTGGCCAGGCTGCCTGCACATTGCCTCTTCCCCAGTTTTTCTGTAAACATTTGGCATGCTCATTTTACACTCTGCACAGTGAAGCAGAAGTACTAGATGGGATATCTATGCAATGCAGATGTATCTAGCATTTCATAGTTATTGCTAAGGCTGTAGTTAAGCTGCTATTGGGGCTAATGTCCTTAAATGCAGCAACTTATACCAACACAAAGTAACACCAGAGAGGATTTAATGCTGCAATTTCCCTAGATATTTTTGACTTTCACAGTATCATAATGCCGCTTCTATTTTCTCACCAGTGACAGTATTTGTGTTTTGAAGGATGCCATTATGCACATGCTAACTTCTTTCCCATCAGCACAAAACACCCTTCTCTTCTTTCTCTACAACTGCTCCTTGCCAAGAGTAAATTTTCATCCCTCTGCTTTCGTTGCCCAAACCCCCCAGCTGACCCATGACCTCGCAGCCAAAAGACCCCCTGCTTAGGCTGCACTTTCTTTTCTTAGGTCAGATAGGAAAGAACTCAGTCATGTATTAAAACAGGAGCTTGTTAAGAGCAGCCTCATGATTCGCTCAGTTTCCCACTGCTGCTCCAAGGGCTTTACTAAGCAAAAGCTCCCACCCTAAGGAGAAGGAGCTTCCCATCCCCTTGGCCCTCCACCCAACACAACCAGGGGAAACATTTTTCTCTTCTGAACTAGCTACCAATTAACTTCTCAGTTTGGATTTTGCAGTGAGGACAGGAAGTGTTTCATTGCATTAATTCTTCTGAAGACTTTTTATATAAAATATTGACGTCAATGTCCTCAATAAAATTTATCTTTGTTTCCTCCAGAAGGAACACAAGGAATAGAGGGGCAAAAAGGAATTAGAGAATATAAGTTTGTTTTCTTCTTATAAGAAGCTAATCCACAGAGGGTAAAAGCTTGATTTTCTCAGTGTAAATACCATGTTTGTTTAGTGCTCTCAAGTATATTTCCAAATAAATTAGTAGAGCAATACTGCTGTTTACATCTGGATTCCCAACCTCCCTGCACCAATGTGAGTTAACAACAGATCACAAACTCTCTCAGACTAAGTACAGGGTGAAGGAAAAGGACTATTTTTGCTTGGTGAAATGCCTTTAGACCAGAACATGCTTACAGCACAACAGACCATAAATCATTTATGAAAAAATAAAACATTGTGTCACTCTAGCAGGCAGAAGCAAGCGAGTGATATCATCACTCATCTTTTTATCAATGTGCTATTAGACCTAACACTCTATTTCCAAATAAGATGGTTTCCTTGAAATTATGTAGTGATATTTCTTTTAACTGAAAAATGTACAGTGAAATAGTTAAGTAGAGCATGCCTTTAAAGAAAAAAAAAAGAAAGAAAAAGCAAAGAAAAAGCAAACATCGCTACTTACAAATAATGTAATTACTCCACAAATAGGGGTGTGTTTAAGGAGCAATATTTCCAATGAAATAAGGTATTATTTACTTACATAGTTTAGACTGCTCTGAAGTGTGATTTTATTCATAGTTTCAAACAGACAGAATAAAGATGGAAATCCTTCAGCTTCACAGTGTGTCTAAGTTATCTGGTTATCCTGCAGCTGAAATCTTACACAGGCTGCTGATATCACCCATCTTGCACAAGCAAAGCCTTCTCCTACCGTTTAAATATTCCTATTCTACAAACAGCAGTGTTAATAGCACTGAAGGACACATTTATTCAACAGGTGATGGAAATATTTTCCTGTATTTAAATGAGATGTAATTACAACTTTGCTAAAACAAACCACACTCTGTTTATAATGGAAGCTAAAGCAGTCCCAAATCACTGTCGTTAATCCTCTGTGAGCCTGCAGGAGAACACATCAGCTCCCAGATGTTTAACAGGACGTCATTCCAAATGTGTGCAGTCACATACATACATGAAACAAAGCAAGGCTTGTACAGACTTAACAGATTCACTATGAACTTCCTGCTCAGATTTGCTAGGAAAACCATGATTTACCAGTTTTAGACACCTCACAGGCTTGCAGTGTAGACTGACTTTTTTTTTGGACCACCTTTTCCCAAAGATGTATTAAACCACAACTCCTCCAGAGCAACCTATGAATTGCCTCTTTCACTGCCAGTTTGCTCCTTTTCTGGATCAAGGTAACTGCCTTCAAATAAAACTCTGTTTCTCATTCCTTCTCTAAGCATCCTTTGCCGGATCCTTTGCTGGGCCAAGTTGTACCTGCAGTAAAACCTAGAGGAGAGGATAAAAAGAAAACATGATTCCCTGCTTTATATGAGTGGCACTATCAAACCAGAGCCATTCAGGCAGCTGAAAAGTTGCAACCACATGTGATAATGCTGATAAAATTCAGCATGCTGCCTTTGGAATTTGGACACAAGGATGGGCTATGCAAAGGGAAAAAAATTAAGAAAAATAGAAATAAGTGGGGGAGTTGATTGCTTAGGATTCAAGAAACAATAGGAAGTATTTAAAAAATATATATAAAAACATAAACATTCAAACACATTGAAATGCTTCCTTTTAAAGAAGATAAGTATTTTGGGGAGAAGGAAGAGGATGCTTGCTAGGCAGGTTTTTTAATGTAGTTTCAAAACCAACATGAAACACTGTTTCTGAAAACTGAAACACGGGGGTCATGTTGTACAATTCAGCCAACATAGGCTTGTCAAAACTGAAGAAGCATTTTACATACCAGTATCCTAACATTGTGCAAATAAAGCCACCAACTGCAACATCACAAGATCTTCTAACTCTACCTGAAAGAAAACCAAAAAAATCTTATGAAAAGTTAGAGAAAACAACTTGTATGACTTCCCACTATTAATAACACCTAACAGCAAATAGAAGTCATTTTTTCTTGCAAATAAATACATAAAACTCAAAAGGAATAAGTACTTACTAGTTGCTAAAAAATGTCCAAGACCCATAACTAAAGATCCCAGGGAGCCATAGAGCACTGATTCTCGCGCACATGGGACATTTTTAACATCGAGAAATCCCAGGAGTTTAAAGGACTGTAAGACAAAACAAAAAAAACACCCAATCATAAGTTTAAAAAATCACTGCTGTAGAAGTCTATGATGCCAACTCCACTGTAAAACTGACTTGTTGTCTTAGTAGTCAAGTACAGCCTGTTGAGAACTTACTGCCTCCAGGGTTATAGCTGACCAAAAGTGAATAGGCACAGACATATCAGGGTTTCTGGAAGAGTTAACTATTAATTTACATAATATAGCTTTGCACAAAACTGTTTATCCATCATTTTTACTGAATATTGCAAAAGAACTACTTCATTTTTGACCTTTATGTTCCCCAAAAAAGGAAGAGAGAAGATCCTTAAGAATGTGGGATTTTTGTTACATCACAACAAACAAGGAAGGTTACAATCAAGTATGCAGTTAGTCATGCCATGTAATTAGAGTACCTGAAACAGCAAATGTGCTTGAAAAAAGTTAAGTTACTGGAGAATGAGGATGTTTAGTGAATAGAAACATTTATACACCACTAATTTATGACCTAACCCTATGTCTAGGCAGGGGCTGGGCACACGGGTCAGGGCAGCTGCCCCTCAGTAACATCTGCACATTGTTCTGCTATCAATCCTTTGGTCAGGGATGGTGTGAGAACACGTTTTGTTCCACTGTGCTGAAATCATTAAAGCATGAAGAATCATGTGTGCAACTATACCAAAATCCATCCAAAGGTGATTATTTTATTTTGTTGTGAAGGCATTCCATTTGGTCAAAGTAGGTTTTGAAGACGGTGTACTACAGTGAACAACTGCTTGTGGAGGGCTGACAACTCTGTGAGACAAGTTATTGTGTCACTGTGGTAATGGGGGTGGCAAGCATGGAAATCCCCATGGTTAGTTTTATCCGTGTTCCCTAAGGACAGCTATCAGCTGTCCCTGTGTACAAGCGAGGCAGAAAGGATGAGGTCTATGTTGGTCGTATCTATTAATGAGTAATTTCAAGTGCTCTCATGTGGAAGAAGTCACTTGACACGTTGTTGTTGTTGGCTAAGAAGGTATTCCTGCTACATCCATGCAGCGTGATGCATCCTTTTAAAATAGCGTCTCACCTGTTGCCACGCTGGGCATCATTTGTTACGTCTCTGACCACTGCTGACCACCAGCATCACGAACCCGCGGTGTTTCGCCCACCAAGAGAAAGTCCCACGGAGGGGCCCGGGGAACACAAACCCCCGCCCCACCCACCTGGCCCTCAGAGCCTCAGTTCTGCCGTGGCTTTCCGTGTATTGTTCCCCCATTATTTCCTCGGGCGGTGACACAGCGGGGCGGAGCGGTGGCGGGGACGGTCACTGCTGCTCCGCAATGACCTCCAGTGTCCCCAGCGCGGGGCTGCCGCGGGCGCCGCGTGCCGCGCAGCTCCTCCTCATCCTCCTCATGATCACCCTCATTCTCCTCCTCGTCCCTCACCGCCTCCCCCCCGCCCTCCATTACCTTCCCCGGCTCAGAGTCGCCCTCGCCCGCCATGCCGCGGCAGCGCCTTCCCGCC
>VWYP01027865.1:44071-76381 GCA_013400435.1 Pycnonotus jocosus | reverse complement strand
GGGGAGGCCCCCCCGCCCGCCCCGTCTCTATGGCGCCCGCGGAAAGGGCGGGGGCGGGCGCGCCGGCGCCATTTTAGGTCCCGGCGCTGAGCGAGTTCCCAGCGCAAATCCTTTGTTCGGCGAAATGGGTCACGGCGCGGGGGGCGCGCGCGCGNCCGCCGCGGGCGCGCGCCTGAGCCGGGCGGGGCTGAGGGCGGCGGCTGAGGGCGGCCCCGGGAATCCGCGCGGCCCGGGAATCTGCGCCGCTCTCGGCGGGAACACGCGGCAGCGCCACGCTTCGGCATCCCGAGCGCCGTAGGCCCTGCCATAGAGGCCCTGGCGCGGTCGGGCTGAGCCGAGCTGTTAAAAGCTAAAAGAGACACAGCGGGGCTGGGAGATGCAAACGCGCTCAGTGGGAGAAGGAGGTTATGGGATCCTTCGCGGAGCGTGGCCAGCCTGAAGGATGTGGGGATGTATATTCCCCACCGCAGATGGGGGAGAGCTGATTGTCAGGGGGAGCATCCCAGGGTGCTGGAATGGGACGAGGGAAAAGATGACTTTTACAGCTGGGTCAAAAGTCCCCAGGTGGCAGCAGGAAACAGGAGGTGGAAGAAGAATTGGTTCAGAAGTGCTCGGAAAAGGCCTCCTGTGAGGGCATGTGAAGTAGCATCGGGCACAGCCTCAGTGGGTTCAGCCAGGGTACGCCTGTGCTAAATCACTTGGACATGCTGCAAGTGACCCCTTAGGTGTGTCACTGTACCTGCAGTACGGATGAGAAAAGGTAAATAGTGCCAAGTGACTTAGAACAGAGGTACAGTTCTCTGGGATACTGCAAAAATACATTTTGTTGCAAGAAAGCAAGGCTCTCCCTATTAAGTAGCGAATTACCGGGCAGGTTCAATTTAGGACCTTTTCCATCTTAGTAATGAAGTATAACAAGCATGAGAGATGAGTAAATACTGCTCTTTGATCTAAAAAATAGTGTGTCCTGACTTAAAAGGCATGAGATATCTTCAGACCTTGTTAAATATTATTATGTGTTTGGGGTTTCTTTTTAATCCTGTGCTAAATAAAGTGGTCTTTTTCACACACTGAAATTTATGTTCATTTGGATTTTGTTACTACTTTTTTTGTTTTTCCTTGTTAGTGAGATTTTGGAAACAAAGTACTTTCACACAACCGAATTTCATGTTTCACTAGCTGAAAAGTGCTACTGTGCAGTTGCATTTTAAATCTCCTATGGATTAGAAACAAATCTCAATCCTTCCCAACAGTCCCAATCTATCAGTGTTTTGTCATCTTTGTAGACATTGCAGGCAGAGCTCTGAATTCACGGAACTGAATTCACTGATTCAATACATTTGCAATCCACATTAAAAAGATCAGTAGGAATCACTCGAATTGTGAGTAGTTTGGCCTTTTTAAAGTTAATGTATATTATGTATGTAGTGATGCAAACATAGGACATTTGCTATATGATGCAAACCCCCAAATTATTGACATAATCTGCCCTTGGAAAAGTTTGTAATGTCTGGTTTTATTTTAGTTGGTTTAAAAATTAAGCAGTGACAAATACTGAGGAATGTAGCAAGGAGTCCCAAGAGAATGCTGACATGTCTGAGATTAACAAGAGCACAGTGGTGAAAAAGAGACACTGTTTTTACTGCTAATCGGGTGGCCTGGCCTGCAGCAGCTTATATATTTGATGGAAAAGAATGGAAGGATTTTTTTTGCTTTGAAAGAATTAAAATGGTGGAGAGCAAAGTACACAAAGGGAGCCTCTTCTGTCTGATAGTCAGGAATAGGCTAAGGAGAAGTACATGTTTTTCCCTACGTGCCGTTCATCCTTTTCCCAAATGCCCAGATCACACTAATTACACAGCAATAAACAGTACTATTCTAATTTTTTTTCCCCTCTCCTTGGTACTTGGTCCTTACTCTGCTTTACTGCTGCACCTCACAGCTCTGCTTCTTGTCCTGCAGAAGCTGCTCCAAAATGAATTACTATTATGCTTTGTGGAGTGAGAAGAACTCAGGGCTGCTTGTCCGTGCTTCAGCTAAGTGAAGATGCTGGAGCTGGAGCCTGCTTAGCTTAAGAGAAGAGGGACACTTGGGACAGCCTGAAGCATGCAGCCATCTGTCCCTCGTGCCCCTTAGGGACCTGAGATGCCAGGGTGTGCCGAGGGCATGGGGCGATGTCCTCCAGCACTTGAGGAGGGCAGGGCTCTTGAAATGTGGGCCTCGTCCTGCTGCTGCTTTTACCCTCGTGTGCTCTGAAGGCTCTGGGACTAGGGTCTTCTTTTTCACATCCTGAGTTCCAATAAAAATGAGGTTAGCTGCTTCTGGCTCACTGAAATGCAGGTTTTAGCCTGTAAGTTGATAAAGGAGGTTGAGGCTGTGTGAGCATGTGGTACTTTATAAGGGTGATCGCACAGGGAATGTGAGAGCTGCTGGAATATGCCCACTGCCTTGCCAATGTGACTTGCTGCAAGAGCTGGACTGACTTTTATTTAAACCCTTGGTACACCTGGCCCAGCAGAGGCACATCCCAGAGCATCTTCCACTGTATTCTGCCAGTGTGCATACAGTGGTACAGCAAAAGCCCCTGTGTTCATGCCTTCCTCCATTAACAGGGACACTGTGCTGTTTCTGGAAGCATCTTGAATATGCAGGTTTGGAATTGCTGCCTTGAATTTCTGACCCTAAAGGACACAAATGATATATCTAAACATTCTTGTTTCCTTAATGACATTGACTGGAGCTGGAGACCCTGGCAGACCTGCTTATGCATGGTCAGTTCTATCCATCATAGTGTGCTGATTGCCACCTGCTCTCTGCTGTTTGAACTTTCCTATATTTATGCAGTTCTTATTTTTATTAGCACTGAGCAGTAAAGTGTAGCATCCTTAGCTGTATGCCTCTCCATCCCGAAATTGACGGCTGGTCAATGACCAGCTTTGGCTTGTTCTTTGACAGTATCTTTGTTCTGTCACTCTTCACCTCTGTGTTTAAAGGTCAGGCCAGGAAAACCCTTGTCAGTCCAGCAGCAGTAAAGAGGCCACCATGTCCAGGACATGAAGCAGCAGACAGAAAGTGCTCACGTCACAACAGTGCAGACAGGAACCTGGCTCACTGACTTCTCCAGTGCTTATTTCCTTCATCAGAAGACTTCACTGAGGGGTCTGATTCCTGCATACATGGATCTTGTCACTTCTGACACAATTTTGAGCTGTACTCCCTAGAAGGAGGAAACCATCACACAAGGGTGGAATTTCCTACTTTTAGCACCTCTTGGCCATGTAAGTTATTCCCATACTATAGGCTGTTTATGGTGCTTGCTTGTGGAAAAGCAAGCACCTGCAAAAGCTGTGACAGCCTGTCCTAAGAAATAGAAATACATTTATTAGACAGTGTGGATGTCAACCCATTTAGGTTGATGGCCACCATGGACAGATAACTAAACTTCCTGTTGAATTCAGCAGCTCCCGAGGGCTGCGTGCTCTGCCCAGGGCGTTTGCAAAGGCTCTCCTGGTCTGTCCGTAGCAGTTGTTACTGGCAAGTGGAGGCTGCTCTGCCTGTTCATAGATATCAGCTTAAACTGTTCTGGGGTGGGCTGCTTACATCAGATGTGGTCCAGGCCTTCCTCCTCATTTCTGTGCAATCCTGCCTTCTCTGTATCAGCAGCTCTGCTGCCTGATGCAGCTGAAACTTAGCACTACACAAAAAGCTGCTTCCTGGCCATGATGTGGGGACAAACAGGTTGGTTTTTGACAGCAGTGCTGATATACATCAAGTGCCTCAAAAAGTTGCTCTGTTGAAGGTGTTTGGAAGGTAGCAGTCCATTGGGTAGCTGAGGTGCACCTTAAAGCAAATTTTGGAGATATCCAACGGGGCTTTGTCTTTATGGTTACCCTGAAGCTACTTAAATAGCAGTGAAGCAATTGCTTGTGGTAACCATGTGCCATTTTGTAAGCCGTGAAAGCAAGAGGTACTTAGAATTCATGAAGAGGTACCAGAAGTCATGAAGAGGATGATTAATCCACTCATGTCCTCAGTTGCCTTGAGAGTGTTTGTCCTTCCAGAGGAGAACATTATGTTACTGAATGCAAGTGTGTAGGAATAATGTGTTCTGGAGTTGTGTATTTCTGAGCTGCACTTGGAGCCCAGAAAGCCAACTACATCCTGGACTATATCAAAAGAAGGGAGGCCAGCAGGTTGAGTTCTAACCTACTCTGCTCTTGTGACACCCCAACTGCATTGCTGCATCCAGCTCTGGGGTCCTCAGCACAGGAAAGGCATGGATCTGTTGGAGTGAGCCTAAAGGAGGGCCAAAAAGATGCCCAGAAGGCTGGAGCACCTCCATGGAGACACCCTGAGGGAGTTGGGTTTTTTCAGCCTAGAGAAGAGGCTCTGTGTATGTCTTGTAGCAGCCTTCCAGTACCTAAAGGGAGGCTGCAAGGGAGCTGGAGGGGAACCTTCTGGCAGGATCTGTTGTGATAGGACAAGGAGTGATGATTTTAGACTAAATAAGGGTAGATTTAGATTGGATATTAGGAAGAAATTATTCCCTGTCAGAGTGGTGAGGCACTGGAACAAGTTGCCCAGAGATGCCCCATCCCTGAAAACATTCAAGGTCAGACTGGATGGGGCTCTGAGCAACGTGATCTAATTGAAGATATTCCTGCTCAGTGCCAGAGGTTGGGATTAGATGATCTTTAGTAGTCCCTTCCAAGCCAAGGTACTCTATGATCCTGTAATTCTATGAGTGTTTTCTGGGGGTAAATGGTTATTATGATGGCTGCAGAGATACTGTGCTGTAGGTTATGTCAGAGTAACCCTTGTGGGGTCAGGGCAGGCACGAGGAGTCTGTGCAGGCTGCTCATTGCCAAGACAGTCAGCAACCACGCTCGTGCAATTGAATTTTTAAAAAAACCTTTTTCCCTCCCAAGCATTAATGTGAATGCAAATTAACTTTCAACTGCATGACGGTTTTATTCTGAGTTGATTTGCTGATTGTTTCTGTAGGTTGACTTTGCCTAACTTATTCGTAACTGCTGGTACAAACAATCTTTTCATCTGCAACACATAAGAGATTTTAATTCAATGTAGTCCTCTGAAAGCCAAGGAAATAAGGGCAGGCTTCTAATAGCTTTATTTTTTTCTGCCAGATCTTTTAATCTCTTTATGTTATTTAGGAACTTGATTCAAAAAGGAAGAGGGTTTTATATTAAAAAAGGCAGCTTATATAAAACATAAGGGTTATAATTGCAGCTATACTGTTGGATGTAGAGCTAGATTTAAAATTTCCTAAATTTAAAATTGGACTAAAGGATGCTTCTGACTAAAAATACAGCAAATTTTCTTAAATAATAATTTTTTTTTCATATAATGTAAATTACTGTGTCTTTTAAGCATGTCTTAAATGTATCAGTGGCAAATACTGACAGACACAAGTTTTATTGTATGTCACTGTAATCCACTTCAAGCAGATGATGGTACTATTTATTTCTGCATGTTTGGTCTTTTTTTCTTAATTTGCAATTCTGTAAGTTGTGGATCTTGGTGGGTTTGGTTTGGGTTTTTTTGGGTTTTTTTTTGGTTTTTTTTAACTGAAGACATTAGGAGATATAAACTGCTTCTGACACCAATTTGAATGGTGACCTCGTAACCACAGAGTCATAGGCACAAAAAGGTGGAAGAGACTCCTTTCTTGCCTCAGAGCTACTTTCCTTTGGCCCTGTTTCATTCCTAACTCATTCATCTAACTTTACTTCAAAACTTCCTCTTCCATTCCATGTCTTCATTTTTCAAAACACAGCAGCTGCCCTGAGATTTCTATCACGAGGTGTGTGGAGGGTGGTTATTATGAACTCTGTGCCTCATGTTCCACGTCTGTCATATGAATGTGTCAGGCTTAATCTTCATTAATTCCTGAGGGAAAACTGAAGACTAGAGCTAATAAGGTATTTGTATGGTAATTGTTTCTTTTGAGACATGGTTTCTGAGAATTCATGACAAACTGAAAAGAGTTGCACAAGTATGAAATTTATTTAGAAATAAGCTATTTAAATAGAACAACAAAATTAGAAAATTCCTAGGGGAAAAAATAGATTGAAGATTATTAGATGCTCAGGCACCTTCTCAGACATAAGAATTCCCTCAGCACAAGTCACTGGAGGCTGCAAGGGTATTCTGAGAAGGTATCATGGTGTGCTTCTCCTGTCCTTACAATTTTCCCTATATATCCAACGCTAGATAAATTAAATTTTTGCATGACTCACTAGGGCTCTTGCATTTTTGCCAAGATTAGGCTAAAGCCCAGAGAAGAGAAAGTGATATAACACAGACAGTGACATCACTGAACTGAAGCGTAAGAGAGGAAAGAGCTGGTGTGCCAGGAGCCACTTTGGTGATGTGTTTTGCGTGCAGTGTGCTGTTCAAGTGGATGTGTAATTAGCAGCATACAGGGAGAGAGGAGTCACATTCAAGGAGCAGAGCATATCAAAGTAGACACTCAAACCAGACAACTGGAGGGGATATTCAGAAGCCATGCCATGTATCAACTTCAAAAAATTATGATGTATCAGGCAGATCTTACTACATCTTACTTTTTTTTTTCCTTTTATTTTTTCTCTTTAGCGGGAGGCGAGGAGGGGGAGGACAAGGAGTTCGTGGGTTTTATTTTAGTTTTGTAATCAAGTTTAAAGTAGATTTCACTGGCTTATCCCCACCCCACATTGTCTGGTGATATGACTGTCTGCTAGTACCCTGCCAGATGCAAGGTGTTTTGTTCCACTGGAAGTTACAGTATATTCCTGAGACAGCAGCCATCCAAAATACATGGAGAGATTCAGAGAAGTCAGTGAATGTTGTTTCATCATGCTACAAAGGCTGGTTTCAGTCTGCAATGGCAGGATCTCCTACACAAAATAACACACCTTTGACAAGGGGTAAAGGAAAAAAAAATGCACATTTTTTCAGAAGGATCTCACAAGAAACAGGCAGTCTGCAAGGATGAGATTTGAGAGTTCAAAGTCAAACACAACATATTCTTTCCAAACAGTTGTTTGAGATTTGCAGGCACTTAAGGTGCCCCGCTGTGGTGTCCAGATTCCCTGGCAAGAATTCAAGGTTTTTCTCGGTCGTGACAGGAATGACTTCATGTCTTGCACACTGAGAGTGTTAATTTAGCATATAAATATTTCTCTACCTGGTGTGGTTTCTGCTGCTTTCTGAGAAGCAGCAGAGATTAAAAATACCTCATATCTTGTTGCTTGGTGGTTTTGAATCCAATATTTTTTGCTCTTTTCCTGATGCCTCACTGTGACCTGGCTGAAGGCTGAGTCAGTCTGTTGGTGACTGCCTACTGAGGGCTACAACCTTCTGTCATATTTTGATTTTGGAGGATCCTGCTTTCCTGCCCAAAGCATCGAGTGCTGGGCTAAAGTCATTAACTCTAGGAGCACCTGATGCAAGACAGGCATCAGAATTTCAGGAAGGGGGAGAGCATGTGTAGTGCAGAAGCTGAGCTCTGATGTTTTGGAAAATAGTAGGACAACTGGAGCTCTTTGAGTTGCTGGGGGAACTGTTCCCAGATGGACATGGGGGGTCTGTGTGCTCTCTGTGCACTCAGGTGTTGCCATCCCCCTCCATGTGCCAAGCAGCACTGCTGGGGAAGCCTTCCGGAGTCTCCCTAGGGCAGGGCCCGGGGCTGTTGGCCTCACCAGTGAGACAACTACCTCCTTCCTAAATTGAGTTTCAGACCTCCTGAGCATGGACATCCATTCAGGGCCACTGAATTATGCAGAAGGGTTTTTTCCTTTGTACTGGTGGTTTTATTTTCCCATACATTTTCCCAGCATGTCTGACTTGTGCCTTCTCAGTACCTCTGCAGGAACAAGAGCAGAAGCTAAACACATGCTTCATTGCCTCGCTTACAAAACATTTAAAATTCTTAGATAATTGATGTCTGATAGATTGTTTTTTTCTCATCTGCCCAAGCTAAATTAGGCTAACACCAGCCAGAGGTGGCTGGTGAGTTATTCTTCCAGTCTTGGGAAAGTCTGTGGTTGGCAAAATATTCAACAACCATCGCCAAATCCGTGCTTCAGAAAGGGGCCATTTCTCAGGTGAGGAAGTGAAAGGAGGGCTTATTATGATGAATGGTCCTTCAGAGCACTAACTTGGGCTTCTGACAGTATAATTTTGAATAATGGTGTTGGTTCCTTCTGATTCTCATCTCCTTCCTGTGCTTGGGAGCAGTAAGTGCATTCCCCTAGTTTATGGTTTCCTTTTTACATCTGTTTGCCTTTAAACTCATCACTCAAGATGATCATTGCAATCCAGCAGTTTGTCTTAAATCCCCCATCTTTTTCAAATGCTCGTCATGAATACTAAAAAACGAATGCTGTTCAAAATTCTGGATTTTTTTTTCCCGAGTTAACTACAGGCAAGTCTCAGATTTTGAACATATTAGAGATCTCTTTAAAATCTTATCTATAACTGACATAATTATCTGTTCAGACAAGTTGTGGCAAAAGACCAACCCCTAAGAAGAATCTCAGGCATTATGCTTTTATTTTTAAGTTAAATCATGGAATGGTCCCCAAACCCTCACCATTTCATTTATTAGGTATTTCTGAAAAAAAAAAGAAGAAAGAAAGAAAGAAAGAAAGAAAGAAAGAAAGAAAGAAAGAAAGAAAGAAAAAAAAAGCAGAGCTGCTGTATATTCAGAGGAGCAGAATTTAAGCACTTGTTTTTATTTAAGCCTCAGTAACCATCAGCTCCTTAGTAACTAGGGGTATGTCTGCTAAGAACAATCTGTCACCTGTCATTGGGGTTTTAAGTGACTGATTTCACATCCAGAGTTAAGACAGATAATTGACAAAATTGTGCAGACTTCAGCTGAAGAAAGTGCTAATTTATTTTTTTTTAATATTATCCACAAAAGTTCTGTTTTTCAGTTAATTTCCTATTCTTAGACAATTTCAATCTGTACGTACAAAGAATGGCATGTGGATTGATTGTAGCTTATTTGTAAAGCTCTGTCAGATACAACTAGTCCAGGGTCTGCAGATTTATATGTGTTGGTTAAACATAATTTTTTCATAATTAAACCTGCTAAGTTTCTGAAAAGTTTCCAGAATCCCTTTTAACACACCGATATTCACTGATATTTTAGCAAAACATTAACCTCCCAAAGTCTTAAAGCTTACTGATAATTTCAAATTTATTAACTTTGTTAGTATAATTTCTGGAGAAAAAAGTTGTAGAGAAACTTGAAAATGGCTCTGTAGGCAACAGCCACAGATGGAAAATTTGATAAAGGTTAGAGAGGTCAGAGGTGAAGCTGGTGGCTTCTGCAGTGAAGAGTTTTTAAGGAACCTTGACAGCAAGGTAACTTCCTCCTGCTCCTGCATGATTAATACCTTTCTGTCTCTGCCTCAGTTACTGACTAAGGAACTTCCATCTGGGGAAAATTCTGCTAGTTCCTGGAAGTGAAGTTCTCACATACGTACTGCCCTCAGAGAGAGCAACCAAATGCATGAGTCAGTTAAAAAAAACCCCCAAAAACAAGCAAACCAAACCTGTACTGTTTTATCACTGACCAGGATACACAGATTTTGTACAAGTCATTTACTAGACTCACCTGCAGCAGTTCTAGGTGTGCATCTGCCAGCCCTGGTTTGTTCTCCCAGTACTGAGGATGCTCCGAGTGTCAGTGCTGTGGCATAGCAGCACCGGGGAGCTGAAGGAATGCCTTGGTTTGTGAGACAAAGCTACAGAGGAAATGGTCAGTGACATTATCAGAAGGCCCCTCTGTTGTGGTCTGAGATAGAATTCAGTTATCACTGTGTGATCAAATTGCATCTGTCAGATTCTCAGATAATGATTTACACAGGGCTGTTGGGTGATTTTCCCATGCTTGGTGTGCTGGTATGGGAAAGGGCCACTGGGAACCAACTTTGACACTTACATCTCCACTCCTGTCACAACTGTGGGTCAAGCCAATTCTAGACTGGTTTGAAAGTTGATATGTTTGGCTGAATAATGAAGGGCCAGTTGAACAATCTGCGAATCAGATGTGAGCATTCATTCCCTGGTCTGAGAGTTTGCCTCTCTTAGGGGCAGCCTGAGGCTTTGAGAGCAGAGGGAGGTATGGACTGGCATCCCTGAGCTGGCAGGGTTGCTGTCTCTGCTGGGATGTCACCCAGGGTATTGAGCTGAACTGACTGTGTACTGCTGTTCTCCACCTTTTATCACACTGCTGTCCAAGGCTGTTTTGTTGGAACAGAAAAGGAGTTAAAACTGACAACACAACTCTCTAAATTACACTGTAAGACAGAATAAAGATTTGGAAAACAAAGCTATCCTTTACTCACTGGGTTCTTACAAGGCAGACAGTCTTTCTTCTGTGGCTTCCTGGACTCTCTTTCTTCTGTCCAGGCTCTTGCCTTGTCTTCTGAGCATTGCCTTATCTTCTGACCAAGCTTCCTCCTTAGTCTTAGCTGGATACAAAACCTGGCTCCTCTGGTTGCTTTGTGGGACCTATGGGACCCATCTCCAGATGCTGTTCTGGCCCCCAAACACTTAGACAACACCCTGGCTCCATGCTTTTCCTAGAAGCTCCTGAGTGCTAAGCCATGGCTGGACAAGCTGGAGCACAAAGGCAAGCACTTTGCAAACTCATCAGGAAAACTACTGAGCTGTTCTCTCAGGGAACGCTGCCCACGTGGGTGAGAGGTGTTCAGAGGAGGTGGAGTGCTTTGAGATAAATTGCTCATCCAGGAAGAAAGGCAGTAGGCTGGAAAGCTGATTCCCTCACATCAACATCTACCCTCTCTGGCAAGGCTCCAAGGAACATCTGAGCCTTCTCTGACACGAGCTGGGAGGAAGGTTCTGAAGCAAATCTGGGAAAGGCTACATGATGGCGAGCTTACTCAATCCTGAAAACTCCATCCATGCCAAACAAGCTCCTTTCAGGTATGAGTGTTTTGTTACTCCCATGACAGATTTAAATCAGCTGGAAAAGCACTTTATGTGCTAAATCAAGAGGCACTCAATGCCAGTGTGTGGGTAACTGAATCATGCCCTGCCTGCCCAGCAGCTTCAGTCCAAAGAACCCAAGCAGAGCTCCCCTTTCTGTATATCACCACCTCACATGTATCACACTTATATATATATATCACCCTGCATTATTCTTTTGCTGTCCTCTTCTATGGAGTCACCATTATGTTCTTTTAGACACTTTATTGATCAGCTAAACTTACATGTAAAAGCAGGCCTTTGGCAAATCATGTGTCTGTTCATGCTGTGTATCTTCAACGCTGCAGTTACAGGCATTTGTGAGCTACACACTTCTTCCATAAAACACCAGATCTGTCCTCTGTGGGGCTTTGTTCCTTCTTTGGTGGACTATAGACCATCAACTTCTGCTTCTAAAATAAGAAGTATCTGATTGTTTATTAGTTGTACTGTAAAGTTCTTTATGACGTCAATAATTAGTGTTTATACTCCCCAGGCCTGCATAGGAGCACTTTAACATTGCATAAGGAGATGAAGCACTCCACAACAGAGTATGCATTGCTCCCAGGATTTCTAGTTTTACATCCTCAAGTTTTGTAGAGCCTTGCTGAGGGAGTCTTTCCAGAAATCAGTCATGGATAACCTGGTGTAGTCATTTTGAGTGGATTTCGCAGAGATGCAGGAAAATGTTCACAGGAAGATACCAGAATCATGTAGCTCTCACTGCACCAAGGGACTTTTCAACTACAAATACTTGTTTGTTAGTGCTATGATCAACTGTTATTTGCAGGACTTGGAAAAAAATTTTGATGACTGACTTGGCTGCCTTCAGCATTTCTGTGTTATTGACAATATTTTTGTAAAATGTTGGATCAACTTCTAGAAACATCAAAATTCATGCTAGAAATGAATTCTACCCTGCTGGCATCTTTTTCCAGATTTGTGATTTCTTCGTGACTTGCGTGATTATTATTCAAGGCTGTTTTCTGCTGAAGGTATCACCTGCAGGTGCAAACACTGCATTAAACTGAACAGGCACAGGGCTCTACACATCTGTCCTGCCTCCTTCCATGGGAGATGTGAGTCACTGCTGTGGCGGGCACAGCTGGTCCTCACACCACCCATCCTGATCATCGACCACAGGCCTCCACCACACTGCCTAACCAGGGCTGTGGAGTTTCTCTTGTTGGGTTAAATACCTCTTTATACTTTCATGGACTCCTTCCAAATGAAACTCAATTGAGTAATTAATAATATGGAGGGAGAGTTAAGCTTTTTAAGTTCTGCATGCTTTTGTGCCAATTATTCCATCCAAGACTGGCTCGCTTTGTTGCTACAGAGCTTCTCAGCGAGGCATGACCTTGGTTTATTAAATAATACATGTATTTCTGAGAGCAACTTATGTAAGAGTAGGCCTATCCAACAAGACTGATGTTTGACCACTTGGTGTATGAAAGCAAACACTGAATAAAGAGTCCCCTGCTCAGTACCTGGGTAAGAGGGACAGGCAGCCTCACAGTGGCTGCGCTTCTCTCTAAGCCACCATTGCTACCTTTACTATTTGCACTCAAGGTGCTGCAGCACAGTCCCCTTGCACTCTCTTGGGTATCTCACCACATGCTCAACACCTTGCTGGTGCATCTGCTGGCTTGATGCTGGCCTGGACTTCGCAGGGCAAACAATAAATTTTTGCCCCCAGAGATGGCAACAGTGCTACCTCTTGTGTGGGTGTGAGCTGTACTCAGCAGTAAGGAGCTAATGGGATCTAAAGTCTCTGCTCCTTCCTTCTCCACCTCCTCCTCCTCCCCTTCTCCTCTGGCTGGGGTTTGGGGCTGCACAAGCTGTCAGTGACACAGGGCAGGTGGTGCAGGCTGTCTTGGGGTATCTGCAACTTCTCTGAAACCGCTTTCACACCACATGCAGGGCCAGACAGTGATGAGTCTCTCTGCTCCCTTTGGAGCAAAGCAAATCTGTTAGCTTTAAATCTCGGAAGTAATTTTCATAACATCATTTCTGCAGCAGCCAGTTTCCATGGAAACCAAGGAAGGACTGGCAGCATGCATAGGAAAGAAGACAGCTGACCTCATTGTCCTTCCCTGGCCCCTGTGGATGGGCTTCCCTCAGTCTGCACATGCACATCCTTTGCTCGTTGCTGTGAGAGGGACAAGTCCAGACTCCAAGGCCAGACTGCAAGGCTTCAGCTCATTGCACTGGCAGCAGCCTGAGTCTGGTGTCTCTCCTGGCTGCTGCACATCCTCCTCATCCCACCTCATCCTGCCTGTCAGGGCAGCTTGTCCTGCACTCAGGGGAGGGTAGAGGGAGGAAGGGTCTGTAGATGTTTTCACCCCCACTTCTGACCCCTGTATCATTCTCAGGCCTCAGCAGTGATGGAAGGACTTGTGGTTAGCTTTGAATGTGCATGTGTCCCTCTCTTTTTGACCCCCCAACCCACTTATTTCACATACTTTGTTTACTTCTTTATTCCACTGCTGCTGGAATACCGCTATCGGTCAGCTTGTTGAAGATGTATATTTATGACAAAGCCCTATATGACTGCATTAAATTTACAAATATTCTTGGAATTATTCCTAACTATCACCAGAAATATCTGCTCTCCAGGTGATGGTTCTGTTCCCCGTGGTGTTCCTTAAGAAGCCACAAACCTATGTCACAGTCTTCAAGAACTGTTTTGTCTGTGTGTTTGGGCAGAGAGAGGGGACTTGTCTGACCCAGGCTCAGCTGCCACTTTTGGTTGCATTTCTTTGAACTGCATTCTCAGCTGATGTCCCCAGATGATAAGGAAGAAGTATAGATCAGCTCATGACACAGTCAGGGAAGAGTGTCATGACCAATAAGATTACCTGATCTGCAGGTAAAAAGCAGATCCTCAAAGACCATTTGGGAAGTTGAACATCTGCAGGGGACAGACTGAAGGAGAAAAAGTTGACTTTTAGGAGTTGGCTGCTCTGGAAGTGCTGTACGTATAGGTCATGCCACAGGCCAGGACAAGGAAGATGCGTAGGCAAGCTCTGAACAGATTCCATTTTGTACTTAGTTTAATTCTGCAGTATTAGTTTATTATCAGTAAATAATGACGTCAGTTTATTTAGTAGAAAAGCCCTTTTTTCTTTCTCATTTGGAGACAGCAATATTAGCACCAATAATCACAGCAATATTAGCACCAATCAATACACCTTTGAAGCTCAGTGCCAGCTGGAGAGGTGCTAGAGGCCTCCTGTCCATCTGAAGGATGCATTCCAAGTTCCCATGCCATGCTCATCCCTACTCTCCAAAAGCACGGGCTGAGCATGGCACCGCTGGGTGCAGTCACGGGGTGGCATTTCACTGGGGAGTGTTTGTGCAGGGAGCCACGGGCAGAGGCAGCGCTCTAGGTCATGGAGTCCTTCCTTTAAACCTCTTAAAATGCACAGAGCCCACGAGGCTCCTGGAAGGGCAAAGCAGCTTAAAGAAAGCAATTGCAGAGATGAGAGCATCCACGAAAGCCGGGCATTCCCTGAGGCCTTTCTCTGCCCTCGACTCCAGAGCGCTGGAGGGAAGAGCAAGCCCGGACAGCCTCCACAGTGCTTTTACTAAACTTTCCAGGTCTCTCTGACTTAAAAAATAATTGACCTTTAGAGTTCCATTTGAGCCAGCTACACTGCCATCAGCTCTTGGTAGTCCTCACTACTCAGTTCTTGTTTGCTTAATGGCATGTGAATTAATTTGTTGGAAGCTGACACTTCACTGCAGGATTAGTTAGTGATGCTAATACTGGTCTGCTGCATGAAATTTAAGATTCAGAGCATCTTTTTTGGTAAAAAACCTTCCCAAAAACAAAACAAAGGAGGCAAATGCCAATGCTTTTGGAATTCTTCAATTTTAGGATGCTATAACTGAGTAATGAATGAGCTGAAGTGCAGAAGAAAAATAAACCAAATTCCAGCTATTTAAAGGCTCAGCAATTCCTTCCAGGCAAAAAACAAGCAGCTATTGTATGCTGGCACTGGGAGGGCTGGGGGAAGGCAGCATTTCCCACAGGCAAATTAGGAATGGGAAAACCAGGACAAAACCCTCAAGCCTCTGCAGCCTGAGTAGGGAACACAAGACATTTTCTGTTCAACATGATTTGTGTTGTCATTAGGTGGGTTTAATAGGGCTTTATACTTATTCTGGGAGGAAAGCCCTGGCTCTGCTTGAGCTGACAGTGATGACCATTCTGACTTGGGAAATGTGAGGGAGCATTTGCCACGTCACTCAGGCACTCTCTGGGAACAGAGGGTCTCCTCTGCCCCCATCCCTTCCTGGTGAGGGAGTTTGGACACGTTTCATGGAGCCTAATACAAACCTGTATTGGCCCCTGTTTGGCCAGGGGGTGTCTGATTCACATCACTTGTCTCACCATCAAGGAAGACCCCATATTGACCATCAGCCACACTGGGACCACAGCAGAACCCCACACGGGGTGCATTTGAAAACCCTCACACGTCTACCCACAGCTGCCTGGGGCAGCGGACAGGGCTGGCATCATGGATGTGGGAAAGGCTTCCCTCATCCACAATGGCTTGTGCCCCTTCCTAACTCTCCTCCTAAGCTGTCCTGAGCCCCAGCAGGAACACTTCAGCAACACAGCGGCAGCTTCCTGAAGTTCTGTATCTGGGTGCCTTGTTTCAGGCCATGTAAAGGTGAAATGGGATAGAAAGGTAAAAACAGCCCCCTAAAAAGAAATCATGAGTTAAAGCCCATGAAAAGCAGCTCCTGCAGGGCACACATGAAGCTTCGCCTTCACTTCGTTCAGGAGACACTAGCAGTGATTTCTCTCACACAAACAGATGATCTGGGAGCAGCCCAGCAGGTAACCAGCAGGTGCTGCAGGCTTGCTGCTTTGAGGGTTCCAGGATCAACAACTTTCAAAAGACCAGAACCGCTGACCACCCATCTTACACCTGCAGAAGGAGAGGTATTCCTTTCGTTCTATGTTTCCTAGGCTGCTGCTCAGAGAGGGATGAGGTGGAGAGCCACTCTGGTATGAGCAAGAGACCAGAGATCTCTGGAGACCCAGAGACAGATGTAGCCTGTCATGCCCAAAGCAAGCTAAAACTATGCCAGTGAAGGATCTTGCATTTCTTTATGGCTAGATCCTGGTTTAGTTCGTGATATGCTAATTTTAATGGACCAGATAATGTGGAAAATATAGGATCCCTACTCTAGCCCAGCAGGAATGGGAGCTGCCAGTGGAGCACGGCTGCTTTTCCAAAGAACTGCCATGGCTTCCCTGACAAATTTTTATATTGACAAGTTTGATTTAGATCAAACCACAGGATTTCAGAGAAAGTCAGGAACTGTCCAATAGCCATTTCCATTGCACTGTATGAAGCACTGACAAAGAATGTATTTATTCTGGGGGTGGGTGATAGGACTAAGGTGCTATAACCATAAAAAAACCTCTGCTTGTTGCAAAGTTGTTCCAAGATGACAAATTTGTCATATACTTCTGCATGGCTGAAGAAACTTTTAGATCATGTCATTTGGAACATTTGTCTTTTCTTCAAGAGCAGCTCCATTAAACACAGCCACTCACCCACTAGCAAACAACACAGCAGGTACTTCTGTGTATTGATCACCTTCCTAGGAGCTGACAGGCACTCCTGGCCCTTGGATGCCAAAAGTGAGTTCATGTGGAACTCACATTAGTTTTAACTGATTAACAATTGTCAAGCTTCCTTTCAATACGTTGCAGGTTGCTCAAACTCTTTTGTCAGGATTGCTGGTGATTAGGGAAGGACAGAAAAGGGAACACATCTGTGTCTGGGCAGCTTCTCCAACAGGTCATGCCCTAACCAGTGTTCATTAGCACAGGCGTGTCCTGCTCAGGACACATGTGGCAAAACACATCTCCTTCCCAGCTATGGGGAGAGATGGGTAGGGACAGCACAAGCTCAGACAGCCACAGGACAGCACTCCCATTTACCAGTGCCCTCAGCTCACAGAGGAATCTCAGTTAAATCTGCTGTTAAAACAAACGCACTCATCTGGCCTTTGCAAATTCCAGCGCCAACACCTTTCAGTGCTGGCAAAGCATGTCCTCAAGGGCTGCTGCCAACTCTGTGCCAGAGCTTGGGAGGTTTGGGGGAGATGCCTCACACAAACCAAGGTGCAGCACTTGATGTTCACGTCAGCCTAACAACCTAAAGCTTAACTACAGGAAACCCTTGGACAGTCTCACTGTCCTTCAAAACCACTGTTCAAAACCAAACATCAGCTTGGGTGGCACTGCCAAAACAAGTTGCAGGTACAGGGGGAGAAATACACAAACCCAATTTTTTTTTTAGAAAAGTATTTTTAATAAACTGATGGATTTAAGTTTAAGATGCTAGACAACTTGTTGCCATGTACAGGTAACAAAAGTCAAAATTCTTTGAATTTTATACAAATATTATGTAGTAAACTTGAATACAAGTTTACAAAAAATGCATCAGTGAATATTCAGCTTGTAACCAACTTCCAAGAGTGAAAATTATCATCTATCAATAGTGATCAGAATTGCATTGCAAATTTTAGAAGTAATGCAACTATGTTTTTTTACCAAGCCACTCTGAAGTTACTGGTGCACACTGACAGTACATTGGATTTTTTTGGCTTGCTGAACAGAAAATGGCATTTAAATAAAATGACTGAGTTAAACAATGTAATATATATCAAAAGTACTATCTCAGAAAATTAAACAAGAACCAGAAAGTAAACAGAGCAGAACCCTGAAGTGGTGATATTTTTCTACCCGTTTTGATGGAAGAGATTCCACAGGTGTCCAGCTTTCTCACAGCATTTTGAAGTGTTCTAGTCCTAGCACAGTGTGGTCATTAGTAGACTAAAGTAATCCCTGCTTGGCAGTAATGCTGGTGAAAGGTAACTTGCTCTATTGCTAACAAATTGGAGTAACCACTGGCAGGGTGACTTCTTGCAGGCATCCAGCAGAGGCTGAGCTGACAGCACACGATTGAAGTTACAGTACTGCTCGCTTTGATACAATACCCAGCAACCTTCAGGGTTCAGGTGTCAGTTTCCTCACAGGATTTACAAACGGATGGTTTCAAAACAAACAAACAAAACGTTGTTATGGAGCATAAGACAGTATTTTCACCTGTACAGCTACCAATAAAATCAATGTTTTTGTTACAAACTTTCCAGTCTGCTTTATAAAAAATAGTCTTAGTTTTACTTCTAAATAAAAACTGTGCTGTGATCTGTCACGTTCTTGCATTGTACATGCTGTAACTGTGTGTGGTAATGAAGGTGTAGAGATTTGTGACCTAGCATTCTGGATGTATCAGAACCCTAAAAAGCTGATTTTGGTACATAAAAGGTAGCAATGAAAAGTCATTCTATTTATTTTTCCTAAAGTCTAGGAAAAGCTACAGTACTTTGCTAGATCAGTGGCCTCAACCCTGAGCTGAAATAAAGGACCTGCCCTGGCCAAGAGACTTAGTCACATTACTACCACAGCTGCACAGCAGAGACAAAATGACCTGTCTGCAGCCTGTTGTCTGAGCTGTGAGTAGTGCAAGATTCAGTTCTGTAATGCTTGAGAGTTGACTGGAGACCACCGTATTCATTTTCACTACAGGGAAATGAAGGAGAACTCAAATTCAGAGTGGAAAGCACTCAACAAGGAGGGTCAGTATATCCAGCTTCTGGAGATCAAACAGAGAATGAAGTTACTGGCAGACTCACCAGTCTTAAGCATTTCCCACTTGGTAGAAGAGATTATTAAAACACGTACCAAAATACAGTTATGGAGACTTTTACTACTATCTCACTCTTTCCAGAAAGTGTCTCACTTGATTTCTCCCCCAAGAAATGAGCATCTCTCTCTGTACTACACTGCATCACAGAAGATAAGTGAAAACCTAAAGTCTGTCAGATGAAGGATTCAACCCAGGTGGCGGCAGAAAATCTTCCACTTGTTTCTAACACAAGTTGGAGCTGGCAACCATAAGAATTCTTACTATGATACAGCTACTGCACCTTCCCGTAGGGTTCAGTGGCACCACTACCCACGGCCAGGAGCATTCATAACATGAAGCTTTTTGCCTCCCAAGAGGACTTTTTTTTTTGCTTTTAAAGAGCAGAAACTGCAGTCAGTATTTCATTCAACAGAAAAACTAAACCCATCAAAAGACTGTAAATAAAGCTCATAGGAATAATTTGTATTTCTAGTAATGCACACTTCTTTGTGAACTGATCAGTTCAGGGATGGTATGTTTTTGTCAAGTTTAAGGCAGCAAGTCTTACAAAATACTCAAGATCACCTCCCTCATGTTTGTGCTACTGTAGCCTTATGTGCACAATAGAACCTCACTAATTTACACTAATGATTGGAAGAACAAGTAATTCTCTTGGTAAATGAACAAGAATAAGGCATTGCATTATATATTCTGATCATTAATTATAATTTAGCTCTAATTATAATCTACCAGCAAACATACTTCTGTGTTTTAGAAAATAATATCTCTTACCTTCAGATATAATTATGTGTGCAGATTAGTGGGTTCTGCTGTGTAAACACGCAGGTGCGTAAGCAATTTTCAGGTTTTTCTTCATTACATCTGATAAGAAAGTTAATGCCACAGATAGAGACTGTGGGAAAATAAATTAGGATTTTTTCTATCACTTGTGCGGATATGCACAACTGGGCAGTAATTTATAGCTCAAAAAAAAAGGACGACACGAATGTTTACAAACTCAAATGAAGCAAAATCAGCAGCAGGAAGCAAAGGCCATTCCCCAACCATAAATGGCTTGTTTTACACTATTCCAAACTATACTAAACAAACAAAAAAGGAATACAAGTACTAACTTATATACACAAGTTTGAAATCAAGTAAAGCAAAGAAGTGAAAGATTTGCTGAAGCTTCTAGCAGATGATATTCACATGTTTAAATCCTGAAGTAAACTGCAAGTAAAGACACAAGACAGGATGAAACTACATGGCTGAATTGAAAAAAAAAATTGATTGATGTGCATTGCAATGAGATAGAAATTTCCCTTCATATGTGCAAAAATCCACAGTTTCATTAATGTAGAGGTCATACTTGTAGGAACAGATTTTAGACCAAACCAGTCTCCCTACATCCTGGAATCTACCTGTTTACATCAGCCACTTTAAGTGCACAGTACCCTGTTCACATATATAGCATTCTGCAGTTTCTGGCATTCCTCAATTTAATGTTCTCCTGCCTTAAATCTTGAACACAAAGGGGAAAGTTCATCCAGGGCATCATACCACTGCTTTTGATTTGTACCAACAATTAAATCAAACTCAAATTCTTTCTTCTTCCATGGTAGCAGGAGTCCTTACAGGACTTGTAAACAGCAGTACACAATACTGTAAACAAATAATTTAAGTTCTGCTTTATGCAAGATGTTAAGTTAACTCAGGTCTACCAAACAGGTGAAAATGAGAAGGGTGGCTTCACACAAAATCATTCCCTTTTCTCCCAGCAATTCCTTTCACTATGTAAGTAATCCTGAGCTGAAACGGGTTGATGAGAGCTTTTTTTTTTTGCATATAAAAACAATGTTCTAGAGTTGGCTCTCATGTTCTGTCAGGAAGTCAATTGCTGAAGAGATCAAACTGAAGTATTTCAAACCATTTGCTACTTTGGAGGAGGACTTATAATTTGGTGTGGCGTCCAGTTCTAGACCCAGATGCTGAGCTTGCCAAGGAAGCTGATGCTGCTGCATCCTCAGCTTCCTCCAGCTCATCGTGTAGCTCCTGGCTAACACTGGACTGGAGGGCTGCAGGAGTGAGCCACTCCTTTGGCAGGCAGCTCTGCAGGAAGGGTATGCAAGAGCTGAAGTAGGCAAGGCGATTCACCCATCGTGGAATCTCTTTTCCACAGAGAATCTATGGGGGAAGGAAAAAGAAAGGGTTAATTTGTTTTCTGGATTCAGCAGTAACAGAACTGCAGTAATGCAAATAAAAAGCAAAAGCTGCAGCAGCCTTGCAGTTTATATATCACAAATGCCAGTCAAGAAGCACCCAAGTTAGCTGCACTATGACAACTTTCTCCATCAGTAAAGGCAGCATTCCAAGTCCCATAAAGACACCTATATTCCATTGTGAAAGCTGGACACGTGGTTGGTTCTATGATTTTCTTAGAAGTCCTGAAAAGCCTAACCATCTCACTCTTTTTGAATAACTTCTACAAAAGGCACGGACATTAATTAAGCTATGGTTTCTATTCAGTGCTAATTCCTCAGAAACAGAAACTCCACTATTATAAAAAAGCACCCGGAAATCAAGTGTCAATACCACAGTTGTATGGATTTACACACACAGCTGAGGCTCTTTATTGTGGTGCCTCTGACAACTTCCAGAAGACATCACTATCCTACAACACAGGCCAAGCACACACTTTGGTCCACTGCAACAAGAGGAGCTATACAATGCACAGCTGGGTTCAACTCCTCAAAAATTTATAAAGCTGCATTAAGTACGTATTTTTACTCCACATCAGTCATTATATAGTTTTGTTGTCACTACTCAAGGAGTGACCTATTTTACTTAACTACCTCCATATTCACTTCTGGTATTACAGTGCGAATCTGGAGAACATGAGCATTACTCTAACTGAGCAGCATTTAACTTGCAATTATACTCACTTTTATAGTCAATTTGAACACTAAATAGGACAAGACCTAAAACAGAAACAACATGACCATGCAGCTGCAGAGTATGGCAAAACCCTGGCCATACAGGCCAGATTTCACACCAACTGCAGCTTTGTCAGTGTCTCACCCTACTTACTTGTACCAGCATTGCACATGAATCGTCACCTCAATAAAATTTTCCACTACCACTGGAAGATCAGTCTACATAAAACACAGGCTATACAGTAGCATTAACTATTTTGGAAAAAAACCCAATTAAAATATATGAAAGTTCACACAGGAAAAACAGCTGTCCTTGTTTTTGAGTGTTTCAATGAATCATTCAAATCAATTCTGGCAAGCAGAGACTGTCAGCTATCAATGAAAATCAAAGTTTCCATTCCCCTCTTTGTCCTGGGTTACTTGTTCCTGACCCTCTCCCTTGTGTGGATACACATGTGAATGGTCAGGCATCCAATCATATTGGCATCCAATCATATTGCAAACGGATCATGTTCCAACAGAGCCCAGGGGAAAAAAGCAAAGCCCGTTGGACTCCTTGATCAGATACTCTGCATCACCACTCGAGTATCTACATGACCACAGGTGCTGGCAGAGCAATAACTTGACAAAAGCCTCTCAAGCAGAAGATTAACATTATCTTTTAACATTATTATTAAAGTTATCTGGGTAACTTTAATGCCTTTGCTATTCTTTAACACTAGGTCATAACTTTGAAAATTATTTACAGTGGGGAAATGCAAATAATCTGATTAGAATAGCATGTAATTCTAGCTTCAGCAACAACCCCTGAAACAACTAAAATTATTTTGAAATCTTGTTAATACTTTCTTTATTAGGTATCTCCTTAGGAATGCACCTCTCCTCTAACACAAGCTATGTATGACAACAATGTTTAACAGCAAAATCCGGTGCTTTGGACATAAGCACAAATACAACCTGAAAAATGATGACATTTGCCCAAGGCAACAGAGATAGCAAGCTGAAATTTAAACCGAACATTACAAAGGACTAGAAGGAGAGGATGCTCTGTAGCCACTTATGAAGCTCCTCTCTGTACACCTTGACATTTGTTTACCTCAGATAAAGCTGAAGAAAAGTGATTGCAGTTTTTGTGCATTAGATGATAAGCATTTCCTTTGAATTCCTTTCCAAGCTCTTCTACTATCTTTTCTATATCATCTTCCATAAAGTCAGTACTGCCTAGAACCACAGCTTCTCTAGAAGAGAAATAGAGAGTAGAAGGTGATCAGCCTCCCATGATATAGCTGACTACTGTTCATACATTGCTCAAGTCACTCCACTGTGGGCAGCAAGATCTTCCTGTTCTCCAAGAAAAACAAAGGTTCTTTCTATTCCATTTTATGGCACCACTTTCATCTTTATCATGAGAGATTGTGTTTCCTTGCTGATTACCCACTTTGAAAAAGTTACTGCATTGCTTATGACCAATAAAAGTTAGCCACAACTCTACAAAATTTGTAAGCATTTCAGGAATTTAACGGTATGCTAAAAAAAGTTCTTTGCTGTAGACACTTCATTGTCTTGTCACCTCTGTCCAGGTTTCAATTCTATGCAAACACATGAATTTCTCAGACAGTCAGAAATCCTGTACAATTCAATACATCTATCCTCAAAACTAAATACAACAAATTGTCTTTTTATTTGCTTTCCCGAAGAGCAAGAAAATAGGTAATTTTTCTTACTTAAATTTAAATGTTTCTCCTAGCTCGGAAGCATTTCCTGGTGAAATCTCAAATATTCCAGAAAAAGGGTATGGATGACCACCATAGGCAAATTCTGAAAGAGAAAGTTCAGGTTTAACAAAACCAGCATCTGATGACAGTAAAAAACAGCAGAGCTCATTGACTGGAAGATGACGTCACACAAATCTAAAGCTAGCAACCAGACAAGTTATTTACATGGAGAGCAAATTCAATGAGCTGGAAATCAATAGTTCTGTCAGTTACTACTCAGCCTAAGTAAAAACTGATGGGAAATTTCCTACATCAGTGTACAGGTTTAACTTGAATAACTTTGCAGTAAGTCCATATTGTTTTCATTGTATAAGTGAGCATTTACAAGTTAAATGGTACATCTTTATACATACTTGTCTTTAGAATTCCACATACATACATCTAAATTGCTGATTTAAAATACTGCATCCTCAGAGGTCTGACAGCACTTCTATTCAGTGTACACTACAGTCCTCAGTGTGGCAGTGTGTAGTGGCTTAACAGGTTCTTTAAATTTCTTTATTTGCAAGAGTTCAATTGTCACAAGTTCTTTGCCATAACGAGAAAGTAAACCAGTGCATGCATCTCAAGTCTGCACATAGCATCTGCTGGCTTAAGCACTCACACTACGTGAGAGTACCATGGTGTGCTGCAGCTTCCGTCTGTGTCTGTAAGATAACAGAGCACGCCACACCCAGAGTGTAATAAAAAGCTTTAAGCATGACTTCACACTTCCTCTCCTCAAAATTCCTAACACATCATCCAAGTCTAGCACTCAGTTTTGTGGATAATCTTTTTTACGACAGGTTAATAAATAAAAGGTTTGATGTGCCTTGAAAAATGCAAGTCATTGTTCTAGCAGGGGCATGACCTGCTATATGAGAAAGCTGCTATAATCCCAACAGGAAGGGAAGCACATGTATTTGGCACAGCTCAAAAACTGGGTTTCAGGCACAGCACGATTAACAGTCAGGTCTTTCTGGGCCAGATTAAAACAAATTTTAAAAAAAGTTGTAACAATAAGCATTGTATTTTGTTAATTTGTTGCTCTGGTAACACTTTCAAAACCAGATCCAATGTGACCATTACCGTAGGCTGAAACATAATTTAAGATGACTTTGGTCTTTGGAGTGCATGTCCTGCCTTTTGCTTCTTCCCCTCATCTCCCAACACATTCCAAAAAAATCCCCACCGCAGTAGATTTTCTTTCTTTAACTGGACTACTTCAGCAACATCATCACCTTGCAGTGTCATTATACTTTGGGCAGAAACCCCTCAGACCTGAGCCCGTGCTATGGCGTGCACAGAAACACCTGCTGGCTGCAGGGCACGTTCAAAGTGGCCTGAATGGGCCAGGAGGCTGTGGCAGCCAACACAACCTATTTAGCAAAACTGAAAAGCATTGCTGCTGTTTATCACAAGAGCATCTTTTATGAACAGCATGCATGGGATGCCTTTGAAAGAAACTGTCTCTAAAACAAATCAACCTACCAAAATGGAATAGACTTTTTCCTGAGCAGCATGCACTTTTAGGTGCCTCTCTGCAACAGATTATTGTTCCTGTAGTTAAAAATTAACTCCTTGCACCAAGTGCTGACAGAAAATTGAGGAAGAATTAAACTGTGCTTACACAAAGCACACATTTGTTTTGTGTAAGTTTAAGTATTTCCAAACTTAAAATAAAGATTTCTATGCCTGTCTGAATAAGTTGCACACTTTTTCATAGCTGTATAGCTTTATACAAAAGAACACACAACAGCATTTCAGATTATTCATGTGCAAGCTTTTTTCCCATAGGCAGAGCAGATGAGAAAAGAGATGAACAGATTTCAAGAGCTAGGCACCCCTCACTACCTGAAAAATACTTTTAAAATAACAGTATTACTGAAACAAGAAGTAAGTTACGCTTTTCTTGTACATACCTCGGCCATACACCTCTATACCTGAATGAAACACTCCAATTCCAAGGGAGGAAGTATATTCATTCATCCAATACTAAAAGGAAAAAAGGGGAAAAAAAAACCAAACCAAAACTCTAGTTAGTTTGCAGTAAAGATTTATCTTCTCAGAGCAGACTGTCCCCCACATCAAAAGCATTAAACCCTATCACAAAGTAGAAACTGCACAACCCATTTTACAGGAACAGAATGTCACTAAATTTCCCCAAGTGTGAATTAGTGACTCAGTGAATTAATTCCATTAGGTTGTATTCCAGTGCTTTAATGCTGTCAAAGTTCGTCAGCCAAGGAGTCTGTAACTGAGAGAAATCCAGATCAACTTTCTATTTGTCAACAAGCTGTAGGTTGTAAAGTTTGCCATGAGGTGGAATACGTTCTAGAATCGATTGCTGTAATTTTAAAGAGCACAATTCTCTTCAAAGCACATTGGAATGTAGGATGTGAGATAGACACACTGGCTGTCACTAATAGTAAGGACCATGCCTGCTTAAGAACAGAGGAGCACAAGACATACTCAGAGATGGACTGAAATTATCTTATTTTATTTTGTCTTTGAATACTCAATTAGAGGTCACCATACAAGAGACAAAGCTCCCTCCAGGCTGCTGATGCATGGGGCTCCAGACATGAGGTTTAAGTCCTCTGCATAGGTCTGACACTTGTTTCCAGTACATCACTTGTATTGTAGCCAACAGAAAGCAGATGCATTTCAAAAGGAATCAGAAGTGAAAATTTTTTAGAAAAGAGAAAAAATAGTACAGAAAGGAAATTTCCCTTAGTTGTTTTCTCTTTTCTTTTATGAAAGTGCAGCAGCAGCAAGCATCTGTGAGAAGCTAACTGTTACCCTCAAGACCTCAAAGATGCAGAACTCTGGAAAAGGAAAACATCAAAGTACTTTCCCTGTCTACATCACCACTCTCAAAGTATGAGTCTTCAAGCATTAAAAGAGTTCAAGTGACACACAATTTGAGAAGGAATCTGAAACAAAGTCTAAAAAAAAAAAGCCTCAGTTGTGTCCTTAAAACTGAAATTGGCTATCAAGAAAAACCTCAGGAAAATACAAGGAAAACATTATTTTGTCAATTACTCCAGTATCAGGATTTTTCTTCCCAGAGCATCTCTGTAAGCTTTTACAATGCAGACTTCAAAAAGTCAACTGGCAGGCAGGATGCAGGCTCAGGTAGTACCCTCAGTAAATTAATGCTGGTTTAGTGTCGCAATAGGACATGAAATAAAGATGCTTGGCTCCAGTCGGCAGGCAGAAGAGAATCAGAAGGCTTTATTTACAATTCATTCAGCCTTTTTATAACATGCTGCGCTAAAAAAGGCACATTATTGGTCCATAGAACTGACACCTCTCTCCACTGGCCAAGTAACAGAAATAGCAAACAACACCTGGGAGAGAGGTTGTTATGAAAAAGAAATATTGTTCACTTAGAAATGTTATGGGAAAAAAGTTATTTACACAAAGTTGTTTGGGAAAGGGAAAACTGTTTAAAAGTTTCCCTTGGGAAGAACTAGCAATTCTCAGGCTCAAAAATATCGGGCCCACAGTTTAGCAAGCAGGCAGAAAAAAAGAAATTATCTTCTTCACACAACCTGTTGACATAATCTGCGTTTTCTGACGCAAAGCCACTATGCAGCACAACCGATGATAAAAACGTAAAAGGGTGCAGGTGTCACACTTGAAGATGTGCTGGCTGGAGTCAGCGTGTAATTTACAGTGTCATCGCAAACACAGCGTGTAAGCTTTTTGTCTCCCAATAAAAATGATACACTAAACCTCAGGTTGACAAGCTATTAATAAAAATGAAAACAAGTTAAATGGCAAAAAGAGCATGTCATGCCAATAGTTACAAACAGACAAGCCAGCTGTGGGAAATTTTGTCAATACGAATTAAGGGAAGGCAGATTTTGTGCCTTATATTTATTTAAAGCTCAATTGTGATTCATAGATAAATTTTGCTTAAGACTAAACTACCATTTACTTTAATGTCTGGCTTTGTCAGCATAGTGCTTTGTTAGCTAGTGGGGTATGGGTGACTACATTAAATCATCACCTTAGTCTATTTAAAGGGCTTAGCAGTTCTTTCCTTCCACCCCCCAGAAAAGAGCAGAGAGCAAGTCTGTATGAACAAACTACATCCAGAAATACACTGCGTTAATTTCCTCTGTATAGAAAAACACAGAACAGGGACAATACACAGAAGAGGGCGAGAAAGGAGAAGTATGCGAAAACTATTCATCTTAGTGGGTTCGTGAGCATAAATAAATGGATTCTGCTCACAAGGTGAAATCAAAGTCCCCAGGAAAACAGAAGAACTACTGCAACATAAATGTGTTCCAGTTCTGAAGCCCTTCCTATCCCACAGTTTACCAGCTCACCATTTCAAAATAGTTTCAGGTTTGTATTTATAGTCAAAACCGTAGGCACAGTCAGGCACAGTTTGTCATCACTGGAATAAAGTACATTTGCCTAATGGAAGGTGTATCCAAACAAACCTAATCTAGAACTGAGCTGGACAGGGTCTCTGGTGCTCTAGTCTGTCCCTCTCCTGGGCACTCGTGGCCAGAAAACTCAGAACCTGGCTGTTGAGTTCCAAACAACCTACACATCATGTACCCTTGGATCTGTTAATGCCAAGCAAGGTTATGGCTGCTCCTGGAAAACAGAACAAAACTTGCACAAGATGCTCCACATGCAGCGGGTTAGAATAAAGCCTAGTTGGTTATTAGACTGAAAAAAATGAGGGGAAAAAAGTATTCAAGGTACTCCTCACCCACAACCCCACGAAACCAAACACAAAGTGTAGGGAGGAGAGAGAAAAGTGAGTCACCAAACCTTCTCATTGATCCACAGAGAAGCAGATGAACGGGATGGAAAGCTGATCCAATAAGGTATTCAGCACAGCCTGCTCCTATCCAAGCATGCACTCCTCCTTACTGGAGCCACTTAAACACTTGGGGCTCACTACACTGCACGGGTGAGCACGGGTGGCAAAGAAAACCAAAGTCAGCAGCTTTGGAAGAAGTGCCTGAAGCAAGCTGGCACTTTGCTTCATATTTCCAGTAAGAACAGAATAGGTTAATTGAAGATAAAAGAATTTCAATGAGGCAGAATTACTTTCCCCCTAGGAACAGTAATTATATCTAATTATTACTTAATCTGGATGAGCTATTGGAAGGTTGGTCCCATTTATTCATTGAACAAAATGCCTTATCTCACTGAAGGAAGAAACGCAGGACAAATGCAACAAAGAGTGCTGAATTTGGCTGCAGCTGAAAAGATTATATATAACTTACAAAATAAGATTGTAAATTAAATTACATCTGTATAGCTCATTGGTTCAGGAACATGCCCAAACTGATCCCAAATGCTACATCCTTGTTTCCACAACACAAACTGGATTCCCTTTAGTCTTGATATGGATTTTGCCATAGTAGTATGCTGCAATCTCATACCCTCAGTATTTTGCAATATGTCAGTCTTGTAAAACAGGATTTCAGGTTTAATCTATCATAAGGAAAATATTAGAGAAGTATTTTTCTATATGCACAATAAAGTCATGTCACTATAATGAAAGAAAAACACTAATCCCAGTGCTTCAAAAAATCTTCAGAGCTTTCATTTGCATTAATACTTTAGCTTGTTATCACCTTATTTGACAAGGGAAAAAGTAGGATACTACTTGGGCACAAAAATCTAGACTCCTAAAAATAGCGGTTAGTTAAAATGAAGCTATAAAGTACTCCAGTTCTCAAAGCACAATATATCAAAGCCTTCACCCTACCCTTTTAATGATCATAAAAGATGTTCAAAGGCATGAACTGTACCACGTAAATACGCCCTTAAGCTTCTCTCCCTCCATAAAGTAACCACTGCTTGAAAGCTGACTTTCTTCTACAACACAAACATCCCTCTCACACTCTGGTTGTATCAAAGACTTTTGCTTTTTCAAGCACTAAGGACATTGGAAGGGTTTGTCCTCCAAAAACAACCAACTCAGTCCTACAAGGAGTTCCAACAGTAGCAAGGTCACTTAGTACTCCTCTGCATACCTAAGCAGCTACCTGGGAAATGAAGCCACAGTTTGTGTTCAGGTTAAAATAAAGCTGTTTGTTATTACAGTAATGTTGGCCCTGTCAACCAGGTGAATAACAATGGTCTCTTGCTCCAAAAGAGAAACAAAAAACCCCAAACCTAACTACAAAATAATCCCAAACCCATTTCCAAGTGACATGGAACATCAGAAGCAAAGAGCAAACCTAATGTCTCAAATACATTTGGCATGGTTTGGTGAATAAGCAGAACTTCAAAACTGCTCTTACAGAAGACTCCTCCCATCTCCCACCCACTCTTAGTGCCCCCAAATAAAGCAGAACCATTGATTTCAGCAGGCTGTTGTACAAGCAGTAAAAACTACTGTGCAACATCAAAGTCAGGCTTTAGTTTCAAACAAGTTTCAAATGGACTGAGATATGGTTTAGCAGAGGAGTTTGATGAAGGATGTACACTGGCAGTATCTTTCAGGTCACACAAACCTGTGCTTTTCTCATCAGTTTGAAGGAAAACTGTTTCTCTAATGGTCAAATAAAGTAGATATCACTACAAAACAACAAACAGGGCTGAAGTAGGAAACAGAAATACTCTCCTTAGTGGTTTCATCTTATACTATGTACAGTGCAGCTTCAACCACTAAAGTCACCCCCTACATGTAATCAAACATCTGCAAATAAATGTGCTTGGCTGCTTCTTTTGAAGAGCAAGTTCCTTCCACAGATGGTGGCTTCAGAGACTGTGTGAATTCTCAGTGGAGGCAGAGCCCCAGTAATAACAACAGGATAACAACAGTCCCTAATGTGTCCTTAGGAAAGATATGACACTAGCTTTTAGGAGCACACCCTTCCTGTTGCTTTTTTTCCTCACTTCCCTCATGTTGACTGCCAGCTTTCCTAGGATGGCTGGAGTAAAACTGATCACAGCAATTCAGCTCTGGAGGAAAAACAAAAGGATGATGTGAATGAAAGAGTAGACACAAGAGAAAAAGAAAGAGCATGCTGAAGTCACACCCCACTAGTGCTACCATCACAGAGAGAATGGAGCTTCTCAGAGGCCATGGCACTACTTTCCAGGCAGGCTTTACACAGGAGTCAGTCCACTCTGTTAAGGTTTCACAGCCTGCCTGTGAACTGGGCCCACTTTGCACAATTAAGCAACTCTTTGTGAGAACAGTGGGTCTTCCATTTTAGTGAGTCACAAGTGCGTCAAGCCTTGACTTCAAAGATATTCTTATGTAAGAGTCACGAAACCGCAGTCCTACTTCTTTCTCTGTACAAATATTTATAGTTAATATATGTAAACCCATCCTTTTTTATGCTAAAAGAGATCCCCAATATATATAGTCACACTGTAGTCCAGAGAAGTCATAGATATGCAGGTGACAGGGCATCCTTGCCTCCTCAAGTCTAGTATAAATAAGGCACACTGTGACTTTTTCTCATATTAGCATCACATATGAGCTCAACCAGGTGAGCAAAGATCCCTTTTTTCCCTACCATCTTTCAGAAAATCACAGCAAACAAACTTCCAGTCTCCCCTCACTGTCTATAATGAAGGAAACCAAAGTCGAGGTAATAGACTATATTCACTGGAAAAAGAGCTCAAACACAAGAGTGGGCAAAAGATCCCCCTAAAAAGGGACATTGATTTCTAAGGTAAGTATTAGAGTGAAAGAAAACAATGACAAAAATCAGGCTAGTTGCTATGATATTGTAAATATATTTGATTTCAAGCCAGATAGCTCCCTACTAATTGCTATTAAACATTTTCAGCATTTGAATGTGACTGTTCCCAAGCAAAACAAGCTGTATTTTCTCACTTCCAGCAGTCACTGACACTACACTATATACCTTCACCCCTTCAAAACAGCGAAGGTTCACTTTAAAATGGTGGTGGTAGGAAAGCCTATCCAAAATAAGCTGAGCAACACAACCACTGTCACCTGAAGCTAGTTCTCCATCTTACTGTCTCCCTATCAGTAGACTCACAACTTGGTCAGAGAACTACTGCCACTCGTTCTAATTTCCAGCGATTGAAACGCATTAAGGGATAATATTTTCTTATTACTGATCCAAACCTCCTGTTCCATGCAGGTACTTACACCTCATTTGTTACCATGGCATTTGAGCAGCTTCCAGCTGAACATAAGACAATACCACAGTTGCTGTAGGTGCCACATAAAGATTATCCAGGAGGGAGGGAAGGTGAGCTCATACGGCTGCAAATCAAGCTGGAGCCAATCTTTTATTTCTACCAAACCACAGCCATAACAAAACTATTAAAAAAATGCGGTCTAGAAAAAGAACCACCTTACTGACACTGTGCTAAAGAAGCTCTTATCCTCGCAGAGACAGAGGATGTCCCGAACTACCATTCTCCTGGAAAACTGGACCCTTTTCTGGTTTTCGTGAGCAGAAAGGCAGGGCCTCCCGGCTGCTGACCTTTGGGGCAGTAGCAGAGGGAGCAGCACAGCCCAGGGACGCTCATGGCAGGGAAAGTTTTCCCCGCGACAGGGAGCGGATCCACCTGTCACTGGAAGACCCGAGCCGGCAAACTTTTGTCGCAGGTCACAGAGGGGCTGTAGAAATCGTCAGACCTCCCAAATCACCGCCCTCACCCCCCGCCCCCCTTTCCTCCACCTCCCCGGGTTCGGTATTTCTCCCGCTCTGCCGCCCACGGCTCCAGCTCCCGCGGGGACAGGCACGGGAAGGGCAGGCAAAGTTTCCCGGCCGCCCTGGCCCCCGCAAGGCAGGACACTCCCCGCCACCGCCCTGCCGGGAGGGGGCCCAGACCCCCGCGCCGTGCCGGTGCCTCACCATATCGTAGACGTTCAGGATCACCAGCTGGTTCGCCATCGCCGGCGGCCCGCGGGCGCCCCCC
>VWYP01027865.1:21564-43655 GCA_013400435.1 Pycnonotus jocosus | reverse complement strand
CGGGCGGAGAGCGCTGCTGTGGCTCCCTCGGGCCTCTGGGGACCCGACCCGGCACGGCCCCGCTGCCCGGCTGGGCCCGCCTGCCCCGCCCCGCGCCGTGCCCGCCACTCCTGCTCCTAAGATTGTTGGTGCGCAGGGGAGAATTAGTTAGTTCCCGGTCCGTGTGGTGCCCGCGTTCTCAGCATGCCCCGGCACCGCCATTTCCCGTTTGAGTTCAATGGAGGACGGAAATGTTCAGTGTCTCGGCAGAAAGAACGCCTGAGCCGGTCGGACGCGGGGATAACTCACACGTGGGTGCTGGTGAAGGCATGGCCGCTTCTAAGACGGCAGGCACCTCCCGACAGTAACCTTGCCATGTAAGCTTCCTCTGCGACCTTGTCAAGCGACAGCAAAACAAAAGCTGGAGACAAAAAAATGGAAAAAAATTTCTCTCTTCCAACAGACTCAATTTTATAAAGACAAGCAGTGGCCCTTCATAGCACATTAAAAAAGATTAAGAAAGCCTGTTCACAGCAGACTGTGGATGTGCCCTTGGGACAGGAGAGAGGATGTTCCCATTCCAAGTGTTTCCTGCCTTCCACTATCATTTCTGGCTGCAGACATTTAGATATTTAGTCCCTCTTTCTTAGCTGAAATTCCAGTGGACCGCTGACCTCCATTTTGTGTGCAGAACAGCTGTGTCCCTCGAGTACTACAGCATAGCTGATGCAGGCAGGTAAAAAAGCAATTCCTGCTTTGGACAGTGATCTCTGGTTAGAGCAAATGAGTACTGCCACAAAAACTTAAAACAGGTCTGGCTCCTGATTGTCAGAATATGTAATTCAGGCACCTGGGGGACCTGTGTGTGAACCTGAGGTTGGCAATAATGCCTTACTTTGCTAGTAAAATATGTGCACAGGTCCATAAGTCCATTGGGTAATATTCTTTGCTTCTTTGGCTAAAAGCTAGGAAACTCGTGGGTATTAAACCGAAACATTTTGTGGGGAAAAGTTGCTTCCATATTGAATAATACTGAAGAAAATATGATTGTTTCTTAAATTTGCAGGGGTCAAAAACTTTACTTGAAAAGGCAGGGGCTGCATTTCCAACTAACAGTATGCATTAACTGGAAGACAGAAGTAGACAGTTGGAACGACTGGTAACAAATCACGTAGTCTTCATTGTCTCGTTTTTTTTTTTCTGTCTATAAGATACATTGTAAAGCAGAAGGAGAGGAAAACATAACTTGTAGCCTGCAGTGACGGGAGAGAAAAATTTCATGTTCTGTGAAGAATAAATCCCACAAGTGTCATTTATTTGACTTAAAAATTGAATTTTGCCATTTAAATACTAGACTTAATGACAGAGGAATAACACAGTATTACAACTCTGACTTCCTCAGTGATGCAGCTTATCTTTTCATGCAGTTATCTGCAAAAGACAAGAAAATCCTTCTTTTGAGCCAAAAGACTGATTAGGTAGGTATCAGAAGCAATGTTAACCACGAGTGAATAGTGCAGAAAGTTTTGCCATATATGGTGTGTGTTATAGCAGTTTGCATTTATCTGAGTAGTTGGGAGAGTGAGGAAGTATAGTATAGTATAGTATAGTGTAGTATAGTATAGTATAAGGACACTCCAAGATGCTCACAGAGATCAGTCTGGCTGTTTGGTCAAGGAGCAGAGATCAGTTGTGGGCACCATCATCACAAAAGAAGCACAATATGTGAACCCAGGGACTTCTGCACTGTAAAACTGAAAAACAAGGTGCCTGAGCCCTTAATGGGAAACACAGATCTCAGAGAAGAACACAAACCAAAGTCATTGTTTACTAATCTGTGCTACATTTACTTTATGCAGTGACATGTTTCTATTCTCGTATTGGAGCCATACACTCAAAGAGCAGTCTGGTTTCTTTGTCTTTATGGCAAATGCTATTATCTGTTTCATTTTCAAAGGCGTAGGAATAGTCAAGATTAGAGGAGCACCCATTTTCAGCCATAAATGAGAAGTCAGGGAAACCCAATCTAAGGTGCCTTAGATTCAGGGAGAGGTGCAGTTTCTGGAAATTTTCTTAAAAGATTATAAAAAATGTAGAAATCTGGCACAAGGAATTCATGAGCATTTAAAATCATCTGTTATTGATTGCCTTTTCCCCTTGATCATCACAGCTGTTCACAGACAATGAAGAGTGGCCTTGCAATGGCATCTGCCAGGTCTCTCAGCAGTCACAGAGGTATCCTGTCTCATCTTGTAAATTGTGCATGTCCAGCTTATCCAGGGAGTCCCTGTTTGGATCCATTGATACTGTAAGTAGTAACTCCACAAAATTTAATGTTAATAGAGACCTGGAAAAACTGAATTTATCAATGAAGACTGAGGGAAGAAAGAAAGCACTAAATACTTCAGCCTTCTCTTTATCCTTTGTTAGTAGATCTCCAGCCTGACCTAGCAGTGGGTTCACCTTTTCAATTTTCTTCCTTATGCTATTGATGCACCTACAAGCCCATCTTTTGTTACTCTTCACGTTCCTTGCTAGTTTTAATTCCAACCAAGCTTAGATTTTCCCAGTTATGTCCCTGCATGTCCTTGTTAGCTTGCCCTGCTTCCATCTCCTGTATAATTTGGTTTTGCATTTGAGCTCAATCATTATCTCATATAAGGTATGTTGCTGGACCTGATTTTGAGTCATGCAGATCTGTTTATAGCTACAGTATATTAAAGTGCACTTCTATTTTAAACATCCCACCGTCTAAGAAGAAAAAAGGTCAAAGGCTCAGCTTGTCTTCTCATTTGGGCAGAGAAATCTCTTGCTTATGCCAGGGCTAGTAACACAAGACTTGTGGGTCATCCAGGGAAGATGCAGTGGCCTTGTGGCAGAAACCCTCCCAACAAGGAACACTGGAAGATTGATTAATGGGTTTCTTTCTCATGGTTCTTGCTGAATCAGTATGGAAATGGTACTCAGGTACTGAGTCTTCTGTGAGCCCTGCCATCTGTTTAGAAAGAATCAACAAGAAAATGGCTTCAGTGCCTTGACATAGTTTCACAGCATTTTTATGGTACCTAGAGGTCATTTGCAGAAATATTTATCAAGTTCTGTTATGAAAATATTCTTGGCAATACCCTTGGTCTGGCTGCCTGCAGTGTGCACTGGTTGGGCTGGCAGTTCTGCCCCACTCTGCCTGACTGCTTCTTATTCTTTGTCTGCAGTGCCTCAGCTGCTGCTCTCTGCATAGTGATCACCAGGCTGCCTTGTTAGGATCCAGCTTCTGTGTCGCATGAAATGTATCAGTAGATAAGTCTGAGTGTCCAGTAAGCCTCATAGTTTCATCTTGCAAGCCTTGTTCCAATGGATATCTGTTGTGGCCTTGGAACTGGCTAATTTTGTCTGAGAGATTTTTTCCATATGGTCCTGCACTGTCTGAAAGGTTTTTGAAGAGAACAGCAGCTCAAAATCATAGAGTAAGGTCTGTCAAGTTTCATGAACAATTTTGTAGGAGATGGCTGTGGTGATGTCCAGCCCTAGTCCACTGAACTCTACATTTCATAGAGATGGACTGAGATTGGTCTTTCATACAGTTACCAGGTGACTCAAGTAGCCATAAAACCCCATACCATTATCTGTTGAGTGAATGGCACCTGTTGATTTTCATATAACAGCCGAGTAAAGAGGAGCAACTACCATGGGAAAAGACTTTATGAGATTTCCTTAGGCTAGAATAGTGAATAAAAGGACTTTCCTTAGTAACAGTTGTGTTCCACTTAAGAATTCCACGTATCTTTGATATGATGCTGTGATTGTAATCCAAAAGCCAGTACCTTACAATGACAGAAAACTGCAAAATAATCTCTTTTTGATGTACTGAAAAGTTATCATGCCATTTTAGTAATCTTCTCTTGATAAAAGTCAAAGTTAACATGCCATTAAACTTCTAATCAAACAGAATCAGACAAAAAGAATCAAATTATATTCCTGTAAGAAATGCTAAGTCTGAAAATCAGATTTTTTTTACTAGAATCATACTGATACGGATGCAGGTTTACAATATCTGAAGAATAAATACTTCTAGTTTGCAAACTCTCTTTATGGTATATCTGTTAATATAAAAATAATAATTTTCAGTCTTAACAAACCAATAAAATGAGTTTTTCTGCTGCTGTCATTTACAAAAGGTAAATGATCTTCAGTGATCTCCTACCTGAAATTTCTATTACTTTACCACTTAATTAAAAAAACCCAAAAACCTACTCTAAAATACTATATACTTAACTGAGAACAATCTGGTGAGAATAGTGATCCCATGAAGAATTCCTGACAGAGAAGACTTTGATCAAAATACTTGACAATATCCATTAGCAGTGTTGTTTTTCTAAGTGTAGTAAACACATCACCCACAGCAGCCCAAATGATGCTGTATTTATGTATGTCATCCTTGTAACAGACCTGCAAGGAACAGGTAAGTCAAAAATTTTTAAGTCCCAGAATTATCTGTCTTCTTTTTATAAATAGGAAAAAAAAAAAAATTGAGGAGCTGCAGACACTGTAGATCAGCAACAACGTAAATTTAGATAGGACTGAGTCATAGATAACAAGCTCTCTAGATGAAGCAGCATTTTGAAAATTCAAGAATTTCTTTCAGTTTGCTGTATCTCCTATTCCATTAAATGTTTCATTATATCCAAGAAGGTGTTCATGCTGCCAAATACTTGTTTACCACTGTTGGAGAAATGATACAGTGATTAGGTAAGTAGCAACATCTCTTAAAGTTTGTATCAAGGATGTACATTAAGAAGTCAAGATGGTTTGGGATACATTTGCAGCTAATGTAATTGGAAGAGCTTCACTGAAATGCATTTACAAATTTAAGCTGTGATCCTAAAAATGATTTCATACAGCATGAGCTCATGCAGTGAGAACCAGAGACAGTGTGCTGACCTTATGTCAAAATGTTCTTTAAATATATTTGTTGCTGTCTGGTCATTTTTAATTCTAAAACCAGCATTACCTCAATGGAAAGCAGATCTAAAATAGCTTCATCCAGACATTTAATGAACACCATCCACATCTTAAATGTCAGCTGAGAACTAGAGATAACCTACCTGCATTGGATATATGGATGAACACCAGGATCTTGAATGTATTCCAGTTACTTCAGGAAGCTTGTGTTTTACTCCTTAGCTTTCCTCTTATAAGAAGTACCATTTATTAAAAATATGGTTCAATTATCTGTTAAGTCACATCAGTTACATTGTTATTAAGCCTTGGGTCAAAGCACCTGGGGGTACTTTTATTTCTCTGTAAGTTCTGAATCCATCCTTTATATAGGAAGTTCCAACATTTTAAAACAAAAGTGTTGTTGGGAAACATCCAGACTGTTTAATGGAGAGGTCACTGTTTTGTGGGGAACAGAGGGAGATACAATTTTCATGGCTAGAAAATGATTATTTGGGCCTTGGAATGATAAAAGAAATATCTAAAACAAAGCAATCTTGAAATACTGTTGGGTTTCCATGCATTTTCACTATAATTTCATCAGATACTGCAGGTCCATTGAGTGCTCATAATCTGGAAATTGAAGGCGCAGCAGATAAACAGAGAAACTGGAAAGAAACCTCAGTTAATTGAACTGACTGAAAAACATTCAGCTACGTGATTAATGGCACATTTGTAGAAGAACTGCATCTTCAGTGGTACCCAACTATTTCCAAATTCTCTTCTAATTCCAGAAGACAGGTGATGAAATAAAATCAGGAAGAAAATTAACAAAATTTGCCTGGAGCTAGACTTTAACTGCTAAGCTTACCAAACCATGCATATTCATATCTCAGTGCTGTCTGAGAACTACACTTGACTGAAAGACCTGGCTGAGTAATATTATAATGCCATGGAATAATACAGCTTTCACTATTACTGAGGACACCTTTTCCCTACCTTTCCCACAACCTCCAATGACCTACTAGGAGTGTGTGGAAGAAGGCATTTTAAGGAGAACTAGTAGCAAACCTTGTTGAGGCATACATCAAGCGGGAGATAGTTCTGCAAGAGTTGTATTGATAAAGCAGTAAGAGAAAATGGGACTTAAAGGAGACAGCTTTTGTATAAGAATAGGCTTATTATAAATCATGTAGACTAGCAAACATGAAAATGAGTTTCTAAATCTTTAGAAGAAGAGCTCTTAGTTTCTTACACATTGTGTGTGTGTGTGTCTGTGCATGGATCACACTGACACGCGTGCATCCCTAATGCACTGAAAGCAGAAAATGTTAGTGTGCTTGCTAAACAACTAACTTAGAGAATCCCATAAAAGTAACAAAAGACATTATGTAATTCTGTATCCTTATATGCTTCACTTGGCCATGCTTGGTATATTCACTACATTATTAACGAATTCTACTAAAGCATTCATTGATGGTTCCTTATAGAGATCAATGATCTGTGTCATCCTCCCAGTTATAGGTACAAAGCATATAGGTACTGCCACTTTATTTGGATATATGTTGATATGAACATGGCTCTGGTAGCTTAAATACACCAGGTATGGAGTGAGTTTGAAACCTATGAGGTTTCCTTGAAAACATTCCCAGGAAAAGGAGAATGTGGATAACGTAAGTTAATTAACAGCCTTCCAGTGTTGCTTCCTTAATTTCAGTTGGCAGAATACAACTCATTAAATACATAGGGTAATAATGGGTCTGGCTACAAAAGACCACCACCTCTGAAGCAGATGATTTGTTCAGATATCAAGGCCCAAGCAATTCTCTTTCAACACATCAGGATACAGCAGGGCTAACAAACTCAACAATCAAACAATTCAGCTCAGTATTACGTTTTCTGATTATGGCTTCAGGAGTAAACATGATGCAGGACAGAAACTGTTCTTACTCTAACAAACTGTTTTGAGTTTCCTGAGAAGCTGAGTTTCAGACAAGACTTAAGAAGCCTAAGAGCCTCTCACTAACTGTTTAACAAATACTGAGCAAAAGTGTTGAGTCTGTTTAAAGTTCCAAAAGTGAAAGCAGCTGGTAACTCAGTTAGGATTGGTCTTGTTTGTTTTTCTCTCATTTCACTAGAAAATGTATCTCCAGAGAAACTGAGCTTGAAATTTCAGTTTTCCTACCTTGTCTAGTGATAATCTTCCTGTCCAGTCTGACTAGAATTTGATTAGTCTATGGGCTCAGTGCTTTCAAGAGGGATGGTAAGGCATCTCTTGCATATGATTAATGGATACAAGTAACTTCACCCCAAACTTATTTCACTTGTTTCTATCATATATTAACTTCCAGACTTACCTCAATAAATGAAATATTTGGAAAGTCAAAAATTATGCAAATTCTGCTCTTCTAGATATGAACATATGTGCCACTGGCTTCAATTTAAGGTGTTTCGACAAAATAACCAAACATAAGTGAGATAATTCAGATGAATCAATGGATTCTCCTCCTTCTGATGGATTTGGTAGGAGAATAAAGACTGTAAATAAAGCAATTTTATTTTCTCTGTCTTGATTATTCTGCACTTCAGTTGCAGAAAAAAATAGCAGTTGTAAGTAATGCTAGCACTCACACCATTAAGAAGCAATTTACTGAAATTGCCAGAATGCATAAGTTCCCATTTCAAGGGGGGAAAGTGAATTATTTAAAATTCTGTAAAAAACAGGATAGGAAAAGCCCATTTCTGGTTATAGCAACTTTTGATCTGGAGTTATGCTATGTTGCCATCTAGTGATAAAACAGGAAGGTACAATAGATGGCAGCCGAGGGAGAGGAAACCAAACCTACAGAAACGGCACTGTTTATCCCAGTAAAGATCATACCCATTTCTTGCAGTATAATAAATAGCATTAATTACATGCTGAGAGTAAACTCTTTAATAAAGAGAAGATAAAGCCACAGAAATAGAAATGAACATTTTATAATTGGCATTAAGAGAGTGTACAGAATGGGTAAGGGTCAGATGGCAAATACGCTGCAGGAAACATCTGCAGTTGAGAACCCCTTGTAAAAGATACATTCAGAGTCATCTTCACTACGCCATGAAAAAAAAAAATAGCTTTTATAGATTTGAGTTAGTTTTGGATTTGGAAGGCCTGTGATGGATAAAATTTCACAGATCACAAAACTTGTGGCAATTACTTTTGGTATACCTAACTCCTGGTCTGTTCCCATCACTGTTAGTTACTGCTTTGTTCTGTTTTCTTATAAACACTCAATCAAGCAAAAACTGTGAATTTTTCATCTTGCTTTCTACTTACACCATAAGCTTCTATTCAAAGAAAGTACAATTACATGCAGTGAGTTGTTTAGGACTGACTGAAAGCCTTACTTAAATTTAAGTATTATGATGAATGAAACAAAGGGCACCTAAATGTACAGATGACTCATCATCTACTGTCTTTAACCTGTCTTCAAAGAAAAGGAAAAATGGCAAAATCATTATTGAAGTACAAAGTTATCTCAAAGTAGAATAAAGAGACCAGACAAGGGCACCTCATCAACAAATAAAAACAAACAAAAATTATACTGTATCCTAATTTTGGATGCTCATGAGAATAATACTTCTGTTTTTCAAATTGGTATGAATAATAGGTACTTGTCTCAATCCAAAAACGTTTGCACAGTCTCTGAGAACACTGTTTAAGTAAAATAAAGTTTATTATTAATTATATTTTTCTCTACCTAGGATAAGGCTGTTTATTACACAATTTATTTTTTTAAAATTCTTGGAAAATGCTTTGGTATTATAAAATAAATTTTCAAACAATGACATACCATTACAATTATATTTACTCAATCTAATAATTTCAGAATATACTACAGTTTTCACTGCATTCTTTCCATAGCAGCAGACAGAAAACAAAACCAGTTTCCTAACATCTAGTTATCTAACAGCAAAAATGCCTTCACATTACAATTAATATTGCTATCTTTTTCTTCTCTTTAATTTTAATCTTGAAGATACTATGAAATGTTAAAAAACCCAAAAAGATATATTGATGGCAACCTAAAACAAAGAAAAAAATCAAAATGATGCCATGGATGCGTGTTTTGTGCCAGATACTGTGCTAAGGACTAATTACTTTCCATGAATTGTTTAGATCAGAAACCCATTCCTAACAAAATTTATTGTACATATTAATCCCTACAACTAATCCATGTGGGATAATCTCTTAAATGAATCTTCAGTTCAGAGATCAATCTGTAGAGATTAGCTTGTACAATAGATAGTCACATTTGAGGTCTAAATTAAACAAGTAAATTGGCATTCCCCTTGTTGACATATCATGACTTCCACAATGCTTTTGCCTAAACCTTCTTCTGACAGTTTGCCAAACAGGTGTATGAGGAACTCTGAGAAGAGTCTTTGGTTTGACTGTCATGTTACTGCCACTTAAAATTTCTGAATAAAATTTTCACAAAAACTAAAACTTCACTGAATCATTAAAACTTATTAATTATTCTATATCTATGAAATAGATAATAGGCTTCACCTTAATTATATCTGTCTTACTGCTGCATTATGTCAGGAAAGAAAGCCCTGCAAATTTTTTTTTCCTAGCACAGTCAAAGCAAATAAATAAAGATGTATACAGGCAGTATATTTCAAGACATTTTTACTTTCAACTGGTAAGTTGTCACAAGACATACATTGAACTTTTTCTCTTAAGTAGCATAATTTCAGCTTGTGATGGAATAATTGCAGTGAGATCTATTTGGAAAGTTCTGCACTTTCAGGATCATATAGCCACAAAATTAACTTGTAATCAGTAGACAAGAGATACATTGATAGTTTTTTAACAGATACTAATTTATCACTGCCATAGCATTCCTTCTTGTGACAGCATACAAGATAATGTAACGATATTAACTTAGGTAAGGCAAGTGCTGTAGTCTTATACTCTGTTTCTTTTTGATTTGCACAGGCAACAACAACTGACTCAATCCCTGGAAAGGTCATGGAGTGCCTCATTTTGGAGGCCATCTCTATTCACATGGATAACAAGAAGGTGATCAGGAGTAGTCGGCATGGACTCACTCAGGGCAAACCATGTTTGACCAACCTGATTGCCTTTAAAGATGAAACAACATCCAGATGGACGAGGGGAGAGCAGTGAGTATTATCTACCTTGAATTCAGTGAGGCTTTCAACAAGGTCTTTCACAATATCCTCATAGGCAAAATCAGGAGTTGTGGACTGGGTCGGTGGACAGTGAGGTGGATGGAGGCCTGGCTGAACAGCAGATCCCAGAGGGTTGTAATTGGTGGCACAGGGTCTTGTTGGAGGCCTGTCACCAGTGGTGTCCCCCAATACTGCGCCCAGTATTGTTTCACAAGTTCATCAATGACTTGGATGAAGGGGCAGATGCCTCTTCAGGGAGTTCAATGATGACACAAATCTGGGAGGAGCAGGGAATACCCCAGAGGGCTGTGCAGCCCTTCAGAGGGACCTCAGCAGGCTGGAGAGATGGGCAGATGGAACTGTCTGAAATTCAACAAGGGCAAATGCAGGGTCCCGCACCTGGGGAAGAACAACCCCAGGCACCAGCACAGGCTGGGGGCAACCTGCTGAGGAGCAGCTCTGTGGAGAAGGACCTGGGGGTCCTGGTGGACAACAAACTGTCCATGAGCCAGCAGTATGTCCTTGTGGACAAGATGGCCAATGGAATCCTGGGGAGCATTAGGAAAAGCATTCCTAGCAGGTCAGGGGAGGTGATCCTGCCCTTCTACTCAGCCTTGGTGAGGCACATCTGGAATGTTGTGCCAATTCTGGGCTCCTCAGGAAAACAAAGATGATTAAGGGACTGGAGCATCACTCTTATGAGGAAAGGCTGAGGGAGCTGGGCCTGTTCAGTCTGAAGAGGAAACAACTGAGAGGGGACCTCATCCATGTCTATGAATATCTAAAGGAGGGGTGCCAAGAGGTGGATCCAGGCTCTGCTCAGTGGTGCCAAGCAGTAGGACAGGAGGCAATGGCAGAAACTGATGCACAGGAAGTTCCGCCTGATTATGACAAAGAGCTTCTTTACTGTGTGGATGACTGAGCACTGGAAGATTGTCCAGAGAGGTTTTGAGGTCTCTGGATGCAATCCTGTGCTCTAGGATGGCCCTGCTTGAGTAGGGAGCTTGGATCAGATGACCTAACACGGCACTGTGATACCGGGTCCAGTGCGGCCAGGCAGAGTGTGGTGAAGACAGAGGAGTGGGAACGATGGAGTTGCCCGAAAACAGAACTTTAGAGTTAAGATCACAAACACAGAGACCTCATGGTCTGAGGGGCAACATCCAAAGACCCAGGGGCATGGCTAACTTTAACAATATCTAAGGTTATCTGAGGGCAGGGATCCAAGCCCGAATGCGGGACAGGGACATGACTTTGTATGTCAAAGATCCCGAACCAACAGAGAACCAGAACTAGAGGCATGACCAATTTTGAAATGATGCCATTAGCATCCCAATTTCCATATCCCGTCTCCCATGGTCTCAGGTTTATGGTTTCTGCATAAGCTACCTGGGCTAAGGTATTACCCATCTCAGCTAGCTCGGTTGACACAATGACTCACTGTAGTTCATTCCAACCTGCCCTATTCTGGGATTCTGCGAGGGAAGCAGCACCTCCTTTCTCAGAAATGAAGGGGGAAAGGATAAGACTTTATGCAGAAGAATTTTTTGTCCTCTCATGACATCATACTTACCTCAGGAGCCCTTTCTCAGTCTCTCTCTATTCTTGTGTACTGTGCAGGTATATACAGCCTGTTCTGCTGCAGCAAAGGAAGAGGAGTTACTCACTGCTGAATTTGTCAAGGAAATGTTACAAAGCTGTTATTTCAGTGTGTATCACATATGCTTCCATGACTGGCACATTGCTGACATATTGCTGTGTCAGTCATGAAGATTAACACCTGGTATTTCCATCTCACGGTTCATGCAAGAGGAATAAACATTCAGTGGGATGGACTCTCCACCTTCCCCATGAAGTATAGCAGTGTAAGGATGTGCACAGGGGCAGTTTTTATAAAACAGCTGACATGCTGCAAGTTTCCATCCTACAGTTTGCATCCTGCGGTTTCCTATTCATCTGCTCAAATCAAAATGCCGAGCATTGCAATCCATCCTTAGAATAGGGCAAGCTGAGTAATCATACAGCTGCTTGCTCAGAGGTGGCTGAGTAGAAGAACTTGCACAGGAAGAATATAAGCTTGCCTCCACAGCTGTGAAGTTCAATCATTTTTAGCAGACTGCAAACTACTTATGAATTCAGTTTGTTAGCAAGGACAAGGTTTTTTTACTGTTGAAGGCTTTCATATTTTCCCACATGATCACAATTTCTCAAAGAGGGGTTGAGGTAAGAAATAATATATGTTATCATGTCTTTATATTGAATTTGGCAGATGCTATGAAATAAGGAATTTTATAAATAAGATGATATTAGTTTACTGTACCAATAGAATGTTTAATCAGAGTCATTGTATGTCACACATATTTAAAAAATTTCAAACAAGTACAGAAAATCAAAGACATTAATAATGGGTTGGTCTGCCAAAGCCTGCCATAATCAGCCTGAATTTGTGTCAAAATTGTTTTCCATAAAAATGAGAAAAAATGGAATAGCTAAATTAGGATATAAGGCCAAAGAATATATTCAAATTTAAATTTACCTTACTTTCACTGATGGAGAGTGGATCAGTTCTACAAAAATAGTAAATTATGTATTACTTTAAATTATCATTAAAAAGATTGCTGTTCAATATTCTACACAATTTAAATCAGTCTGCTTGTATGAGATGTATATACAGTGTCTAAAATAATGTTTTTAACATACTGGCTTTGGTTGTTTTCACTGCATAAATATTTTAATACTTAAAGAGAGACCCTTATTTGCTGATGTTTCTCATTTTTAAACATACTCTAGGCATTTTTCACAGGTTTTTTCTAACATAGCTTCTCTCTTACCAAAAATGTGTACTATTTAAAGAAAGCATGACTTCTGAAAATGTCATCTTATTTAAAGTTACCAGATTAAAAAGATCAGTTTTCAAGGAAGTTTATGTGTTGTATCGGAGTGCACAATAGAGACCTCGTGTTGTGCCCTATATGAGGAGAAGACTCACTTCTCAAAGACAGGAGACACATCCCTCTCTGTAACATGATGGAGCAAAGTGCTGCTTGTGTTAAAATTAGAGCCTCAAAGTTTTCTGCAGCCTTACTGCAGCTGGAATGACCAAGGTCCAAGGGTGAGGGAAAGGCAAGGAAACTGCTGTATCTTGGATGTCGGAAATACAACAGAATTAGGTTTGCATGAAATCAAAATGTTAAATTAAAATCTAATTTAAATAAATAAAATTGAACTTAAATAAAAAATGTTAAATCTGATTAAGTCAATGCTAAATCATCCACTGCCTTCAAATGAGGTCAAGAATTCAGTTAAGGTGGAATACCAGTTAAAGTGGAAAAAAAGAAGTTGTAGACAGTGATCAGAGTTTAAAATATGGAAGCATGTTTTAATCACCCTTCCAGTAAAATGTTAAAAGAACTATGGGAGAGCTCACGGGTGATCAATGGAATAAAAGGAGGCCTGGAGTCAGTGGCATTCCCCAAGGATCAATAGTGGGTCCATTCCTATTCAGCTTGTTCATCAGTGGCATAGGAGGCCCCCTCAGCCAGTTTGCTGATGACACTGAACTGGGGCAGTGGCCAATACCCCTGAAGGCTCTGCTGCCCCTCAGTGGGACCTTGACAGGCTGGAGAGTTGGGCAGAGAGAAACACAATGGGTACAAGGGCATGGGCAGGGCCCTGCACCTGGACCAAGCCAGCACAGACTGGGGACTGACCCACGGGAGAGCAGCTCTGTGGAGAAGGGCTGGGGGTCCTGGTGGGTGACAAGTTGTCCATGAGCCAGCAGTGCCCTGATGGCCAGGAGGGCCAATGGTGTCCTGGGGTGCATCGGGAAGAGCGTGGCCAGCAGGTCGAGGGAGATGATCCTGCCCCTCTATTCAGCCCTGGTGAGGCCACCTCTGGAATATTGTGTCTGCTTCTGGGCTCCTCAGCACAAGAAAGACAAGGAGATATTGGAGAGGGTCCAATGGATGCCACAAAGAGGGTGAGGAGTCTGGAGCATCTCTTAGGAGGAGAGACTGCAGGAGCTGGGCCTGCTCAGTCTGCAGAAGACTGAGAAGGATCTCATTAACACATTTAAACTTCTCAAAGGAGGGTGCCAAGAGGATGGTGCCAGACTTTTCAGTGGTGCCCAGCAACAGGATGAGGAGCAATGACCATAGACCAAAACACAAGAAATTCCACCTCAATACGAGGAAGAACTTGTTGCCACTGAGGGTGGCAGAGCACTACAACAGTCTGCCCAGGGAGGCGGTGAAATGTCCCTGTCTGGAGATATTCAAAACCCACCTGGGCATGTTCCTGTGTAACCTGCTCTAGGTGACACTGCCCTGGTTGGGACCTCTCCAGAGGTCCCTTCCAACTCTAACAAGAATTCTTTGATCCTGTAACTACAGATTATCTTCATATTTGCTGAAAAAACCCTCTATGACTTCAAAACTAAATTTGTAGTTATCGAGCAAACACACAAATAATTTTAATAACTGTGTGTGAAGTGGAAGAAGAAAAAGTTTATCTATGTTTCTTCTAGGATGAGAGATTGCTGCTATTAAGGCTGTTTTTTGTTTCTTGCCAATCATGTTTTGTTTAAATTTGGTAACTGTGCTTGATGAATTCTTTCCAGCCAAACAAAATTTAAAAGAGCAATTAAATGCTCATTTCTACAGTAGTATCTGGGAAATTTAAGAAGACATTCTCAGAAAATACTAACACTAATCAAACAGAAGACATGCATGAAAGATTACCCTAGGGTTGACAGAAAAAAAAATGCAAGTAAGAAGCTAACTAGCCTACTGTGCAAATAAACAGAAGAGTTACACAGCTTTGAGGACAAGCACATGATGCTTTAGATTCACAGGAATTATCGGAAAGGTTCAAAACTCATAAGAAATAAATCTACTGCTATTTATTTCTATTATGTTTAGAGAAACAGGCCTTTGTGTACATATTTCGTAAGCCAAAGTATTCCATTAAAATCCTCCTCAAAAAATAAAGCATAGATGTTTTCCTCCTCAAAACATAAGGCGAGCCAAATACTAGCAAACTCCATGGATGACAGGAGCAGAATACAAGTTATTGTTTTCACCTAAAAGTTAATAGGTTTATCCAGAAAGTCTATAGAGCTTTTTGCAGTAGTCTCATAACCATTAGACTTTTCCTTTTCCCCAATGCTTCCGAGTATAAGGTGATCATAACTCTGGGAGGGCATCCTAGACTAGACTGACAACTGCCAGGATTCCTGTCAGGTTTTGCTATGCTAAGATATGTGCTCTTGTCCTTCACTACTCATTTTTCCTGGCTTCTCTAGCACCTTTCAAGAGCATTCTCTTTCCCTCCACATCAGTGGCACCCTCTGTTCAGCTACTTTTAATTCTAACTTGTTTGAGCAGATTTTTTTCAGCTGCAACTTTACTCTGACTCCCAATTTAGTCTCTTCTTTGTAATCTATTGCTCATGAGCTGCCTTCTACAATTCTGTCTTGAAATGCTGATTTACCTTGGGCTGTGGGTAGCTGTGGATTTGTTCAGTGCTACAACTGAATTCACATGTTAATATCCTTCATTTTTAGACATCTTCTAAGTACAGAAATTTCTTACGGATTTTAATTCAAAATGGAAACAAAGGAGTTATCAATTTGACCTGTATATAGATACACAATATCCACCATTATCTGAAAATCATAGATTCCAAACTGATAGATTTTTATTTTATTTACATAGATTATTAAATACTATCTGTTATATAATTACAGTATAGTATATACTGTATATATACAGTATCATAGTATAGTATATACTATTACATGTTTATAAAAAATATTTATACAGAAAAAAACTTTACCTGTCTGTTTGTGAAGCCACCATCACTTACCACATTAAAAATCAGAATGATCAGGAGTTCATTTTGCTTTGATACACTGTTGTTCCTAGTCCTATCTGTTAATGTTTTGCTTTTATCAATATATACATCTATGTAATGCTTTATTACTTGCAGAAAAAGCTTTGATTTATGGATAGTCCAGTTGTGTTCACTATTTATTTATGTTTGTGAGACTATTTACAAACACATGGGCATGCTTGGAAACTCAGAGAGAGTTAGCAAACACAAACAGGCATCAATTGGTTTTAATGTTCATGAAATAATTTTCAGCAATCTCATCTGGTAAGAGAAATTAAGAGGCATTCATTACATTTTTTTGCATTCACTGTTACTTAATAACGTCTGCATAATGTTGTATCTCCCATTTAATGTAAGATTAAAATTTGGTAACATCCTACATTTCTTTTAAGCCTTAATCATACTACAGAGTACACAAACAGGTGTAAAAACACTCAGTGGTCATTGCAAAAGCTGAGGGGTTTTGCAGCTGTACATGATAACCAGCTTTTTGCTTTTTGTCCCCAGAGAAGGTAGGGGATGGCACTAGGTCTGCAGAGCAAACAGAGTAGCTGGATGCTAAAGGGATACATGTAAAATATTTAATATTGATATAAAATAAATGAGGCTATCAGAAATCTTAGAGTCATTGATTCATCAAACCATCTCTGCACTAATGAAACTTTGTTCTTACTTGGCAGTTTTCCTTCACAATCTTTTGGCAACAAAGATGGGTTATTTTGTAAATAGCATATCTGCAACTCCATTTCACCACAGACTATGGTGCTATGACAGACATCTGCACCCAAAGTATCCAGTACACAATGATCAGACCACAAATTAATTTACACAGACTTTATTTTTGTTTTACTCTGTAAGTCTCAGCAAATGGACAGGTCATTGTTGGTTTTGGTGAACTAAAATTATTTAAAATATAACATGCAAATGCTTAACCCTTGTTAGCATGAGATAAGGACAACTAAAAATGTATTTAGATTAAACCTTGAAAATGTAAAATTTCAGGATTCTCCGAGAAAAAACTCATATTTCTTTTAAACTGAGAATATATCTACAGTTCAGCATTCCAAGGACATAGTATCTACACCTCTGAGACCGAATGATTTATAAGCATTATTTATAAGCAAACTGGACCAAATTTAAAGAGAGAAAGAAAGAAAGAAGTAATGATATTTCCCAGCCCCTGAGCTCTCTGAGAATGCCCAATGGATCACTCTAGAGGCTGACACTTCTTGATCACCTGCCTTAAAGGTCACACTTTGCCCACTCACCTGCTTAGTCTCATACTATCATGGCCCAAAACATCAGATAGCATTAGTAGCAAAAGAAATTAAGGGTTTTCAAGAGTTGAGTATATGGGTTTCAGGTTAACAAAGACAAAACTCTTTATTCTAACCTGTAGTTAACAAGCAAATTCAATTTCTTTTGATGCAGTAGCTCTTACCCACAGCCCTAGTTGCACTTTCAAGAGATTGTGAACTCGGGTGCTGTTTTCAAACAGATTAAGCTTGTGTAAACTGGGGCTACTGTGTTTCCCTCCCTTGAGCTGACACTTTTGCAATGACCCAGATAAGGGGACTATTCTAACAAAAAAGCAGACCTACGAAAAAGGGAATGCTTTCAGCGAATTCAGTATCTTTCTTTGTCAAATAAATTGTGATGTTTGGCATCCTGTTTTAAGGAATAAAGCCAGATTTATACCTTCATTAGGGATTTTTTGTTTCTTTCTTTCCTTTACATAGTGTTTAATTCTTTCTGACTCGTATTCTGAGAAATTTATAGATCTATAAAGTCTTCAAAAAAAGTTACTCACCCAGTATCTCCCACATTTCCTTTCTATTAGACTTCCAATGGCTGATGCTGTTAGAGACTGAGACACAGAACAATGTTTTTGTAGATGCTTAACCTGAAACACTGAGGAACAGGGAACTTATTTACAGCTGCCTGGAAGGATAGCCCGCTGCTCAAATGACAAACAGCAGTGAAATTCTGGGGGGAACACTGTAATAAAAGCTAACTTATAACATATATATGTCCATTTTCATATTTAACATAAGCTCTTTAACATATACCTATTTTAATTACAGTATCATACACACAAAAAAACCTTGATTTTATTTCTGCTCTGCACAGACAGCAATTTGTTTGCTGTTCTTTTAGAGAAGAATGGAGCATGCAGATCTGAAGAACTCAAAATTATTTTTTTTAGTACTATTATATAAGATAGTTGTATTGCCATACAACTACAATACAACAAATAATAATTTACCAATCTCATTTTCAGGCAAAGGATTTATCTTTACAACTTGTCAACCACAGCATATTATTTTCTTGTCTATCTCCAGTCTTGTCAGCTGCTACCTCATCTACACTTGCTTGTAAAAAACAGGCATCTATAAATTGCTACTGAAATTTCAAAGGTATCCTGTATTATCAGAGCTATTCTCCCACTGAATTCAAACTCTTGCTATTGTGGTGATGTTATGATTTTCCACCTTTTATCTCCTGCAGTACATACATTAGGAAATTTCCACTCAATAAATGAAGTTCTTTTGTGTTCTAGATACATCTAACCAAAGAGTTGAAACACTTGCTAGTGCATCCAAATATATAATTCATGACAACATGCAAAAACATTACTTTGTAATGTTCTTTATCTTATTTTTATCATGATGAAAAAAGATAAATGAATGCAACAAAAATAATTAAGGGAAATTTCAAATGGAAAAACTAATTTAAAAATAGTAATAACAGGCAACAAGCAGGGATCAATTCCATTAGCACACTGTCCAAATAAAATTATCTATGTCCTGACTGTATAATGATTTCTCTTCCTCCTAAACTAAGCTGACAGCATTCTGGAGAGTCTGAAGTACTACAGATGCCAACCATGTCTGGCACAGTGATTCTTATGCTTTTCTTCACTTTGACGTTTTCAACACCTAATATTTTTTGTGAGTCACTGTACATCTGAACATCAACTTACAATACAAAAATGCTCTAAAGATGCTGTAAATAATCAGTAAGTAAAAGTAACTTATCTTTTACTGGATGTTTTAATGACATTAGTGAAAAGTTTCAAAATTCTTTAAGACTCTTCTGTAGGACACATGCAGATTAGCTAACCATGGCCCACATGGCCCACAGATGACTTTTCTGCAACCACTGTTTTAGTGTAGATAAGACCTCCATGTAAAATATCTGTGTATTACATCATTGTCACAGGCAGAACCAATTTTAACCGAAAACTCCTACCACAAGCTGTGTGCCCTGACATTTCCATTGCCAAGGGTCATTTCTTCAATCTACATTTTTCCTGAGACTCAGAAATTGCTTACAGTAGGAGAAACCATATCAGAAAAGTATTAATATCACTCAGTAGTCCTTCAGCACAATTAAGAAGTATCATTAAGGAGAAAGAAATAGCACACTCTGACCCATCAACCATGAGCTAACAGTCCAGCTGGCCTTCTTGCTTGTTACAGCACTTTCCCTTCATGCATGCTCACTCTTGATTTTCTGAACTGCTGAAGTTCTTACCCAAATTCTCCTCTAAACTACTTGGTATGGAATTTTTTAAATGCATAATCAGAATATGTGGGATACTTCATTAGTATAACTGAAAACACAGGGATGTAACAATTTCACGTGTATCTTTAACACCTCTAAAAGAAATGCAGATTTCACACTACTTCTGTTCAGTGATTATCAAAAATTCCTGATTCTCTTGGATTTATTGGGAGGCAGGAAATGCAGTCAGATGAAAAGCCTGAATGTACCCAAAACAGAGTGAAGTTCATCATATCCAGTCAATAACACTTTAAACAACCCAGAAGACAACACAACCCAAGCTTTACCAGTGTACACGTCTTCCATGGGTTCAGTTTCACAAAGAAAATCCCACATACCACCTTGCTGATGCCAAAAAGGCAGGCACATTCCTTCATTCCTTTAACATAAACTCTTGCCATTTTGTGCCACCTCCAAATGCCCACCTGACCTCTCCCAGAGCAGATTCAGCTTGACCAAGTAGTGAAAAAAGCAAACACAGTCCATGTATGTTAAGAGGAAAAACCAGGTACAGTAGCATTGCATGTTCTTGCTGGTTTTCTTGCTTATACCAGAGGACCCACAGTGAGTGCAGTGGCTGTTTTTGATAAAGGGCAGTAGACACCAGTTGTGTTTGTGCTTTTGCCAAAAGTTACCAGGTTTTAGAACTATACTATAAATACGATTAGTGAATCATGCCAATAAAGAATATTTAGTATCTTTTAGTATTAGAATGAAAGCCTCCGCTTAGTTTGCAAAGAAGAGAGGATGGATGATGGACCCACATAATGCCATATATTACATAAAAATTCTAAACCTTGCAGTACCAACCAGTATTGAATAACTTGATCTTCATTAAATATTTACAGAAGTTTTCTGGAAGTGAAGTGTTTCTCATTTTCTTCCCTAACAAGAAACCATACCAAAACATAATCTCAGAGCTCTCCTACACCAAATAAAAATAGCAGAACAACAGATTCCCATGTCTGAGACTCTTTGGAAAGTGACATTACACTAACACCCCATTACTAGGACACCATGAACTCAAAATTTATTTTGAGATTCAAGGTAGTATTTGCTTTGGCAACAGTGATGTGTTAATATGATTCAGCTGTGCTGGAAAATCACATCCTGAAACAATCTTGACCATTGCTCGAGGAGTCATGAGATGATCTATGGCCTCAGAAGTGAGTCTAATAGAGTCTGCCATTGTGTCAACAAGATTGGAGAAAAATTACTTCAGCAGCTCCATGTGGCTTTTAGCGACCTCCCACAAACTCTGTGCAGGGATACAGAAGTCATGACTATGTGGGTTTTGTTTGTTTGTTTGTTTTTAGCAAAAGCAGACAAAAATGGACTATAAGGTACCTTTAAGGAACTATGTTCCTTGAATTGTTAACTATGCTCCTTGAATACACACAATTGCCTCACATCATTTGTAGTTGCTCAGTATCTTTGTTCTGATCACTTTGTCATAGCTATCTGTTAGCACTGAAACTCAGGATTTATATATTTCCAGTTGTTTTTTTAAAACAAGTTCTCTGTCAATGTTGTATTATGCGTTACATACCTCTCTAGCTTTACAAGACACAGTTAAACTTTTCCCCAGTGGCTTTTATAGATCCTCAACTTCTTGGCCGGAGCAAGTCTGAAGGGGCGAAGAAGCAACTAAAATCAAACACTCCAGTCGGCCAGACAGCTGCAGACTGTGACTGTTCAGTGACTCAAGTCTTTGAATAACTGTCTTGGCAATAATTATTACATCATTCAGAATTTTATGTCTTTTTAATAGCTACTTTACAGAGGAAAAAAAAAATCTTCCCTCGGGGTTGTTGGTTCTGTGAAGGAGGAAGGAATGAGAACAGCCACTGAGACATCAGTTCCACTTCTGAGTGTGCATGGTGAAGGCGTTTCTCTGATATGGTTTTTTCCATTATCGTTTTCTTTTCCTCATGAATAAGCCTGGGGCCATGTTCCGGTGTCTCTGGAGAAAATGGCCTCTTATATTCACGCTTCGTTCCCCAAACTTTAACTTACAGTCTTGTGATCGTCAACCCAGCAAGCCCAAGTGCGTAGGCAATGCTGTGATAGCCTGCACACAAGCGTGCAGCTCTGACACCCGCGGCAGGAGCCGCAGGTAGCGCGGCAGCTGTAACCCCGGGGGTAGCGGGAGCCAGAGCCAATTCTGCGGGACGGGCACGGCATCAGCGCCCTGCCACCCTCTTCCCACGGCCGCCAGGTACAGGCGCCATCCCGGCCCGGCNCCCCCCCCCGCCCGGCCCCCCCGCCATGACCACCCCCGCCCTGCCCTTCATCCTCCCGCCGCCGCGGGGCCGCCTGGGACAACCGCCAAGGCGCCGGTGCTGCCGCAGGTGCGGCCCGCGGGGCCTACGCGTCCCAGCATGCTCCGCATCCGGCTCCGCACGGCGCCCCGCGTGGGAGAGGCCGCGCGGCGCGCTGGGTAATGTAGTCGAGGCTGGGAGGCGTAGTTGGGGAGCGGCAGGAAAAAGAGCGGCCGGGAGCGGCGGCGGGCGCCGCCCCGGTTTTTCCCCCGG
>VWYP01027865.1:1948-21067 GCA_013400435.1 Pycnonotus jocosus | reverse complement strand
GCTCGGCGGCTCCGGCAGCATCGCCGCGGGGCCGGGATCCGGCCTCGGCGGTGGCGGCGGGAGCTCTCCCGGGCCGCAGCGCCGGGAGCGGCGCGAAACCGCCCGCGAGTTGTAGGATGCACGTGGGGGATTCGTGTAGTCCGCCACAACTCGATCGTCTTCAGCTAAAACTAGCTGGTAAATTACTCGCCTGCCCTTGCTCCACGATCGTTGTTGTGTCAATGGGAAACCACATTTATCTGTTTATATATATTTTTTTCTCTCTCTACGGAGGCCTTATTCCAGAAAAAAAAAAAAAGGGCGACTCTAGCCCGCAAGCAAAGTACTCTTAATACCTGCATTAGAACAACACAGATCTAAGGAGATGTTTTTCTTAGCATCTCTAGTATAGTAATTTTGTAGAGCACAACACAGTGAGCTGAAGCTATGCACAGTTTTTTCTTAAAGTTGAAAGATACAGCAGCATAAAATGTCTGTAATATGCGCAGGTTTCAAGCAAGTGTTGCTATTTGTGTGCTTTTGTTGAATGCCCAAGTTAAATTTGCTCTTAAATAAACATATTTTGGAAGTGTGTGCCATCCCCAAAGAGTGCAAACGCTGGGCGGTTGTTATCCAGTGAGAACTGCAAATAAACTGGTGTTATCAAAAACAAGTCGGTTGCAAAGCTGACAGATCAATACCTTGAACTTCAGAGAATTAAATTTTGAAATAAACAAATATATTCCTAAATAGTTGTTTTCACCTATTATTTTTTCCCCGTATGTCTGGTTTTGGGTTTGGGTTTGGTTTTGTTGGGGTTTTTGGTGTTGGTTTGTTTTCGGGTTTTTTGGGGGGGTTTTTATGGTGGTTTTTTTTTTAATAATCTGATGTGCTGTGGTATGAGTGCCTGTCTGTGGGTCATAGAGTGACTCAGTTCGTCTTTTACGACTTTGTTCTTGAAACTTGAAGGGCACTCAGATGAATGGATATGTTTAATAGTAAGTTTTGGAGGAGAGACAAGAGAGGCAAACAGTGAATTTTTGTGTGTATGCGTCTTACTGTGCTTGTTACTTGTTTTGAATCAGCTTGGTAAAGGATGAAGAAAAGGGGAAAAATTCTGATGTTATCTCAAGCTTGAATTTCATGGCCATATCCCGAGCCATGAACTTCTGCCATTTCTAACAGCTTGTTGCTCTTGATGAAGGAAGGAGTTTTTCTTCCTCCTTTCTTCCCTTTCCTGTTGATGGCTCTGCTCCCCGAGTCTCCACCCCTGCACTAGCTCTGGCACTTGAACGCTTCTGTAAGTTGATTTAACTCATCAGAGTGGCAGGAAGCTATTACTTGTTGGATTTACTTTTTACTGTTCTAGTAAGTAAAACCAGATTTCATTGGTTCAGAGGATCTTGGTGAAAAGAGGGGTTCAGGACAGGGTAAGCACAAAGAATGATTTCTTGAAATGAGAGGAGAAAATAGGCATATTCTCCTTCAGTGGCACTTATAAAATAATTTATTATTATTGAATATTCTTGCTATGTATACACACGTATATGGGAACTTTTTGTTACTGCTGGTAAATCAGAGTGTGACCCTTGTGCTTTTTGTAGTGATACAAGTCCAGAAAGAAAGACAGTCACACACTTGGTCTGGTGCTTGCTAATATCACCTTTCTGTAATTGGAGCTTCTGATTTCACCGTTATACTCTTATTCCAGGATGGTTCTTTCTGTTCATCATGCCACAGAGCTGCTAGAATGCCTGTGGATGATGTCAAATATTTCCAGCGTGCTTTTGTGGAAAATTTATTGGTACAAGTGTTGGAGGCCTAGGAAAGTTGATGTAGCAGGTCTGAGATGTCTTGGAAACTTGTGTTGTACTTGCAGTGAAACACTGTAGGGTTCTTCTCACTGTGCTTTGTTCTGGGCAGATGCCGAGCATGAAGATGGTCCAGTCCCAGAAGCAGATGTGACTTACCACTTAGTTTTTCCATGCCTGTAGAGGCATTGTGAGAAGTTGTGCTCTGAAATCTGTGGCCATGCTTTCTTCTCTGCTAGGCAGCACGGGTGCTGATGGCTCCAATTTGATCACCCAACTGTGACATTTGGAACCAGTTGCTTGCTTGGGTGCAATTAGCTGAATGAGTGTGTCAGGAAATCAGTTGCATTATGACTACTTCTAAATAGCACCCTCTAGAGTATTTTATCTGAGGTTTAGAGGTCGTGAAAAGCAGTCTTACGCTCAGAGGAAGAGAATGGTATTTTCTTTTCAGAAGACAGCTTCAGAATTTGTCGGAGTTACTATTGTGGTTTAAAAAGCAACTGTTTGAAGAAGCTAAGCTGAAATTAAAATGTGTCCAGGGCCTGCATGTATGTAGTTGCTAATGCAACTGCACTGGCAACTATGATAGTTCTGTGAAGATACTGCTAGTGCACAGGGTTCAGATACAATTAATACAAACGCGTCTGCATGGCAGGTAAAGTATTTAGTTGTTTTTCCACTGTAAAATCTGAATTGCTCTTGATTTACCTCCTGAAGGTTTCTGGTAAAACAATACTGTTGATAAAACAAATACATTGGTGAGACTTTGGCACTTAAACCTATATCTCATCTTCAGTGTATTAAAGAACAAAGTCTGTGTACCTGCTGTCACATAAATCATAGTTCAGACAGTAAAAAAGAGCAAGAATTGATTTGAGATTCAGGAATAATCGCCAGAAAGACTTTGTTTTTGTATGATTTGATTGATATAATTTCCTCTTAGTAAGCAGCTAGCCTTGACACCAGAAAACCTGGCAATTTTTAAGGTTACATTGTGTTTTGTAAATTCCACAGATAATGGAAAGTTAAAGGAAAGCGTTTCTTGTTTTGATTAAGGACTTCCTACCATTGCAAAGTGCAGCCAAGTTAGGGAATTAGTTATCAGAGCTTCATTTGTTAGTGGGAGTGATGGAAATGGCAAAGTAATGCAAGCAAGTTATTTTAGATAATACTTTTTAAAAAACAAATACAGTACCAAAAGTTGCTGTTATCTCTTATATTAAAAGCATCCCTCCACTCAATCTACCAGTGTTTACCATGCAGCAAAAAATGTAATATCTGCACTGATTCTGTTCTCTTTCATGCATTTCATCAGCAAGGTTTTGGTCACTTCCTTTTCTTACTATTGGAGGTCGTGGATTTATTCAGAAAATATAATTCACAGAAGAAAGATTTCTAAGCTTTCACTTTTTTTTAAAATGTCATATTCCCCATGCTAAAAATCCTATTTTCCTGCTTCTTAAGTTCTGTCTTACACGTTGTTGCTAATTTGAAGCAGAATTGCAGCTTCTTACCAGATCTTCTCATCTGGTTTCAGTGTGATCTGTCTGCTGTGGGATTCTACTCCCGAACTGCTAATGCATAGGAATTGATTGCAGTGTGTGGAGTCTTCATTCTCCCTTTTGCTCTTCTGCCCAACAGCAGTGTGTACAACAATGCCACTGCTAATCACTTGATAATGTGGCAACTGTAGTGCAACATCTAGAGAAGTTTTCAGCGTACAGATCCTTGGGGTTAAGCAGTTACCATCATTCAGCTGATAATCGACTGATAATGATTCTCATCAATCAGCTGCTGACTGAAGTCCTCACACCAGTGCTGCCTGATACTTTCAGTAGTCTTTACATAGCTACTTAAAAAAAAAAAAGGGGGGGGGGGATTTTTTTTATCTTCCGTTTGCCAAGCCCACTGTTTTTTAAAATATTCTCATTTGAAAAATATTTTAGTCTAGAGCCTATGCAAGCCATGCAGAATTAAGAATACCAGAATCAATAGCTACAGTTGTTTGCTTATTTTTTGATAAGCTCAGGCATTCCGTAAGTGATGCCCAACTAGAGCTTTCTTTAATGCTGGGTGCACTGTTGAACCCTGTAGTAGTTGGCAGCATACCAGTGGTGTGCTCTGGTGAGGAAAGAGTCACTAAAATTATGTCTTTGGCCTACCCCATCAGTGAGTCCTATGCTTACCTACTTTAAAGCATCACTGCCAGGTGTGTTATATCTTATTACTGTAAACAATCACACAATGTCTACATTATTTTAAGCAGAAGAACAGTTTAAATGTGATTTTCCAGCTCATAAACTTTGTACTATTAACAAAGAAGGCCTTAAAAGCACTGAAGAGCCAATTATACCTTGATCTACTGATTTCTTAATGCTCTTTCCATCTTACTGTTACCTGTTACTAAAGAAGCTTAATGTATATGTTTGTTGACTGAGATGCAGTACTCTGTAGCAGCTCATTAAGATTTCAAATGCCTTTTTTTTTATTTTTACTGTACTACCTCATGCATTTGGAAGGTGTTTTCTGTAAGTGTTCCATAAATCACTTTTTGTTTTTCATGTCCTTTCTTGAATGTTTTTGTGACTGCAGCAGACATTTATGGGGTTTTGTCCATTGAAGCGATGCAGTGCTGGACATATCTGTGCTTTGAATGTTTTTCTTGTTCCTTATCTGCCTGCCTCACTTGATCTCTTTTATCTCTTAGGGATAGATTGGTCTTTATTCTGGACTTGAATAATGACTCCTGTTTCCTACCTAGCACATACAGGCACTGCAGCAGAATAAAGTTTTGCAGGTGAGGTAAAACTAAGTCAGAACCATCTCTAAAAAGTCTTTCCGAATAACTCCTTTCAATAGTTCTCAGAGCTAATTTTATAGAGAAATGGAATTTCTTAAGATTAATACACTTCAATAAAGCTAATGTTTTATTTGTTAGGAGGAAACAGGTGAATGTGTAAAACATAGTGTTCTTATTTTGTTATGTTTTGCCTCAAACCACATTCTTGCTGCAACAACGCTTGTCCTACACATTCAGAAATTTCTGGAGTCTAGCCAAAGCTTGAGAAACTTTTATAAAGTGTGTAACGTGAAGGCTCCTTGAACTAGGTTTAGGTCTTGCAAACATGAATGGATTTGTAAATGAAGAAAATGGCTAGCTGCTGGCTACTGTTCACACTGAAGTTCAGTAGCAGATTATACACTAGGGTTTTCTTAGTTTAGTCACTGGGGATGGAGAGGGGAGAGCAAGAGAGAGAGAAATTAATCATGAAGTATATGAGGAAAGGAATTAATATCAAAACCTTGTAGCTTTTAAAATTGTTTATACATTTTTAAAGGGGGATGGTTTGCAGTCTTAAGTTCAAAATACATTTTTGACAATATGTCTTGAAATGAGAAATGAATAGCATAGTAATTGCAAAGCTGTGCCTACCTGGGACACATCATGGAGTTCAGATATATCTCCTCACAAGACTGATGGACTTTTTAAAGGTGTGCTCGTCATTCCCAGAATCTGATTGTCACAAGAAGCAGCCTTTCATATGTTTCTTGTTAGTAATGGTAGCATCCAGCCTTCTTGGTGTATTTTTGACTTTTCATCTAAGAGTTAAATGAAAATGTTTACGACCATATGATGCCAAAGCAACATCGACTTGCTTCTTGCCCAACTTGGCAGTCACTTGGATAGCTAGCTAAGAAACAACAGTGGTTGCCCTGAGCTAAAAATGAATGTTGGAATGTGGTAGCAATAAAAGTAAACTGTAGAAAAAATTATGCACACACACATCTGATGGAGAGAGTTGAAAGGAGTGTATGGCTTCTTCCTTAACGTTGCATGAGATAACATCTCTTTTAAGTAGACAGCTAATTTTTATTCTAGAGGAAATAACTTGAAAGACTTCTTTGCTCTTCCCTGAGGCATCATATTTTTGAGATAGACAACTTGGCATGATCATGTCATAAGAAAAGGCAGTGATTGTCATCATAGACTTTTTGGGTAGATGGTTCTCTTAAATGCACATGTCAGTATTTCAAAGCTGCTCTGAATACTCTAGTATTTAGTACCGGTTTAGAGAGCCATATCACAATGTGCTGTTAATCACAATTTCAGTCTGCCTTCCTTGATACTTTTTTCCCTAAGCACCTCCACTGCTAAGTAAAGTTGTAGTAATGCAGACCAGTCTTAGCAGCTATGGGAGGACTGCTGTAGGCAAGGGGCTTTGAACTGTCTTGATGTGTTAGAAGGGATTTAACTGTTCTGGTGTTTATTCTAATGTCTAGTCTGCCCTTGACTAGCAAAGATGTGCTGTGGAAATAAAATACCTACTTTTGAAGTATGTACATCTGAAATGGAGAAAGATATGCTGTTCCTCTATCTTAGTTTCACATACACTACGTTTTAGTTCCTGCAGTGATTTCTTACTAGCATCTCCTATTTACGTATGTGCACATGTAATACTCGGCTAACACATGTGGCACAAGTTTATTTTTGCACTTTGTGCTCTACACAAAGGTTTTCCAGAACAACGAATGTTGTGCTGGTTTTTTTCCCTTATAATGAGTCATATTTTTGCTTTCATTTTATGAACAAGAGCTCTGCTTTCCTTTGTGGTTTTGTTGAATATCTAAATTGGTCCATTCGTGGTTCCATCATTGTTGGCGCTTTTTTGCCAAAAAAAGGAAGGGAAAACATCAACGTTTTAAGCTAGAATGAATTTAAAACTGGGACTGTCTTTCAGGAATGATGGATATACTGAGTGTGTATATTTTTCCAGAAAGAGTCCCATGTGCCAGGAAGATAGAAGAACTGCACGTTCTTATCCCTTAAACTGGAAAGACAAGTGGTGACATCCTTTGCATGCATTTCAGGCAAACCAGTGAGATTGGCTGCAAACTAAGGAGCAAGGAACTTCTCTGATCAAGCTCACCAGAGGAAAAGTGTTCTGGTTCAGGATGTCTCTGTAAGCATTTGAGTAGGGCTTTGTATAATTTTCAGTCTTTTTGGAAAATGAGATTCTGTGTTTCCTGAGTTGTTGACTTCACTCAGCTTCACGTGAGCTCCTAAGCTAGCAGGCATTCCACATAAAATATACCAGAGCTTGTAACATCCAGTTCCATTAGCTGAGTTTTGGTAATGGATGATTACGCACTGTAAACTTGAAGTCTTAGCTGATAAACTTTCTTGTGCTATTTTGAATTCAGTAAAAAAATAATCTTTTGGTTTTAAAAGAACATCTCTCTTTTATCCTGGGAGTTGAGGTCATGTTGCAAAAATGTTAAGTAGTCATCAAATCAACTTTCTGAAGACCAGCACAGGTCATTACTGTTTTGTCAAATTAACTTTATTAAATTATCAGGACTCTTCCATAATTCCACTAAAAAGATTGGTTCTTATTTGTCCAGTGAATCAGCAGTGAATCAGCTTAATACATGAATGTGCCTTGGGGGCTTTTCACTAGTACTGCAGTGCAATTCCAGTAGAAAAATTGCTGATAAATATTATTATCAATACTTCTTCTCCATGCTGTATACGTGATTAGAACGCTATTGTGTGTGGACAGAATGTAGCAATCTAAAGAGCTTTGGGAAGGTTCAAAGTGAGCCTTACCTTTAAAGTTGTTCATACATCCTTAGGAGTTTACCAGTCTGGGTCCAAAGTATGACTCTGTGTAATAGTTACACTTCTAAATTTTTTTTCAGTCTTCAGAGCTATAAGGAAAAAAAATATAAAATTGCAGTCAGATTGCATTAATATTGTTCCTGGTTCTGTTCCTTCTTTACCCAAAATGCTGGCAGTTACAGTATTTAAAAGCTATAGAAAGCAAAAGAAAGTGGAAGAAATTTTTCATAGCCAGAGGAAGTGCTGAAATTACTAACCTTAAAATTACCATACATGTCCTATTTGAAACACTGTTCAATCACTATATTTAAAATGTGTCCTCTTTGATACTATTGATTAGTCTTCACTGTTTTTTCCAGTGATGCCATCTGGACAAAGGCACAGTGTTGTGTAACTGTTCTGTTTGTGTCAGGTGCACAATTGTAGTGTTTGTGGTAAGTGTTGCTTTCCAGTGCTTTGATTGTGGCTTTTGGCTAGCAGGAGTCACTTGTCTGATGTATTGATCTTTCAAGCTTGCTTGTAGAAAAATGTCAATTAGCAGACAATGACCTTTTCCCCCTTTTAAAATTAGTATTTTCAGGCACTCAACACTCTTGTAGAAAGGGTGTTTTGCAAAGAATGTTTATCAAACAGCTCCCAGATGAGCAATGCTGCCTTTGCTATCTTATGACACCTCTATGTGCATGTCACTGATTCTGTTTGCGTTTGCCAGGATAGGAATGTTTTAGGGTGGTATCTTGGTTTGTGTGTGGTACTGACCAACCTATCTCAATTGAATATGCAGATTCTTGGGTGTGGTGCTTACACTGAGAAGGATTTTTGAGCTACTGAATCTTTAACAAGCTGAAGGAAAAGAAAAATCTTGGCGTTTTTGTTTACTTTAAGAAACTACGTCTGAGCAGCTTGCCAGTGTAAAATATTTCAAAAGTAGTATTTTGTAGGGAATATTTTATGGAAGTACGTGTGTAGAAAGCAGCCAGGTATGAGGTTTTGTTACAAGGATTGTAGTAGTGGGCACCTTTCTGTCTCCTGTAAATTTAGCTCTTCTACATGTTGAGTAACTTGGATATTTCAAGATTACCAGCTAGTGGTCAGGAATCATATGCTTTTTTAAGGAAGTGATTTAAGTATACTGCACTAGTAAAACTGGAATTACGCCTTTATGTTCCATTATCCTACGCAGATTTTGTTTAGATATTACAGATTAAGTAGTGATCATGTACCTGATCTTACCTTCCCTATTCCACTTGAAATACTTTAAAATAATACTTCAATTTAATAGTGTCGAAATTATGCAAGGAGAAAAATAGCTGCTATCTCTTAATAGGATTTTAAATTGTTCCGTCCATCAGAGCATCAAACCGAGTCCTTAGACTAAATCCTTGTACTGAAATCACAGACTTATAAAATGGTTTGAGTTGGAAGGTACTTAAAAGATCATTTAGTTCCAGCCCCCTTCTGCTGTGGGTGGGAGCACTTTTCATAGATTGAGTTTCTCAGAGCTCCATCCAGCCTGGCTTTGGACACTTCTAGGGATGGGGCATCCAGCACTTCTCTGGACAACCTGTTGCAATGTCTCACCACCCTCAAAGTAAAGAATTTCTTCCTAATGTCTAATCTCAGTCTGCCCTCTTTCAGTTTAAAGCCATTCTCCCTTGTCCTGTCACTACACGCTCTTGTAAAAAGTCTCTCTCCAGGTCTCTTGTAGGTCCCTTGGATACTGGAAGGCTGCAGTAAGGTTGCACCAGAGCTTTCTCCCCTCCAGGCTGAACAATTCCAACTCTCTCAACCTATTTTCACAGAAGAGATGCTCCAGCCCTCATCATCTTTGTGGTCCTCCTATGGACTTGGTTCAGCAGCTCATGTCCTGTTGGGACACACAGCAAAGGTTCATGCTTGTTAATCATGATGATTTTCATGCTGTGTCTCCCAGTAAATGGAAGGAAATGGTTTTGTTCCAGTCCAACTGGCACCTTTTTGAGCTGGATTTTACATTGTAATTTGATAAAGCTGTGGGCTGCTGAAAGCGCTGATCCTTTGGTCACTGAAAATCCTTTGGGAGCAGAGAAAGAACTGTTCCAAGTACAATGTTTAAACGATACAAGGAGAAAAAATAATGCAAGGAAGGAAGACAAACCAAATGCTTTTAACTTTTTTTAGTGCTAAGAAGGTTGCTGACTTCTGAAAATCTAATTTTAAAAACCTTAATGTATGCTTAGACTGCAATACTATGTCTTGATAGAGATGTACAAATAATTGGCACTGTATTTAAGTGCTTGAAGTATGAAGTATGCTTGGGACTTGAGGTGTAGTGCCTGAGTTAGCCCCTTGAAAAGAGCATGGTGTTACTGGTTGTTGCTGGTCCTTGCTGCTCTTTGGGTTTTGGGTTGCTGTTTTGTTGCCAGGTGGAGAATTGGTTTTGTGTTCTGGTTTTTGTTCTATTCCTATATTCTCATTTTTCAGTGCTGCTGTTCTGCAGAATGGGAAGAAAGCATCCCAGTGAAGAAGTTCTTTGTTCAGAGTGCCACTGGGTCTTACATCTCTCACATATAAATCATCTTTCACCCCCGTCAGTCCTTTTGTGCAATCAGTCTATTTGTAGCTGAATCCAGAGTTGCCTTGCCCTCAGGGCTGAGTATCTTGGTCATGGCACATTTGTTGGCTCAGCCAAAGGAAATCTTGTTGTGCAGGGAGAAAGGCAAAAGAAGCTGGTGCTACACATGTAGTGTATTCCAGACTGAGCAAGAGCATCCTTTGGTCTTGCTGCATGATTGTCCACTGCCTGTGCTGGCACACAGTTCACAAATATTTCAGTTTTCACATATATGGGAGAGAAGTCCTGTTTGGGTACCTAGAAGATTACTGAGATCTGGTAAACTGATTTTTTATTTAGTTAGCTAGGGATTATTGCCAGCCTCAATGACTGTATGTCTTGATTCTTGTATGTCTTAATTTCTCTCTGGCAAAAGCTTTATGTAAGGTATTGAGTATCATTTGAGCATGAGCTTTGTTTAACTAATAGTGAAAATAATTTCCACAGTTAGTTCTTCATTAATCATGTTTAAACACGTGAACCAAAGGAGTGTTAGTTTCAATGACCTAGCTGGTCCCATTTCGTTTAGTTGGATGAGGGAGGAGGAGTGAGAAATCCAGATGGAAGGCACAGAAGCCGGGAGTGACTTGATCAGTTTAAAGCTTAAATTACGCCCAGAGGCAACAGTTGCCTGCATTATCATCAATGTCTGGAGGAGAGAAAAAACAACCCAAAACAAAGTCAAACCCCATAACCTAAAAACAACCCTGCCCCTTCACCTTACTACCACTAGAACGCTGAGTTCAGATTTCTGTAATTAGAATTGTTTACCAAACCCATGTTGAGCAATGTCTGAGCACAGAACATGTGTACACTTCACTGCAAGTTCACTGTAAAGTGTACAGTGTAAACCATTATTTTAATATATTGCAGCTCCTACTGTGTAACCGCAGGCTTGCACTTCTGCAGTTAGGGTAGAGCTTACCTGTAAATAAGCAGAAGACTTTTGAAAATCAAGTTCATGACATGCTGTTACTTACATGCTCTCTTAAAACAGGGTTTGAAATGAAAAATACTTTTCAAAATTACTCATTTTGACAGAATGACATCAGGAACAGTGTGGGGACTGACTTAATATTCTGTCAGATAGCTTCTATCAATAGCACTTTTGACATTGAATCTTTTCATATTGTAGGCATCATAATATTGTAATAGGTAATTTCTGAAATTCAAATTTGAGTCTAATCTGAAAATACACATTTGGAAACCTTGAGGTATTCATATGGCTTAAGATGGTGATTCGTCACATGTTTTCTACTTTAGTCTCTAGCAAAATCCCTTAAAGTAGAGCAGCTCACAGTAAACATGCAGAATTTATACCACTAGTTTGCTTCTAGGTGAAGCATGAGCTCTTTTGCATGAGCAGTTCAAGGTTTAAAAGGTAAAATGCCACTTTTATTCTGTCAGCCATGGGGTATTTTTCAGTGAGCGTGGAACCAACACCCCTGGCATCACTCAGCAGGGCAAAGATGAAATCTTGACACCGCCAGAAGTCCGCAGTTACGCTCTTGTGACCACCAGAGTCAGGGGCTGCCTGCTGTCCACCTTGTTCAAGTGTATGTGACTGCTGAACTTTAAGTTGCCATGTTTGAATGGCACTAGTATTTGGGCAGACTTCAGGACACTTGGAATTTATTGTTGATCATGATCTAATTTCTAGAGTAGCCAGTTTTTCTTTCTCTTTTTTTGACATTTATGACACTAGAGAACCTTTTTTTTTCTTTAATAAATTGAGAAGCCAAACATGAAATTAACTTGTCCATCTAGTAGAGAATTTCAAATGAATAGTCTTTCACTAATGTTAGTGTTATTTATGGGTTAGTCCAGTTTATTTATGCTGCCGTGGGAGACTTTGGACTTGTTTTCCCATTTGTAAATTACCCATGCCTCTGTACTTCAGTGTTGTACTTAGACCTATCTATTGAATTTTCATTTAAAGCACTTCAGTGCTCATGGTAAAGTTGCCTAGACTGGTATTAGCAGTGAATCTAGTAGAAAGGAATAATTTGAAGGAATCTGATGTGGAAGAAGGTAACTACCACTTTCAGCACAAGTGCTTAACTATAAATGATACTTCAGTGCATAACTATTCTTTGCCAAGCACGGTTTTGCTTAGCTTCTCAAACATTGAGTAGAAAACTAATGTCTTTTATTACTAAAAATACCTAGTGCATTTTATATAAGTATATAACTTAATAGTTCTTAAAGTATTGTCTACTTTTGAAGTAACTTGCAGTAGCTCAGGAGTATCAGCATTGCATTTCAAAAAAAAAATTGTAAATGATCTATCTGGTAATGTATATAGTTAACATCCTTTTAAATCAAACACACAATTGTGGAGTGGTAGACTGCTAAATAACCTTTCTTAAAGCTATTGAGTAGAAAGAATGCAAACAGGAACAGGAAGTTTATTCCTCAGCATTTATTGCTTTCTTAAAGGAGTAAATTTGAAAAGCCTGGTTTATGTCTTTGTTCAATATGTTTCATTTGTTGTGAACTGAAAATGTATTGTCTGATGATATCATTGATCATATATCAGATCACTTGCAGTGAAAATCTGCATCCAAAAATCTTTACAGCTAAGGTATTGTTAACTGCATGGAAAAATTCTGCAGTATGTTATTAAAAAAATTAAACTTTTATTAAACTCAGGCATTTTTTTTGTTGGGTGAAGGTTTGTAAGTTTTCGCTCTTTTCAGAGGAGGTAAAATGGTTGCAAGCCCTCAAATAATACTGAAATTACAAAATTTTCATTGCAGACTTCAGTGAGACGTACCTGTGGTATGTGTGTCTGTGTACTGGCACAAATCTTTTATATCTACAACTGTTTGTATTGTCAGATACAGCTTTATGTATTGGATTCATGCATTGTAAGTGTTGTAGAAGTAGTGAGTAGCTGTTGAGTCCATTGCTCAGAAAAGTCCATCTGTGATACAAAAGTCTGAAATATTTCAGATTTATAATTCCATGGATTAATAATTCTTATAGTTTCTTTTCTTCTCATATAACACCTTTCTTCATTTTGTCTTGTGCTGAAAGGTGGCTCAGCTTAAAAGTCTTTCTTTTTTAAGGTTTTTTTTCTGTGAAGCAGTTTGTTTAACTTGTAGTGCGAGGTGCCTGTAAAGGATATTCTGTGGTTATGACAAACAGAACCAGTTTGTGTGTAACCTTGTCTTGCACAAATGACTGGGTCACAAGAGAGTATAAGCTTATTTTCAAAAGTACAGCAAACAAGAACTAAGGATATTTGGTAACTGTTTTGTAATCTTTTTAGTTTCATAAACCTTTCTTGACCGTCTTTAAGAGTTGGTCACAAGCTTCTTTTAGTATTTTAGATGGATTTCACAGTTTAATGAATCTCTTAATGCTCTCTTTGTCATAATGAAAAGAGCTAAAAATGTTTGAAGTGTTAGTTTGAGGTAAATGGTTTCTGGTAACTTATGAAATCACAGTTGTTTTAGTTGTCTTTAGATTCACCCCTTAAACAGCATGTTTAACATAACATGTATTTAACATAAATGACTTGTGCTGTTACATAACTGCTCTTATCAGGAAGGAGGTCTGGAATGAGCTAGGTAGTTTTATGGGTTACTATCCATAGAAAAACACTCAAAAGACTGAACCCAAAATTCAGACCAAGAAGCCTGCATGTTACCAGACAAGATTTACCTATCCCAGTAACTGTATGGTTTTATACTCCCAGTTTAACTGGGGAATAGTTTGGGTTTTTTTCACTTTGCAGTTCCACTCTTAATAGTTTACTTTCCACAACTGTAACAGAAAACTTAATAAAATTGATTATGGCTTTTACAAATGTTTGCATGCTCTAGAATATTTATGTTTCTATCTGATAATTTTAGAAACATTTTAATCTCATTCCACAATTTTGTACCTTTGATGAACCAAAACACGGTCCAAAGTCTATATGGCAGATAATACTGATGTTGAAACTGTCCAGTTTGACAGAACAAGTTTGGCTGATTTCCTGGGAAATCTCTGAATGCTCTATTGTCAGTAACAGAAATGAAAACCGTGGAACCAGTTTATTTGATTTCTATACTGTGTGTTCATTTGTCTTTAGTTTCAAAACTGTTAACACTTTTTTTCCCCTCCCCCCACTCAGGGAGGCAACAATGCAGGGCACACAGTTGTTGTGGATGCTGTGGAGTATGACTTCCATCTTCTGCCAAGTGGGATCATCAATCCAAAAGTCACAGCATTTATTGGTAAGTGGGTCATCTCTAAAAAACAGACGGTACTGTAGTTACAGACTTCTGACACATTAAAATAACAAAATGTATCAGAGGACATACAGGATCAGGATTCTTTTTCTTCAATTTTTTCATAGGCCTAGACTGTTTACTGTCTTCCTAATACTGCCCTTAGTCATTTGTGAAGTCTGGATTACAGAAATTTCTTTTCTCTTGATAGTTCACCTTTGTTCTTACTATCTTACCAATGTGAACAACTAGCTGCCCAGCGTGTCTTCATTCTCTCATTCTCTCTTATTTTCTCTGCCATTTATTTATTTTATTCTCAAAATACCTCTCTCTCTTTTCATCTTCATCCCTGTCAAGTACCTATCAGTACTTTCTGAACCATAGAACTTCCCTCCCTTTCCCATTGGATTGCGAAATGAATGCTTACCTCCAAGACTTCCACACTCTAGAGTTTTTACCAAGAAGTCCTCTCAGGAGAGTACATTGAAAGGTTTAGGGCAGTGGCAGTACTAGTATCCTAGTCAGGATGTATGATCTGTTTGCACTGTGAAAAGGGATTTAGGCTATCTACCCTGTTGCCCCTGAAAAGCTACTTACCCCTTACTGCTATCCCTTCTTGGAATCCTGTTTCCAATCCTACATGGCTGGGTTTTTTTCTTTTGGATTGCTTGGATGGCCAACCTGCTTAATGTGATGTAGCCCATAGAATTTCCTTCTAAAAATGAGGGTAAACATAAAACATGTACACACCATTATAGCAATGTTTGTGCTTGAGTTCTGTTTCACCAAACAGGTTGGCTCTCTGGGTCACTAAAGGCTATGACTTAGCAACACTTCCATGTTGCACCTTTGGTACCCAGAGCTGCTGTCCCTTACACAGTGTGCTTCTCCAAGTCAGGAGTCTGTTGTCATGCTCTTCCTGTCACTTCTTCCTGCATCTCCTTGCTTTGAGCCTGCAGTCTTGCCTTTCAGCCTGGTGCCAAGAGCAAGTGGTCATTGGCAGTTTGCTAAAGAGCAGCTGAAGAGCCTCTGTCACAAGTTCTGTTGATTCATAAACAGTCCAGCTGGTAGTGACTGTATACTCTGTCAGCAGTAAATCTGTACTTAATGGGATTTGGTGGCTAATTGCCTCTTTTCAGCTGTTACATTGTGACTTGATAATGGGATAGTTATGGATCAACTTGTCCTGCCTAATACTTCTACAGGAATGGAGCCAGTGGCCATGGAAATAGATTCCTGTTGATGATCAGAAGTTTGGGATGTTAAGTGTTCCTAGTTTTGAGGGCTGAGGCAGATGATACTACTTCTATTCTCTTTTGATGCTACTGTACTATGTTTCTTAAGATTATTGCTTGAAAACAGTAAAAAAGGATGCCCATTTGCCTTATGTTCTTTGGTGGACTTGGTTGAATAGGAAAGCCCCCATCCTTTAATGATACAGTAGCTGGGAGAGAACTTTTTACAAATCCTCTTGCCTGTATCTTCTGTCTTTTGATCTTGTCTGTTCTGAAGTTTTTTTTCTAGATTCTCTTAGGTATGCCTTATGTATAAAATCTCTTTCAGGGGAGAAAAAGGCTTAGGCTTAGGAAAGAACATACGTGTTCAAAAAAAACCGGGTAAGGGCAAAATGATTGGAGTATTATAATAGAGTATTCCTATTGTTTAGGACTGCATAATAAAGGTAATAGTGAAGAAATCTTAAAATACTTTGTGTTTTGGTATTTAGAATGCTTTTATCAGTGTGAAATAAATTGATATGCAAATAGTTTTGGATGGCAGATCCCTTTTTCAGCTAGATGTTCTACTGGTAGCTTTGAATCTACTGAGTTTGGTATGGCCTTAAGATGGTTCACTTTTGCTGTGAGCATGCTGCTTCCTGGGCACTCAGTGATGGTAGTTAATTGTATGAACTAGCAGTCTTTTTCTGAGTCACGTGACAGCTGTAGAAAGGCGAGCTTGCTTTCGGTAGGGATTTTTCCTCTGTTGTTTTTGCTGATCTCTTAACAGTCCCATCTCTGTGTACACAATATTCTGTGTCTGTTTATAGCAAAAAACTGCCTGCAAGGATGCTGGTGTTTATAATGGTGATAGAAATGTGCAAAGCTTTTAGAAAACAATAGGGTTATTAAAATGAAGTACAAAGAAGGAAGTTAATTTTAGACATGAGGAAGAGGAAGTTGGATTTCGCACTGGTCTGTGAATCCGTTACTGTTTGTACTGATCGAAATTGAAAATTTGTGGCATTTATTGGAAAGATTCAATGCATGTAGGTAGAAATGCATACTTCAGGAGCAAATCTGGCTTCAACAAATTCCTGAGAATCAAAATTGCATTAAATTAAAAAACTTTATTAAAATACTCTACACATAAAATATGAAGCGTCTTTGAACTGTTTGAAATATTTTTCCCATGCTCAACATAATTAATTAAATTTTATATAATTATTTCCTTCAGGAAATGGTGTTGTAATTCATTTGCCGGGACTCTTTGAAGAAGCTGAAAAAAACTTAAAGAAAGGAAAAGGTGAGAATTTGAATATACTACTTTTAAAATAGTTTGTGGGACAGTCCTCAAATGATTTAGATGGAGGATGCCTCTGTGGAAGTTACATACAATGTATTTTCACACAACTCCCTTTAGCTTTTGTTTTCTGCCAGGAGTCTTGCTATAAGTGCCAGAGCCCTCATGGGAAGGCAGATAAAAGGAATCTCTGTATAGTTTCAGAATATAATCTAAATCAAAATTGTCTGCAGACATTTTTCTTTGCTTAAAAAAGTGAATTTAAGAAGTGAAGTGGCTTTTTAAAAAATGTGTTAACCTGTTCAAAGTAATTTTAACTCTTACAATATTGGTGTACATTTTGATGACCATATTAATGTGAACAGGTGCTGTGGTAATCACTTCTTGATTCAGAACTCAGTTTTTAACTTTGTGTTATGTCTATAGCCATGCTTGGCAGCAGTCTGTTGTAAGTGGGAAAAATCAATGGTCTAGATTATTCAGAACCAAAAGAGCGTTCTAAAATTGAGAAGCTAGTGGCTTGAATTCTTCTTCAGAATAAGCCTGATTTTCTCAGCTTTATAGGTTGATGCCAAGTTTTAATTACTGAAATTACTTTTTTTTTTTTTACTCTGCAATGTGATTACTCAGTCTTAAAATAGATCGACTGAAAACTAAGCATGAAAAGTATTTTTACTTTATACATCAGAAGACAAAAATGCTATACAAAACATAATTTAAACTATTTTATTTTGCCTTTAAAGGAATGGAAGGCTGGGAAAAGAGACTAATAATTTCTGACAGGGCTCATATTGGTAAGTTCCTGTTTGTGGGGCGGTTGTTTGGTTTGATTTTTTTGGTAAATTTTTGCTTTTTATGGACTTTCTGTGGCAGTAAAAGTGTGATAATTTTTAGCCATCTCATAGGTACTTTTCTTTGGTTTAAGTCTCCCGGGGCTGCTTTGGTTTATTGAAGGTCCTAGGAAAAAATTTTTCACTCAGAATCCTCCCAGGTTTATATTCTAGTGGTTTTTTTGATCCTATTCCATAAGTGCCACCTAGGCAGGAAAGCAGGTTCACTTTCTGAGTCAGATTAGAAGCACGGAGCAGTCAGAAAGCATTCAGAAGTGAATTGACTCAGGATTCATTTCCCTTTTCGATGTAAAAGTGGTCTTGCTTACAGTAACGTTTCTGCTTTCTGGGAAATCAGGTGGCTGGGTGTTACTTGAAACTAATGGTCTCCCTACCAAGGAAATTGCCACATGCTTCCTAAAGGGGATTTTATGGGAAGCACTCTTGTAGGCATGAAGAAAATATCTGCTTTCCTCACAAGGAGCTCATCAGTGAAGCATTGAATCCAGCCTATGCTTGAGACAGCACTGCAGTTCAAAGCCTGAAGTCCAAGCCACCAACCCAGAGCTTTAGAAACTCTCCCTGCACCACTCCTACTACATCTTTATTACATAAATTCATCCTTTAGATTAGCTCTTTAGGTATTATAACATTACTGCTGTCTCTGGTAGTCATTTTCTGAGGAAGCAAACTGTTTAGGACTTTAAGATAAAAGCTTGTAACACAAGGGAAAAACAGTTTTGCTTTTGGTTTTGCTTTGTTTTCTTTTTTACCCCAATCTGGAATAGCTTGGTAAGTGAACTTGCTGACAGTTATTTCAGAGTAAATATGTTTTTTCTTTGGAGTAACTAATTAATTTGAAATAGTTGAGTAATTGTTTCTAAGTTACCAGTATGTTTTCTGATAGTAGAACCACTGTAGGTGAATTATTTGGAAATTACTCAATTACTAGAAAAAACTGTTCTGTGGTGATTATATTGCAATGGTGATGCTGTGAAGTTTTCATAATTAAACAGATTGTGACTAAAAAGGACCAGTTGCTGACTGTCACTCGTAATCATTCAACCTCTTCACAGAAATGAGCTTTCATAATGCCTCTATTTAGAAAGTTTTGATGACAATTAGAAAATCTATTACCATGATAAAAATGTCTTCTATAAAATGGGTATTGATCCGTGAATGATTAGTCTGTAACAAAAGATCAACCAAAGGTGGGTTCACACTGCTGGGCATAATGTATTTCTTTAAAATACAGGGATGTGTGGAAATAAAGGCAAAGCCAAATCAGTAAGGCAAACAGGAAAACCACTCTTGGTCTGGAGAGATTAGTGTACTTATTAAACCAGTCTTTCCTGTGCAGTGTGTAGATAGTTTTTAATTTCAGAAAATAGTAATTAAGAAAACCAGTTAAATTAATTCTGTTAGCCTATAAGGTATGCACCAGCCCACCAATCTTTGTATTTGGTGTGAGTCCTGTAAGATTTTTTGGGGGGTGAAGGGAGCTTGTGTGTGTGTGTTTTGGTTTTTGTTGTTGTTATGTTTT
>VWYP01027859.1:42127-57078 GCA_013400435.1 Pycnonotus jocosus | reverse complement strand
TTTTTCTGCAATCAAAACAGGAGCTCCTTTCAGCTATACTGAGAAAAAAAACCCCTCAATTAAAGTAAGTAGTTGCATCCAATTCCATGACACAAAGATGAAATTACATCACTGCTAGCAGCTCCAACCTAATGGCAGGCAGTAATCATGACACGTACTTTACAGTACAATGCAGGATCAGCAAATAGCTAGATTAATATCAATAATTTAGTGAGCAACTTGGAAGCTAGTCTTTTTTTCCCCATCTACATTTACACAAAGGATGTTTATATAGGAATGTTCAAGAGTGCCTACAAGTACCAAGTGTTTAAATATATAAAATACTAATGAATACTTTAACCATATGGTCACCCCAGAATGCATACACAAGTATATCTGTAACACTTATCTGAAAATTAATACATTGCTGCTAGACTAATTAAATCTCCTGTACAAGTAAGGATTTATCTGCATATTAGATTTACAATGAATTACGTTTAGATCAAGCCAAAATCAAATTAACCTCCAATTATACCCTATTTTTACATCTCTTAACTCTAAATGCTATATTTCTACCATTTCACTGAAATGTATTTCTAGGTACCAAATATTTCTGAAAATAATACCCTAAATACCAACTGGAAGGATGACTGGACACTAAGATCAAGGACTATACTGATCCTGGGACCTGCCAAAAGAGGAATAAAAATATAAGTATGTGCTGTACTGCTTTTTTAAGTGGATTTTATGAATACGGTTATGATGCTCAGTATTTTAAATGCTATACTTTGCGATGTGTATAGGATTAGACAGAAACATAATTCTATCTTCCCCAGACACATGAAGAGTGACAACACTTCAGAGTTTCTAGTCCTTGATTTCAGTCCTCGATTTCACAGACAAATACAACTGGCCTCTTCTGAGCTACAACAGTCTCACAACAGTAACTCTAGTATGTTAGTTGTATTCTACAATGAGAAGATTTGGGGAAATTAAAATACTTTCCACACTTCTTAGATGTCCACACCAACTTCCTGAATTTTGCAATTTACCACCATTGAGATAGTTTCTTCCACAGCACATGGGGTTTCAGAAGAAAATCTTGGGCTTCTGGCACACCTATTTCCTTCCTACCCATCTCTATGCATCCAGCTCTTTGATTCCCGAGCTCTCCATTTCTGTATTTTCCTTTTTCTTCATTATGTATGAGTCACACAAGTTTCATTTTAGGACCTAGCTGTAATGTAGAAGGATTCAAGATGCTGCTGTATTAAAAAAGGGATATATGGTTACTTCTGGTTTTAACTGCAAACAGTGGTGATTCCAAAATGAGATGAACTAAGCTATAGTTGGTCAAGCATATCTGAATATAACAGTGATAATTATTAACAAAAATAATAGCCTTCAAGCACATCACGACACAAAAGAAAGACTCTTAATATAAGACATCTTTGAGCAATTAGGTTGAAGATTACTTTTTTTCAGGTAGAAAAAAAAGTGGAGACAAAGATCAAGTTTCACATTTTAAGAAAAATCCCAAACCCAGAAGCCCAAAATAAACAAACAAACAGAACCCCATATTTATCTTTGTACTTATGCACAACTTCCTATGCCTTCTAAAATCCTTTAAAAAAAAGTCCTCTAATTTATACAAGACAGAGGCAACTCACTGCTAATACGGTTTCACGGAATTCTCTTTTCTTTTCTTTTCTTGTGTTTCTNTTTTCTTTTCTTGTGTTTCTGACAACACAGGGATATCTGTAGGGCAGGACTGCCTTATTACTTAAAGGTCTATGACAGTATGAAACCTAGGTATCCAAGGCTTAAATACATCACTTTCAGAGGGTTATTAAGCTGCAGTATCTGCAAAAATTTATCAGAATAAGTATTTTCAGTCATATTATAGTTCTGCATTTTTTCTGTTAGATGAAGTTTCAGGTTGAGTAGGTTTCCAAATTAATCTATTAACATTCAATTTCAGTGGCTAAACCAAACCTGCCATGCTCCCTCCCCACTACACTGGGGAGTTTTTTTCACAGGAGCAGGGTTACTAGAAGAGTTAAATTGCGCTTGAATGCTCAGAAGTTTGTTTGGCATCATATAATGCCTCTTCCATTGTGCCCTGGATCCTATCTCCCAAGAGAAAACGTACCAAGTTCTCTTCTTTTATCTTCTCCCTCTCTGGCCTGCATTTCATAATTGCCAACACAGCACTGAAGGATCACAACCTGCCCCTGGGTAGGATAATTTTCAACACAGCGATGTAGCAATGCACAGCTACTTAAAGCATATTTGGTTGATGGAGGGGATGAATATCTATAGATTGTATTTTTATACATAGCTTGAAGTGACACATACATATTTTCTTATTCCTTCTCATAACTGTCTTGTTTTTAAATGCTGCCTCCCAAGCTCTACAAAAACCCCAAACTCACTCTTGTGCATGTGAACTCAGCTGATGCTATCAAGGTGAAAACATGTATTTTTAAACAGCTTCAGTTACCAAAAAGCCAAAACCCTGGATTACATTTTTGCAATATAGAGAACTCAAAATGTATTAACAAGCTTTATCTGTAAATTTATCAGTTTTTTCTCTCTGTTCATAAGCTACTACTCGTATTATGTAAATAACAGGACTCTTCTTGCACAGAATTATAGAACCATAAAAAATGTTAATTACATCAAGTAATTACAATAATGTTGACTAGAGCCAGACAGAGTAATGAGAAGTGTCATTTCCAGTGTTAAAAATAATTTTGAGGAATTGTTAAGAAGAACTAAGCACACTCTTTGTTTTCTTTGGATAGGATCTATGCAGTATTAGGAAGGAAGAGATATTTTCATGTCCCTAAGGAAGTTCTATTCCTTTTCCCCTTAAACAGTATTCAGTCCAAACACTGTCTCTTTACCTAGCATAAAGCCTATCCCACCAATTTCTATTGTATAACCACTGAAATAGCTTTTTCATAGATGCATCTACAGTAAAGTTTTCTTTGCTGTTGCTTAGTGTCACACATTGTTGATGGTATCAGTGTCACTAAACACTAAGATAAAAACAGGAGAAAAATCACTCATAGTCATTCATAAACAGTAACCTTTCATTCCATCGTTGCTCATGACAGAGAAAAAACAAACTGTACCACATACACCTGATTGCCACGTTTAATTATTTAAATCATCGTGGTGAAAAACATTGCAAACATGTTATCAGAAATATAGTTCACACATAACTGATTTGAGAAATCCTAAATGCCAGGAAGGTGAACACCCATTGCTCTGGTGCAGCTTTTGCTGTGCTCTGAGCACACAGCCTTACGCATGTCCCAGTGTTTCTCATAGCACCAGCTTCTGAAAGGCTGGGCTCCCTCTCCATTCCCTATTCCATCAGCACAACAGCCATAATCTGCCACACCAGCTCAACTGACAAACAATAGAAAGCAGTGAAATAAAGACTTTCATGTGACTGTAACAAAAGACAAGATGGCAGCAATTGCTCCTGGAAGAACAATGCAGCTTAACCACATGCAGAATGGGAGCCTCAACCCTTCAATTTAGCTTTTCCCTCACATGTCTCACACTTTCAACTATGAACTAATCAAGCTAAAAAGGCAGAGGGAGAGAGACTGTCACTTCTATTTTTAAATACAAAGGAGACAGTCAGGTACTATCAAGATGAAGGCTCGCAAGATTGACACGGTTAGGATCTAACAATGATGTCTAACAGCCATGTTGGTTAAGGCAGACATACACCAATACAGGCCTCCTCCAGCAGATTTGCATAGTATGTTTCTGTTCAAGAAAGATGGGCTTGAATAGTGTATTTCATTAAGATGTTCTGCAATATTGTGGCTAGCCTGCTAGTGGAACATTGCTGGCTTTTGTTTTTTTAATTCCTTGGTATTCTTTTTCATCATAAAAAAGAAAACTCAGTATATTACAAAAAATTTTGTAAAATGCTCTGCCTCTTTCTCACAGCATGAAGCAAGCAGGAACACAATGTATTTCTGAGCCTACATATTAATTTTATAATCCAAAAATGAAATGTCACCAGGGTTCCCAATTACCTAATAGACTTTTGAAAAGTATGCCTAGACAGTCTTATAAATAAAGGTCTCATAAAAAGGCATAGACAAGCTTATAAATAAGCGTATTTTACATTCAGAATACTTCACAAGAAATTCAGAGACACTGCTAAGAGTCACTAATGGTTCTTCTGACACTGAAGAAACTCATTTTCCACATTTGGCATTTTCATCTAACTTCATATTGCATTTTAATGAACAGATTCTCACTCAAACAAAAATGGCTGGACTCAGTTATGTTCACACACAGCAACAGGGTAACTTGTTGTAAAGGTAACTAATACTTTAGACAACTGAAATCAATGTGTCTTACAAAAATCGGTACTTCACTAAGTGTTACAATATCAAATTGTAGGGACACTAGTAAGTAAGATATAAAAAAACAAACTGAATGCAAAGCAGCAAGGACTTTACTAAAAAAAAGGTGAGACTACAATGTGGAAGGAAACCATTGAATTAAAACTGAGATTAAGAGTGGAGTTCCTTACAAACCATTGTGAGAAATGACCTTGTGGCAAAAATAAACAAAAAGCCCTGGATCATAAACACAATACTTGATGATGGTTAAAAAAAGAATAAAATTGGAACTAGTATCAATAAAGAGTAAATCAGAATATTATATTGCAAGAACTGAATAGCCTTTGAGGACCAAAGTGATAGTAATGACAAAATACAATAGCACAAAGGCAAGGTCAAGTATTCTGGGAACAGGACAAATTTCTATTGTAATTCTGCTAGAGAATCATCAAGTCAAAATAAAAGAGCAGAAGAATGACTTGGATGTATTAATCAATTGGGATGAATACAACCTGTCAAAGAGCTACAGCTGTCAAAAAGGCATATGCAAGCAGGCTATATCAAGGGACAAATTTTCAGTAGAGATGGGGATGTTTTACAAGAAACTGGTAAGATCTCATCTCAAACCCTGTGAATAGTTCTGGTCACCTGTCTAAGAAAATTCATGATTTAAGCTCCAGTATGTGCACCAGAAAGCTACAATAACCACAGAAGCGAGGAGAGGACAGTACAAAGAGGATACCAACGGAGGCTTGTTTTATTAGCCTGGTAAAATGAAAACTGAGAGGCCCTAAGTACTCCCTGTAAACAAACCAAGGATGTAAGAAAAGGGAAGGAGAAAAACTCTTAAGCTGTGGACGACACTGGCACACAAGAAGTGAGTATTAACAAGCAGTGCTGGCAAGTGGGAGCCCTCATCATCAGGTGAACAATATGCTGAATGGGTTTTGCCAGGAGCAAGATGACTTTTTCTGTTTGGTTATAAACAGTACTACTGTTACTGAAAGCCAGAAGATCTCAGTAGTCCTTTTTTCTACAGGCCTGTGCCTTACCCATATTCCAAGATCATACACTAGTTTTCTGACTGTCATTTCTTTCACATCTCTTCATGCACACAGTGCAAATCATTTGCACACAGTTCCCTACAAAACTTCCTCACTCTGAGGTATTCCTCAGCTTGAATACTCTAGCTGAAAAGCTAAAACCTCTTCTGACTAACCACTAGCACACCTAAAGGAACAGAGGTGGTTTCGTCAGGTTCACCTGTAAATAAAAGCTTAGGATACTTTTGATGTCTGCAAGACATCCAAATGCAGCAGCACAAGACAATAACTTTATAGCTCATGCTGTTTTGCATAATTAGCCAATTTGCCAATTCCAGCTTCTCCCCACCCTTATATCGTAATCCCAGAGAAAGCCAGTAATAAAATAACAGCTGTTCCATACTGCAATGTAGAACAAACTAAATCAACTAGCCAAGCACTCTAACCACACTATTTAATACAAGCAAGCTCCTGGCATTGTGAGCACCTTATGTAAGAATTTCAATCTTCCAAGAAACGTAACTTTGTCCTGCCATGTGTCATTACGTATAAAGACTGTATCACACTGCTAACAAATTTCATTATTTAAATGCTAAAAAGATAATGTATTTTAAAAATAAGGTCCCAATTTAATGATAAATAAATAAATAAATGAGAGTGCATAAAAGTTGTAACATGTGAAGAGTGTACTAGCTGTTTGGTAACTTTTCACAATTAAAAGCAGCTGAGATCATGCTGGGATCTGACAAAAGCTTGAAATGTCAACCATTACAGGGACCCAACAAAAGCTTGACACATGCTGTTGCAATCAGTATCATGCCTAAGTATGTTCAATTTAGTCCATATACTAGATCTGTAATACTTATTTGAACCTACACACAGAACCTAGCAGGGCACCTATTATTTTCGAACAGGGGGGCAGAAGACTGTAAAAACACTGCTTGTTCTACCCAAAAGTTGCACATTATCCCAATGAAGAGTATTCTGCTATGAAAATATATGTGTCCAGAAATCCAAGCAGACTAGCAATGGTCTTCTTCTAATATGACCTTGAATCATCTACCACATTAGTTATTTGCATTAGTCTGGCTACTGTATGAATATGCATCCAGCAAGACAGATGTGTAGGCACATCCTGAATCCCTGGTGTTCAGACTCTTCAAAATTCTCTAACCAGTCAGCTGTAGAAAAGCAGTGTATCCTAGAACTGTGCAGACACAGGTGGAAAACTACACTAATCAAACCTGCGCAGATTGCACCATCAAACTAGCATGTGTTTTTGCACTTTAAAAGTGGATGGCAATAGAATTGAAAATAACTAAACACAGAAGTGTATGTTTAGTTACAAATGTGAAGTATATGAACCATGATATGATACACAATCGTCTTTATGTGTTGTCCAGGCCTGGCAGGAAAGGTGATGAGCTCTTTACACCTAGGGATGGGGAGGTATTTTCATTCAGTATGAAAACAGAATAGACTGTTTAATGTCTAATCCTGTATTAGACTTAAACATTACATAAATTGTGCAACTTGTTTGCCCAATTCTCACCACTGTTACATTACTCTTACGAACAGTTACTTTTCCCTCCAGTTCGCTAGAGCTTGTGCTTACAGATAGTGAGCTAACACACTGATCCTAATTACTGCCGTTATTGAAAGCTCACTGCCAGTTTCTGTAGGCATTTGAAGACAAATTTAGCGTGGGCAATTATGGTTTCTGTACATTATTCCCTTGCTAGCTTGGTTTACTCCCTTTCAGCTAAATTCAGTCTCTGTGTCACCATCCTCTTCCTTCTAATGAAAAAATCCTAACCAGAGTATACATCATTCATTTTTAATAAAGCATAACTGTCTCCATGTAATATGTGGTTCAGCCTGATGCATGCATACAATTTTAAAAAAAAATCATATTAAGGAAGGTAGCATGGTGATCGGTGGGGAAAATGGAACGTAAATATCAAGTCAGCACAACCAAGAAGGTAACTTGAAGAGATGGTGTTTCTTGCTGCTTCAAGAGCTACATTCCTGGAAAAAAATAGCAAGCTGCTGCTCTTTCAGGATCAGGTATACACTTAGAAGTCTCTCTGCATGGATGATATTGATTTGGAGGCATTCCTTATGTAATGGCCATCTGTAATGTTATAATTAGACTGAGCAGCATACATGCTGGATTCCTTTTCAACTCTGCCAGCATGCAGCCCTTCACCTATAACTAGAATATTAGGTATCTTTGGCAATGACCTTTCACTGTGAGATTTGTCCTTTCAGGCTAAACAGCACTGTCTGCATAAACATATTTAGTCTTCTTTGGAAGTATACAACAATCTCACTAGACAGCAGCATTTCAATTGGTTCTCTAAAAAACACTCATTTGATAAGATATATTTCATTACTGAAGTTACTTGATTCATTAACATTATGAAGAATTCCATGACAACAAATAAAGAAAACGTAATAATAATTTAAATGAAAATGTTTTTCTTAGAAATTGTCACTTTAAAGGTATCTCTCAAAAGTAACACCATCACTAATTTTCTGTTTCATTGTTATTTTTCCTTCTGCTGCTAACCTGGGGAAGACATTCCTGTTAGTGTCTACACTACTTACTTAGTGTCTACACTACTGAAAAAACTTAGTGTCTACACTAAAAACTACTTACACTACTACAGCTTCAAAAACACAACACGTGATCTGTCTATCAGTTTTGAAACAGATTAAGAAGAGGGATTTTATTTTAATGGTACAGTCTTTGAAAAGAGATGATGATTGAGGAAAATGGCTAAGATAATAGATCAAACTTCTAAATCAGATGTGACATTGAAAATATAATAACTCTTTGTGTAGCTCTCTCCCTAAATTCCTAAAGCATATCATGCATTTGTAGACAGAAAATATGAAAATACCAACACGAGAGAATACAACTAAAAGAATAGTATTTACACAAGACGAAGAACCACAAGGTTAAAAACACAGCCTATAGATGTGCTCTGCCCTATGGAAATGCAGCTAGGCACAATTATTTGAATAACAGTATGGATCTGTAGAGTATCAGGAGCTGAGATATTCACCCTCTGGTGTTTTCTTCCATGTGCTTCAATTTCTCGGTGACATAAAAACTGTGTAATACAACCACAAGACAGCTTTATCCGATCACAGCATCTGTTAAAACTGTCTAAGTTATTAATATCCACTAGCTACTGGTGGCTACATATAGGACAATCTCAGACCAGCTGCATAAAAATATGTATCTGCACCCCAAGATGACAGCCTTACAACAGACTGCCTTTTTTTATTCTCTTTTCTAAGTGCAATTTCTTCTGTCCAAAACGAATTTTTGAAACACTCCCACAAAATGTTCTGAGAAACTCCATATCTCCACTGCAATTTTCAAGTTTCAGTGCTTTCCTCAAGGTACCTGAGTATGTACTACCTTATGAATACCACTTCAATACTCAGCTTAAATAAAATAAATTAAATAAAATATATTACTTTCAGATAAAGTTGTGGCACAGATAAAATGACAATTTTTTACAAACAACAGAAACACACAGCAAAGTGTCCTGGTCTACTGCTATTCTACCCAAAGCAATTGTTCAATAACTTAGCACAAGCCCACAACCAGAAAGAATTCATAACATCGTTCTTCTACAAGACCTACATGACTACCTGTGGTAGAGTTCAACTCACAATTACTACACAGATCATGGGGGTTCAATATTTAGCCTGAAGTAAAACATATATTACTTCCACTCTTCCTTTGCAATACTCCTTTTTCTCAAGCTGGAATATAAAAGGACAAAATCTCATCTCAGAAGCAGGAAAGGTGCTCCAAACAGCACTGGCTTAAAGCACATAAAAGCCCTAGGCAGATGAGGTCCCCAAGACATCACCTGGAAGCACAGGAAGCACCAGCAGAACTTCTCACTGGGACCAGGCAGAGAGCGTGATGCCTCCTACAGTGACTGACCAGGACTATCCCTCAGACGTAAAGACTGGGGCGATACTTTTGAGAGAGCAGAGAATGGAGATGAACAATATGTTGCAAACAGCATCCAGACCAGTAACCTTAAATCGTAGCCCTTGATGGAGATTACCGCTGTGTGATAACAAACACCAAAACAAATAAAGGTATACTGCACAATACAAAACAAGTGTATTCAATACTCCCTGCTTTCTGGATACTACTAAGAAAGGCTTCCCTCCTAGGATTCTTCCTTTTGAAATCATAAACATCGTAATTATCTTTCCTCCTTACATTTCATATGAAATTTAAGTCAGAAGCCATGAAATTTGACTAGGAGCACCAAACTGTTCCTTAGAGAGTAAACAAAAAACCTTTAAAATCATAAGCATGCTTCCTACAAAAATGTGGCATGGTATTAAATTCCAACAAATATGCCATTAATAAGAAGCTAAGCTGGAATGAGATGCATGATAAGAGAACTATATCATTAAAATCAGTATTGTATTGAACAGTGGATGTCCTTGCTATATTTCAGAAATCTATTTTATAGTTTATTATACATTCTTAGTAACACCATTAGTAACAGCATTGTGGAAATCAAAGCTATAATTCTAGAATGTACACATGAAACTGAAAAAAAGGAAAAAAATCCTTTTCCCTATAATTATTAAGCTTATAAAGTATTTTTAATGTTTTATTCTCATTGCAAACTTTCATGAAGTATTTCCTTTCCCACTCCTTACAGATACCGTGAAAACTTTGAAGAAATATAAAAGCTTCAATAGACATGGAATATAGCTGTGTTCTTTCAAACAGAGTTCTGAAACTAATTAAGCTGAAATATTGTAAAAGATTCTACAAAGCTGATGAACCTGTAACTGCATTTCAGCTGGGTTTGCTGTGGAGGAATAATTTTTCCCATTTAGCAGCCACTGCTTGCAGGCATTTAGAAATTTGTTAAAGTAACTGGAAGAATTAAGTAGGCCACGGTACATGTTTGCAAAAGGCAGACACCAAGACAAGAAGCTTGGGTGTGTGCTGCTAAACCAGCCTGAAAGGGTCATTGCTTCATATACTGCTGCTTTTCTTCTGGAGTCCGTTCAGGCACTGAAGCCCTACACTTTGATAAGAAACCAAATTTTAATTCTGTTTTATGTATCTTAAACAGGAGCATTTTAAATGCATCATTCTCTCTCTTTCTTATATTTACTGATTCTAGATGACAAAGTTCACTTTACCACCTGTGGTGTAGTGACAGTAACGGCTAAAACAAGGAGAAAAAACCTTTGTCTGAAACCCACATTAATGAAGCAGCAGACAGTTCTTCACTGCACAGAGGTGAAAGCATGAATACCAGTTTTCCAGACTAAAACTGCCCCTTCTATCTGCAAATAATTAGGTGCAGTAAAGTAAATGGGTTGTACATGCAGTTTTCTTTCTGTATTGTTCAGTACTTCCCATGTGCAGCTCAAAATTACAGTATGTAAGAAGTCCCTCATACCTAAACCAGCTTTACACTTCTGTAAACCCAATTAAATGCAAATATGAGAAAGTAGAAGAAACCAGACAATGGATGCTTGTTGCGTTTAGGCCACATGTGCCGTGAATTTCCACTTTGATCTGAACATTAGCATTGTTTAACCTTAAACATTGCTTAAGATTTGTCTTCACTTTTTAAAAAACTGTAATACTGAGTGATTTATTATTATTTTTCAGGGAAGGTGGCTGGGGTCTATTTTCTCAATACTGTCTTGACAGATTACTGTAAATTTATGTCTTTTAAAAAGACTACATTATTTGACAAGAACAGCTTTTTACGTGTAGATATCTGCACTTTAAAATATCACTTAAAATTGTAAATAAAAAATAAAGAATGTCTGTATAGCTATCCAGTTATGTTTCAGTATTTTATCCAACTTCCATTACAATGCTGAATTAATCAAACATTTATTAATAGATGTTATAAACACATTATTGCTTTCTTGAACCAACTCAGAGATAACTTGCAAACAGAATCCCTAATCTGAAACTTTTTAAAAAGCTGGAATAAATCCTCATCTGAATTTTACCATTTTTTACGCATCATTCTCCTCATAAAAGAAATGATTCTGTATTTTCCAGCAAATAATTACTGATTATGAGTAATCCAGTCATAGCTATGTGGATGTCAACATTAAAAGAAACACTGTAAACAAGTATGCAGGTTGTCATCTTTCTATCTGCCACCCATGGTAAAGGCTCTCCTTTTGAACAAGAAAACACACTTAGGTTTCAGTTCAAAATGAGCTCACCCCTTTTCAGACAAAATGAAATCTAAGTTTCTGACATAAAAGCTGTGAGAATAAAGGCAAATTGAAAAATTCATGTTAAAAACACCAAAGCTTGCAGCACTATAAGCACTCAATGCAACTGTTGCATGGTATCCCAAAATCACGTCTTCTCACACTGAGCTGTAAAGTGTAAGCACTGAACAAATATCAAACTAGGGCACAATATTCCAGGATTCTCTATGGTGTTTTTCAGAAATGTCTCCAAACCCAAATGTAGTGAAAGTAAGTAAAAAACGAGTGATGCAAATTTTACTTTAGTCCTCAATGTCCACTTACCTTCCATAGGGTTGGGGTTTTTTTTAAAAAAAAGTACTTCAATAATGGAATATTCCAGCAAATGTTGAAAAAAATCCCACTTTTATCTTGTAAAAACATGAAGTACTCCAAGCTCAGCATAACAAATTCATAAGAAAGACCAAGTCTGAGCATGAAGACACCCTTTTCTGCCTTCAATTTTAGCCTTTGCTTTATAACCATTCTGGGAGTTCATACCAAAACAAGCTTTAGCACTTAGAGAAAAACTTGGCACTGTGAGGAACCACTTGTATACTTCGTCTTCTTACCTTACAGGTCTTTCCACCCTACAGGCTGAGTTAATCAAAGCCAAGACGCTTCTAACATGCACAGTGGATACACTTGAACTTTATGACAAAGGAAACAAACAGGTAGTGTGATCTACTAAGTTTATCTTCAACAATGAACAGGGTTCTACAACTTGTCCTTGATACTACCAGATCTGCCAACTACCACAGTAAAACTAATAAGGTATCAGCTCATACTTTCTCTTTAAAACTTCTAGTGGTAATTAAAACAATTCCTAATTTACAGTATAATTAAGAAACAAGACAATGGGATAACAGAAGTTCTATTTTAAAAGCTTAACATTTTCAGCCTGATCTCTCATGTCACTTAACAGACTGCACTGTCAACTCTCATTATTGGCTCTTGCATACTTGTTTCTATAGGTTCCTTTCCTGGAGCACAAGTAGGAGTAGCTGATTATTTTTTAACCTCCTGAAACAAGAAAATAAAAATAATCCTGAAGCTCAGTGGTAGGCCTGGTTCTGGTTTGGCATCTTTTAGTTTTCTTAAGCAGGACTGAGCATTTTGCAGTGGATTAAGTCACACAGTAGGCAAATGACACCCAGTATTTTAACAGGAGAAGCTTTGTGGGTCATCTGTTAAAAAAACTTGCTTCCTTTTGCTCTCCATTGTTTCTGTCTTCTTCCAGTCTATCCACCACAGCTCTGGGACACTGTATGAGTACTCCAAGTTATCACTGGGTTCATCAGCACACACAGATATACCTGTATGCTTTATGGAGTATCATCCTAATGAGGAGTTGGCATCTGTAATGCCTTATTATAGTAACAGAAATGAGTTTTCACACTTAGACATTTTCTTCAAAATCATGAAAAAGATCTCCTGGTTTTGCTTGTTGCAGCAGAGGAATAAAATTGTAGTTTCATTATTTTAAATGCAGAGGGTGAATTTATGTCTACTCAACTAATTACCCATTACTCAACAAAGTGATCTCTGTGGATTCCTTACAGAAAATCATGCAGAGAAAATCCTAAAATATAGCAGAAGAGAATTCCTAGTGGCTTCCTCTACAATTAATTCAGTGCAGAATTAGTGAAATTTATTACTTATCAAGTCATGGCTCACGTTGCTGCACAAAGCCCAATTTCAACATTTTCAATTAAAATCATTCAGTATTTTCATTATTTCGGGTTTGTATTGGAAAAATAAGCTGAAATGGCCAGAGACTCAGGGTAAAATTTATGAAGTCAGAACAAGTAACAGAATCTCAGACAAGGAAATGTCAAATTTTCAGAGTTAAAATTATTTTATCAAAAGGCCGTAACTGATTCTGACAGCCTAGACACTACTTTAGAAATCATCACCTAAATTTAAACTGATAAAACCAGGTTAAAAATAACACCACAAATAAAGAAATAGTGGAAATTTACAACAATTCAAAATTGCTTTCTGTAAGAGTCTTTGTCCTGCTTTATCTGAAAGACAGAAACAACCAGAATTGTAGAGCTCTAAATTTCAAGACCAATTCAGTGTATTCTATCCCACAGGAGTGTGTCCTGGAGTATTTTCAGGTAGTATTATCAACGTAATTTGCATACTACCAATTTAACTTTGAAGGTAGCTTATGGGAAGTTCCATCAATATGTAAATTCAGTAGTAACACAGTTCTTCTACCAATGAAAAATTATAAGGACAAAGCTCCAGAACCTACTCTCCTTATAGGACAACAGACAGAAAAAAAAAAAACCAAACCCAACTCATTACATATTTATCCTCTAATGTAACCATCTATCTATCCTCAAAGCAATGTAAAAACACTAAACAATAGCAGGGTATCTCCCAGGCCTCCCCAAGTGCTGTCCACAATTTGTCACACTCTAAGCCTACTGAAGTGGTAATTTTTCTTCTGCAAATGCATCATCACAACAATTGCCCATTTTCCAGTGAAATCTGAACTCACAAGAGAAGTTCTCAGCAAGACACAAGCTCAGCTAACACCACCATCACCACCATACTCCAGCCACTAACTGTGATCTAGGCCCACCCACAATGGAAAAAACACTTTTGAAACACGTATATGACTAACAATTTGCTATCACATACTGTGGAAATCAAATTTTGCTCTAACTGACTTGCAGGCTTCTCCCAAGACCACACAAGTGTTTTCCATGGATACAGTGGTTGCACACAGAACACTTTTTTACTATCCCCTCTTCACCTTTTCTTCTTGAACATATTGTCTGATCTGCTGCATCATGAAAAAAAAAAAAAAAAGCAAACCCTGAAGCCACGCTAACACAAGCACTGAGTCTATTTGCCTTTTAACAAACAAAAGACCATGTGCCAAAACCAGTATTACAAATGAATGAGGGGGCATTTTTTTGAGAGAAGACAAGGAGAAAGAAGGAAATATGGGGTTTTTTATTTACAGATCTTGAAAACCAAAAAACACGTATGAAATCACAAACTCCATAACCACAAGCAGTGTATATTGCAAGACATTTTGGTATCTGAAGAGGATTATCAGACTACTGTTGCCCTACCCTTAAAGCATCGCGAATGCAGGTTTACCAGACAGTTACTAAAGAATGTTTGATACAGTCATGTTCATTGCAAAATAGCACACAGATTATTTTAAGTGTCACTACAGTTCAAGTGTTGTCACTAGGGAAAGAAGAAACACTTAGCTACATTTTGTTCCTTCAGTGTG
>VWYP01027859.1:27361-42066 GCA_013400435.1 Pycnonotus jocosus | reverse complement strand
AAAAAAAAAAGGAAGTTTAAGTTTTATCTCTAATGTAATATACTATGATAAGCATAGCTTAACCTTTTCTCACCATTTTCAACTTATGCTTCACTCATTTGAAGAAGTTCAATTTTCCTAACCTGGGTCTCTGCACTTCTTCTCCCTTTAGAGCTATTTGGAGTTGTGAAGATGTTCATCTCCCATTTAAGCCTTTTCTTTTATGGTACAGCTCTATTTTTAAGACTCAAATGTTTCAGTCAACATGAGGCATTATGGTAGAAAGTAATTGTTGTGATCTGCTCCTATGTGTCGCTTAATGAAGTAAAAAGTTGTATAGCAGTTTGGCAGCCTTACTGGCTGTGAAATGTCATTAAGCAGGAGATGGCAAGTTTTATCCACACACCTCTGACTACTAAATTCACAAAACAAACAGAAGGTTTACCATGGGAGGTAGAGAGAAACCAGGCAATATCCTCAAGTCACTCTTTTAGTTAAACAGTGCGTGGTTACTAAAATTGCTATGGGAACGTGGGAGTTCATCAGAAACACAATTTTAGATGTAAAATGTTCCTTAACCTTTTATATTACCACTACTACTACAAAAAAAAGGGAAAACAAAACTAAGGTGTAGAGTCATACACCAGAAAAAACTAAAACGTAAGTCTGAAACAGTGTAATGATTAAATCTTTTATGCAACCTTATTTGCTAAGCTGTAGCATTTGATTAAGGAAACAAAGTCTCCACATGCACCCTACAGTGATGCACTTCACTTGACTTTAACACATTCTCTAATTGCTACTGATAAAAAGAGGGTACAGCAAAAGGACAAACAAGAAACAACTGTTTTCTTTTGGGTCAGTGCTGCACACAATTATTCTGTTCAATGGACCATTCTTATGATTTTGGCCAGCAGTAACATTATATTTGGGTATCTCCAAAAATTCTGCTCCAACTTCCATCCATGTTTTATGATTCACTGATTACCAAACTGTATTTAAAAAATAGAATTATTTTTAAAAAATCCTTTAGGCAAAAAAAACCTGCTAAACCAGATTTTAAATTACTGCCTGCCACATTACTCACAGTTCCACTAAATCACAATGTCCTGTTTACAAATATTGAAATTTTGGAAACAAAGGATTATTCCTTCTAAACACCAATTAAATGTATCTTTAAGGACAAAGCAGAACAGTATTCCTCAACAGACAGCTATAACACCACCTCCACAAACATATTTAGATTGTGTACCACACACATAGTAACTGTTGCACTGAGGAACTCTTGGTTCTCTGATACCTGTAAAAAGGCCAAAATGTGATCCAGAAACGAATATAAATGTCAATTATTAAAACCGATGTTCCAAATGCAGAATTAAGGTTACTTAGGTTATTGCATTATAAAAGCCTGGCATCTGAAAATACTAATAAAGTATTCCAACCTAAATACAGAGGCAAGAAAGAACAATGTATTTCTTTGCCATGTAGCATGTTTCTTTCTGCTTGCTGCCATTTACCCTATTAGGACTGTCCTTTAAAGTGACATGAGCAAACCAGAGAGACCACTTGAAATTTTTATAGCTTTTCCAAGGTCATGGGTATCATGGACATAATGTAATAAACTAGATCAGCTGGACTGATAAAGCAAGAGGAATTAATTAATCCCTTGCTCATAAAAAAATTTAATCAAGAAAAAGTAAATAACATACAGAAGCTTTTTACTTTCAACAAGCAAGCTATCCATCAAATTATGATGTCAAAAGAATTATTAGACTAATACATAACATATCCTAGTAAGAGTGTCTGCAGTAAATTATTCAAATAATAATGAATATGTCTACGACCCAAAGACCTGAAAGACAGGACTATTAGGTTAAATCTAGTCTAAAAATTATGCCTAGTTTTCACTTTTGTCAGAAGTCACCACAACTCATATGCCACAAGAAGCTGTAAAGAAGCCCTTGCTCTGAGGTAGGCAAAAACGGCCACTATAAAAGCAAATTTTAGACAAAGCAAGGCAACACCCCAGTGATTTTAAGATTTCTTCAGATTACCCACTTCTATAAAACCTTTTGCCCCAGTGAGATGCAAATCTAAAGCTTCATTTCCACTGTTGTAACTGTGCCATAAACATCATGACTGTCAAAATCTACTCCGTTACACTCCCACCACGTTGCTCTGCATGTCGTACTTGCATTGCTAAAAGTAAAACAAAGGAGTAAGCTGCAGTAATGCAGTCCACACCTACAGAATGGTTACAGCACAGAATTAAAGACAATAAAAGCATGTATGAATTTTTTATTCTATTCACAAGAAGCAGAATTAAGACATCCTGCTTCCCAGGAGACAGCTTGAGATCCATTCCTCAACTTACCACCAAAGTGCAGAATAACTTTTTGCTAATATTTTACCTCTGTGTGCATTACTCTGTTTCAGATTACAGAATTCAAGTTGATTGTTCTGCTTTGGGTTTGGGTTTTTTTGGTTTTTGGGTTTTTTGGGTTTTTTTGGGTTTTTTTAACTTTTAGCAATTTACAAATAGGAATAATATAGAAAATTTAACATCAGAATCTATGACTTTATACGAAAATACATTCTCAGAAAAAAGTGATTGCATTCCTAATTCACAAGAACATTAAGAGAGGAAAAAAAGCTTCAACTCTTCCTTCACGGCAAAGGTTGTTTCATATGATAAAGAAAGAAAGCATTAATTTTGCTTTTCCAAAACTTTTCACAAATCTAATTTCACAATTTAATCAATAAAATAAACAAGAGCCAAAGGGAAGTAAGCACATATTTCAGTGTGTGACTTTTTTGAACTTTAAATAAAAGCATTATTTTTATTGGCATAAACAAGTGAGACAGGCAACAGCATTACTATTGCCACCATGTATTGTAAGAAGGACAACATACCTTTAGCACCAGCAAGCATTACATGTTAGGATGTACACCTTCCACTGGCAGATTACCATGGTTTAAGAAAAAAAAAATCCAAGCAAAATCCTGCTTCCAAGCTTAGTCCCATAATAATCAGTAATTTTTATTTTATAGTACACTTTCTGAAAACTTTTTTGATTTCTTAACTATAGCAATGTAACATTTTACTACCATCTTTCTGTTCCTTACACTTTATGAAAATTAAATGTGAATTCAGTCCAACAATTGGCTGGTATATTTTTCGTTTTACAAACACTTCCAGTAGGTTTAAAGACGCACCACCCACCAATGCCACAGAAATGCAGCCATGCAGTGCTCCACACTCCCCAGCAAGCTGCCCAGCCACTCCGCCCTCACTCAGCACCCTCATGCTGGTGGTGTTTGCAGCGGACTGAGAGAAGTGAGGTGTTTTCGCTGCACCTTTACGGGAAACCCCATTAGCACACTCTTGACATCTGACTTGTTTGTGGAGGCACTGCAAACGCACAGAGGCAGGGCCAGGGGATGTGCTGGAACCATGCATCCCTCCAATGGCTTCAGCAACCAAACCTGTTTGCAGAGCAGCCCTGAGCCAGCAGCGGAGCACAGGCGTGTGCTTAGCCCGTGACACACATCAGCTTAGGCGCAGGTGGTAACTGGGTGTGCAGCTTGCCACACTGAAGTGTAGCCAAGATGCAATTTTAGCAGCAAATGTATCAAATAAGGAACGCTGCTCTTCATTACTTGTGAAAAAGAGAGGCAAAGCTACACAGAAACCAAAACTTCCACACCATTTCCACAATTTTTCTAGAGAGCATTAGCGCTGTATTAAAATGAGCATTTAAAGAAAGCAGCGGAGAGAATTCAAGCCATAACAGTACACAGGTTAAAACACTGATATAAGGAAATATGAAAGTGCTAGACTAAAACCAAGAACAGCCTTTAGCAGTAGTCTGAAGGAACATTTTCCAATTCTGGCAAAAAACTGCTGCTTTTATGTACAACAGAAATGGATCATGGCTGCAAGGAATTTACAAATGCTCATCTTATTTACACACAAAGTAACAAGTTAAAACAAACCTATGAGTAATTTCAGACCTTCCAAGGGAAATTATTCATACAAGTTACCTATTACAATAACGTATTTTCTCCACAGAGAACGCTGCTGAGTTTAGAAAGAAATATGCAGCAAATTAAGGTGGACATTTCCAATGTTGAAGCTTTTCAGGGATAAAAAAATTAATTCATTTTAACATTTAACCTTCATGCCTCACTCACCAAATCCTACACTGTAAAATGCAGAATCAGATTATAGGTTCATGGAAGAAATAGAAAAAAATTTCCTTGTAATGCTACTCTGCTTATCGGTACTAAACAAACTTAAATCTCTAGTATTACTCTAGTAAAAATAAACTAAGTCAATAATCATAAAGAGTCACAAGAGATCAGAATCCAGGTCTCAAACTATTTGTTTTTTAAACTACAAGCCATGCCCAGACTAAGTGCAACCACAAATATACATCCAAATGCTATTTTCACATAACATTAAATATGGGATACCATAGTATTTCCACTCTAGGCACAGAACAAGTATCATCCTTGGTCCTTTATCCTGTAAACAGCTTTTACCTCATTTTGGTGCTTGTTCTTGTCAAACTGCCCCTTATTGTGCATGTTTCACATAATTACTATAACGCCGGAGTATTTTAACTATAATACTACTGCTTAATTTTTGGCATAAGATCCCAAGTCTGCCAGGTTATGAGCTACTTGTTATTTTCCATTATCTAATAGAGACTGAGTGATTTTTAGTGAGAATCTATTTCATTGAAGAACTCATCTGCAATGCTATGGGGGTTTCTTATATCTCCCATTAAGCAGCATTTCTAATGAAAATTCAGTTGGACATTTAACATAAAACTCAAAATGGCAAATGTCACCAACTGACTAGTACAGCATGGTTTTTAGAAAGAGTCAAAATGAATTAGGATCTGTCCACAAAAGGCCCGTCTGGAACCCACGCACCCTATCTCACTTTTCTTATTTAAGCAAAACAGAGCAGATTAAGTACAAAATTATCATTAATCTCTTCAGTGTCTTTTTTTCAGAGTCCTTTAAAAGAGTCTATCTACATTTTCATAAATGAAATCTTTGCATAACTGCAGAACAATTTACCTTGAAAATAGGTTTCAGGAGGCCATCTAGCCCAACCATCCCCCGAGTCCCTGCTCAAAGCAGGGATACCTCTGCAAGTCCAAGTATTTTGCCTTACAGAGAATTTTCAACATATACCCCACAAATGTCTGCTTCTCACATCTTAGTTGAGGACAACATTTTCACAGTGTGAAAATTTCAAACTTTTCAAAGTTTGAAGCCATTTCTTCCAAAGTATATTTAGCCATTACCAGTGATGTTCTCAGTTTCTTCCCCTCCTTGAAAATGTTACTTAAAATACTAAAGGAATGCATTGAAATCTTTTTGATAATAATCACTACAATCTTCGACAAGAATCTCTGCATGTCAGTTGCTGTTGCCCTGATCACTGCAACCCTTGTCTTTTCTTTGACACTTTTATAATGTTTTATCACTGGATATATTACAAGCAATATCCCTCTCATACATGATTTCCTTAGCTCCCTCAGATACACAATTATTAGCTGCAACAACAAAGTGGTAGACTAATTCCTACAGCTCAAATAGGAGTTTGATTCTCAGCCATTCATTTCTGCCTTGAATAATTTCGTACATTTCATGTCACTCTTAATCCTTTAACCAAAAATATTTTGGCTTCATTTTATCTTATCTGTTACTAATTCACCCAATATTTACTCTAAATGTGGTCCACATTGACATTTTCACAATTGCCATTCTTCCTCTCCTATCTTCTCTTTCATAACACAGGCTGGTTACAACCACGTAAGCTTTTCTTTCTTATTATTGCTATTTCATGCCTGTACCTTTTAGTTCTATGTACTTCACTTACATATAAAATTCTTCTTATTGTATTCTTTCTCTTATGTTTGGATGCAATGGCAAATTATTTCAGAACAGCTATGGTAGCACAAGATATATTCAGCTCTAACACTACACACAGACTTTATATAAACAGCTCCTTCAAACTGAATTGCTTGGGGTAAAAAATTATGTAATTTTAAGGTTGAGCACATGAACAACACTATTAAATAACAGAAAAACAATCTAATCAAATAGCACTTCAGACAAACAAGGACAAACATGATTACCAAAAAAAGTGCCCAGCAATTTCCTGCTTTTTTTAATTTGTGAGAAAATTTAAAATATTTAATTTTCTCTCCATCTAACTGATTTCATTAAAAAGAAATGCCAATGCATCAACTTTAACGAATTCCATGCAAGTAATTTATCTTTCCTGCCTCTGAAAAGAGTTTTAATCATCCTAATCTTTACATTAGTAGCCCTACTAAAGGGACGAACACACATATGTAAGAGCCTCACTTGTATCTACATCCTTAAAGCTGAATGATAGTCTTTAAATGCCTACTAAAATGTGGGAGATGACTGCTATTTAGTGAAAAAGAAGTGTTAACAGTTAAAAACCGGGCACGGCATAAAGCTGCATTTTCTTTGCTATGTCACACCACTCCCCAAGCCACAACCACCTGCAAATCAGTCTATTCCTTTCAGTGCCAGTGCAATTTTTCTGTAGATCCCACCAGAAAAATAAGATCTCATACTTTCTAAAAACTTCCAGGCCATCAGTTTTGTTTCACTTTCTAATTCATTTCAGGGCTCCATTGTGCAGCACAGCTTTACAAACATACAGGCACAACTGCAAGAACGCGAACTTCAGCTCTACAGAAGAAAACACACACTTGGGGGTTTGATGTATTAGAGGGAGAATCAACACAATTCTCAAATGCCAGAAGAAAGGGATTTGTCTTTGTTTTTATTTCCAAGGTTTCTAACAATCTAACAATCACAGTTTGTTCTACGCTTTTGTGTTAGTCTTGAAGGATACTTGACAACTGCTGACAAAGGTATTTACTTTCACATGAAAAATAATACCACTTAAGTTAAGCATCATTAAGGATTAAAAACATCTCCAACGTTCTAAGAAGAATAGTCAAGGAAACTGAACCTGCCACGATGGGCTCTTGTCCTTAATGCCTGTTTCAGAGGTAATCTTCTCCTCCTTGGTCTAGAATTTCCTGTTCTATTTTGTACAAGTTTCCAGGTGCCATGCAGGCCACAGAGAGAGGAAGAGCATTTGAGAGCAACACAGATTTTGTCGTCACTAGCACATATGCAGTCCCTTACTATTTTCATACATATATACTAAAATTTTGTTAAGAAATTACTTTATTACAATCAAAAAAAGTCCAGGGAAAATCCTTTGGGTCACCTCACCCATCTTTCTGCTAGCATGAGTGTGTCCTATTTTATGCTCCCTGGAAACGTTGGGGGTTTTTATCTTCCATAGAGCATTCATCCACCTGTGGGAATATCACCCATCATCTTCTACATTATTTTATATACCAGCTTCAGAAAGTGGAGGGAGTGCAACTGATTTTTTGTACTAAGATTCAAGGCAGAAAGGAAGCAGCACCAAGCCCTCTTCTGCTCAAAGGTGCATTATTTCCAGCACCTGGACTATGTGCTCCTCGCAGTGCCCAAGACTGTGATGTTTAACGATATCAAAGCCTGACCTTAACTCAGAATGCTGATAATAGCCTAGCAAAAAATCCAGGGCAAAAAATCCAGGAGTTTTATGAGAAACCACTGGCAGAAATGGAATGGTAATTTTTATACAGTTTAGGTCAATTAAACTGGAAAGGCATTTTGTGGCACAAACTACAAGACAGTTTTCTAGCCACAAAGGCTTTCTTCTCAATACTTTTACATTCAGTAAAGATACTAGTATGCTTTAACAAAAACAAAGAAAAATAAAAATCAAACACAAACTCTAACTCCCCCCACAAAAGAAGTTCTAAGAAACAAACAAAAACAAACAAAACACAAAAAAAACCACACACACATAAAAAACCCTCAAACCCATAACTAAAAAGAGTACTCTACTGGAAGCTTAGGAATTACATGCAAATAAGGAAACAATATTCCATGTAAATACGTACTTTTTTTAAAAAAAAAATTTGCTTCCACAAAGCAAAAGAATAATTTTTCAAGCTCTGAGGTAATATGAGGACACTAACATATGTACAAATACTATGGTAGATTACTTCTGCACTAGTTCCAGACTTGTTGCACCACAGGATGTCGTTTCCATTGGTAATAATGTGCAGTCTTCCTGGCATTCACACTCACACTACGCATGCAACCTTTATTGACAGAATTAAACACTTATCAATTTCAAATAACTCTGCAAATGGGACATGCTTATATACATATAAAGACATACTAAAATAACAGCAGTTTTTTGTTTCAACATGTAAAGCTATTTTTGCAGTTTTATAGGCTGATTCATGTTTGGTGCACGATTTTTATTTCAATCATTATTTAAAAAAAAAGAAAGGAAGAAGAAAAAGGAAAAAGTCTAATGATTACTGAATTGCTTCATAAAACAGAGAGAACATAATTACCTTTCTTATTTATTTTTCCAGCCTCTAAAGCCACATCACCATAAAAAGCCAGCAGTCTGTCAAGTTGGACTAGAATGTTTTGAAAACAAAATATTTCATTGCAAAGAAGGAAAGAAGAAGTTCAGAATAAGCATCCACAACCTGAAGCCTCACTGCAGTGCTTAAGTTACAGAGCTGCACATCACATGCTGTGCATTGACAAATAGGTTTCAGCTGTCTATCCATAAAGAACAGACAGATGTCTTTTTTTGTACTTTGGGGCTTTTTTATTTGGAGTTTTTTGCTGACATATCCTTCTTCTGCCTTACTATTTCCACACTTCCTCAAAAGATATGCTATTGGTCTGTGACTCTTCCTTGGAATGCAATCCCTCAGATAAAAATGTGTCAGGTTCTTCTCTTCTGAAACTAGCAAAAAAAACTTGCTTATATATCTTCCTAGACAAGCATCAAAGGCCTCAATGTCAAAGTCAAGGATTGTTTCAAGTGTTTTGTGACTCCCTGAAGGCCACAGAAGCATACAATTGCAGTTTGAAATGGTAATGTGAATTTTCAAGCAATTCCACTAAAAAAAATAGAATCTAATTATGATTGACTTGAATTTTCAAAAGCTTTTCAGAATGACTATTCAGTGCTTGAGAACAAAGCACTGCATCATGCTGCATAACCCTTCTCAGAGTGCATAATTTTCCCGCATGATAATTGTCTTCAGTTTTACTCCAAAAAACATCTTCCGGTTCAGCTCAACTTCACGTAGCTCCCAATACAACACTACTTACTTGCATTTCTGTGCTCTTCACTGCCCTTGCTGCCTCCACCTCCCCATATCTGTTTCATGCACTGCTCTGTGTTATACCATTTTCAAACATCACTGTGCCAGCTTACCTGAATCTGCCTAGCTACAGTACCCTTGGCAAATTAATGCACTCCAGCAGAGCTGCTTCTTGCTGCTACAGCGAAGTACCTCTCCTGAATAGGTTTACCTTTTCCTTCTATATGGTGTCTCAAATATATCTGCACTTGGAAAGAAATCAAAGAAATCAATTTTAATACTAAAATCTGGCTATTCTTCATTTCATCAATATTATTACCAACACATTTTGCTCCTCCCAAGAAAGATTTTCATTTTCACTAAATGGGATACAAATTTAGAAAGAGGAAACTAAAATGCTCACTCAAGAATCTGGTAAATTTTAACATTCAAAAGTACAGACAGGAATATCCTGCCACCAAGGAACTCTGAAACTGCGTAAAAACTGCCTAAACATCTTGCATTTACAGAACACTGTGCTTCACATCTTTTTGTAGCAAAAGACACCCTACAGCATAAAAAGGGCTCTAAGGCCTCAACAACAAAGGAGACCTATCTAATAAAGGATTATAATGATATATTACTTAATTAACCATTGTTCAACAACAAAAGAAACAGAAACAACCATTTTAAAAGTTACTAGTTATACACTAGTAACTCTCTCTCTCTCAAGCAGCGCTTGAGAGCTTGTATTGAATTTATCAGACATAGCATCAAACCGAGGAACACTGTCCCACTTGAATGGTAACTCTGATGTTTGAGGAATTTCAAAAATATTTTGGAATCTGTTGCATTTCTTTGATAGAAGAACAATGCATCTGTTGCTGTAAAGATGAGATGACAAAAAGGAAGAAGGAATGGGAATATGAAGAGGCAAAGTGATCTAGAAATTACAAGGCAAAAAAACAGCTCAGGAATCGTTTTTCTGTAGTCAAAAGGACTTTCCTGAATCTACACATGGCTTTCTTCCTGCCTCTAACTGCATCTTCAAATAAACCTCCTCCTATTTTTAAGATCTTCTGATAAAAGGCACTCACTTTCTACTAGTAAGTTCAAGTATTTTCAGGCGGTGTTTGCCTGAAAATGCACTTGTTCCTGAACAAAACATGTATTTGTTTCCACGTGTGTATGGTTAGATTTTGAAATTCCTTTATTTAGGATTCAGAATAGAGGAGTAAAGATGACATGAATCTGAACTCCTCTGTGCAGTTACTGAATCCTATACTAAGTTCCAGGCTGCAAATCTTCCAGAACTACGAGGCACATCTAAATTACCTGTTAGCAGCCCCCTAAGGTACAGTGTCCATCCTCCAGGAAGCTTAAGCCTGTGACTCTCCTAAAGATACCAGCAAAAATTTCTTCACTGACATGATCAGGCACTGGAATGGGCTGCCTACAGAAACAGTGAAATGACCATACCCAAAGTGCTCAAACAGGATGTGGATGTGGCTTTGGGGATATGGGTTAAGCAATGCTAAGTCACTGGTTGGATTTGATGATCTTGAGGGTCTTTTCCTGCCTTTGAGGATTCTATGATTCTCTAATACATTTCTCCAATTCATGAAGCAGATAACTCAACCCTTTAGTGCTGAAGTACCTAATCAAAGAACTGTACACCAACAGTAGAGTAGTAGTAGTAGAGCTCCATAGTAATCTAGCCATTGGTAATTTGTTTTGCTGTTGAATTTCCAGTCTCATAACATGACTTATTTCCAAGCATAGGTATCTCCCAACTTCTTGTTTCTGCTGATGTTGCCAAAGAGGACAGAGAAATAATCTAGTATTTTAAACCTTTTTAAAAGTCTGCTGCCTGCCTCTGTGCCCCAGAGGTAATAGAAAAAGCTGCAGATCAGACATTACTAAAAAAGATTTACATGCATTTTCAGTAGCTTTGGCTCTATTTTGCCTTTTGTGTTATGCTTTCGTTATTCCAAGGCTTCAAAATGTATTCTTAGTAACAGGATCTGTCTCAATATGGAAAAAAATGGTTTTTCCTCTCTCCCTTGAAATGTCTTTCTATTACTGTCTTGCCACTGAGCGTGCATTTCTAGAAATATGTTTTATTTCATTAGTAGTGATTTTATACAATCATATTGAAGAAGATTTTTTCAGAGGCTGTAGGCCACGCTGTGGGTTGTGGTTTTCCCATGAAAGAGGTCATATTTTATTTTAACCAGGGAAAAAGGTCACTTGTCATAGCAGCTTTTAAAGTTTGTTAAACATTCATAAAAAGCCAAGTGGTACAAACTGAGATGCCACACTGTTTCAGATACCAGACTCCTGTCATTGGTAAACAACAAGAAACAAGATGAGTGAAAATTGTCTCCTCTGCACATGATTGAGGTGATGACCTACCTTCTTGCATCTAAAGAGTATCTGGAAAGGGAGTCACAACATTGTTAGACACCTCTTCAATGTCAAATGCTCACCATTGATACTGTTTGACAGCATGTACTGCATATAAAGCAGGACAGATGTTAGCAATGCAGGAGATTCTAACTTTCTACTCTCTTAAGAACAGACACTCTATTTCTCCAGAAAGCCAGATTTGGCAATTACATTAGTTACAAACTCACAAAAAATTAGCAAAAGTAACAGGAAAGCAAGTCCAACAATTCTGCAAAGTGAGCAATCAAATTGCTTTTAAATCCAAAACCATGCTATTAACCCCCAAAGATGCTTGATTTGAAATCCATTTCCACAAGATTACTTTTCTTTGACAGTACTATTTTGTACCAAAATTCACAAAACAACAAATTTCAAGAGCTCACAAAGAAAAAGTTAAACACAGGAGAGAATTGCAAAGGCGAACACAAATGTAAACTGAATGCAAATGACAGGCTCCTTCTATACTGCTCTGAGCAGACCTGGTGAGATGCCTGTCACATAAAACACCTAATTAGTTTGTAATAGTCTAAGTTAAATACAGAACTGCTGGCAAGGTATGAACCAACAAAGTAACTGGAAATTATCCTTCTCACCATAATGTTTCTTAAAGGTACATGACACAAAAGCAAGGTGTGATCTGCACGGTATTGAATGGTTTGGCAGCTGCTCCTTGTCAACTCATTCAACTGTTTTCACAGCCTCTTCTGATATGAGTATTGACATTATCACAAAGAAAAGATACACACATATCTTTCCACAAGACGTGACAGATCATGTATGGAGGAAGAAACATGACTAGGTACAGGATGCACTAGCAAAGCAGTCCCAAAATAAGCTGTGGGCCCCAACCCTGGCAAGATGCAAATGCTCTGACACAGATCAGTTTTTCTCCTTTGGGCTGCACAGTATTTTTACTTTACACAGTAGAAGAATCTGCAATTTCTTAACCCAAACTAAGCAGTTTCATATGCAACACCTGACTACCCTTTAAGTGAAGGTATTTTTCCTCATATCCAGTCTAAACCTCGCCTGGTGCAAACTGAAACCATGTCTTCTTGTCCTATCACTTGCTGCCTGGGAGAAGAGGCTGACCCCCGCCTGGCCATGACCTTCCTTCAGGAAGTTGTAGAAAACCATCAGGTCTCCCCTCAGCTTCCTCTTCTTCAGGATGAACATCTCCAGATCCCTCAGCCCCTCCTCATCAGACTCCAGACCCTTCGCCAGCTCTGCTGCCCTTCTTTTTGTTATACCTTGTGTCCACTTCTGCTTCCACCTCCAGTTCTCAAAGGCAGCAGGCAACATCAGTGTGACAGAGGAAAAGACAGAACAGCAATATTGGTAACTTAGATTTGCTGTTAGAGCAAGGCCAACTCTCACACTAATCTCTCACTAACCTCACCCATTTCTTAGACTACCTTATCTTTCTACCATAGAGTCAGTAAGAAACAGACATAGGAGAGATGATAGGTTTTAACATATTTGAAGGTATCACAGAGCTTATTGCCTCAGTAAAAGCAGAGGGAAAAATAATGTCCAGAAGTTCTGCAAAAGCATAGCAAAAGTACTGAACAAATAGGGTTATCTTCCGTTGCTACACACAAATAAAATCAACAGTTCATCTCTTAAAGCACTGCATAGTTTCTGAGAATAACAGGCAAGAAAGTATGTAAAAGCCTGAGAATCTGCCATGAATTCCACAGATGTCTCTTCTTCATCTGAAAAGACTGAAGTACCAAGCCTACAAAACCAGTTTTGGGAAACAGCAAACAAGTTTTCTAAGAAGAAAGATGTCATGAACAACTGTATTAAACAAGAAAAACTCACCAGATCTTTCTGTTTTTCAAATTCCCTCAAGGCCCTGAAGTTTAACTCTGCCTGGCAATGAAACAGGTCACCAAGTTTAAACTTAAGTATTTGAACTACTTTTCTGCTGTTTATTAATAGAGACTGACAACAGTACAGCTACACATTACAGACAATTAAATTTACTCCTGCACAAAACAAGAGTTTAATTTCTAACTGTAGGCTAAGGTTGCCCAAGGCTGCAACCAACTATAAACAGTCAACTGGCACCATCTTCTTCTCTAGTTCCAAGACACAAAGAGACAAAGTCCTAAGAATGTTCTGCCATGAACAGAGCATGCGTAGAGGCTGTAACCAGTTACAGGGTTTGTAAATTTATGTGATACAGTCTGTATTCATAAATTGTGCATACAGCCAGATGAAAGAAATACACTGTAAAGAGATCCTTACTATAAGCTGGATAATTAAATAAGGTAAAATCACAAATTAAGCCAGAGAACTAAGTACACGCTGCAGAACAATTGCCAGAGGTGAGTGCATACTCCTGGAGCCACTCATCTGGTAAATGGTTACTAAAAAAAAGTCAAATTACTCTCAATTTAAAGAACACGGGTTATACAGGCATCCACTTCTATGCTAGTAAGAAAACAAAAAAGTCCTCTAAGCATTTTAAAAATTCTGGACCACAGCTTCATTTTTTTCATCTAACTAAATAGATTTAATCAGAGGTAATAACTATGATCAAAATCAAACAGTCTAATGTAAGATTTGATCTTCATCGTAAGTGCAGAATTTCAGTCACTCATGATGGAGAAATTAAATTTCTATCATCTGTCCATAGCAATATGACTGCTGGAATCAAATTATAAAATTCAGGCTCATTTTTCAGAGTTATTCCACACACTCAAGATTATACTGTCATTCTTACTGCCACTCCTACAAACATGAAGACCTTTCTCATATTCTGAAACCTCCTCTTAGAGAACTTGCTTCTTTCACAACAGGAGCACTATTTATTAGGGTTTAATTTTCAGAGTAAAACTCATTTCGTGGTGTACACCTTGCCAAAAGCAGCAACGTTGTTTGTTCAGAAGGACAGAAAAACCTCGAACCAGGACTGTGTCATCTGAGGCTATCCAGGGCTCCAACTAACTCCTCCAACTCTCAATCTAATCCTTAAACATTTTTTGCATTCATCCAAGGCTTGTCTTTTTTTTTTCTTTTTTTTTTTGC
>VWYP01027859.1:0-26966 GCA_013400435.1 Pycnonotus jocosus | reverse complement strand
CCAAAGGCAAGGGATGAAATAACAAATGAAAGGAGTACATGCTCAATTCTGCCACCTCCTACATTTCAGAAGTGGGATCATATTACTAGTATCCACCAGCTCTCACTCTTGTGCCACTCCACAAACACAAATTCTTTTCAGAGAAAAACAAAGGGCTAAACTGAGGTGGAAGAGGAAGTACATATTTCCTTAAACATTGATCAATGTGCAGGTCCTGTCTGCATGCAATACAGGCTGCAGAGAATTTATAGTGTGAATCAAGTAACTGATGTAGCTCTGATAGAAGATTTGTTTCTCATTTACTTTGCTTTGGGTTTTTCTTTTTTTTTTAATGGCAAAAGTAATCACAATGCAAAACTCAGAGGGCAGAATGGTGTACTTACTGAAGTAAACAGAACAAAAAGGTATAAATTTTGTTCACTGTCCAGAAATACACAGAAAGTCTGTAAAACCCATGAGGGAAAAAAGCCCACATATGCTGTTAACAAGATAGATTTCTAATTACTCTGTAGAATGATGAATATGTAGTATCAGCTCAGTTTCAAATGTAATCAGACTGCAGTTCGATTTTCACAGAATCGTATGAGTTGGAAGGGACCCAAAAAGGATCATCGAAGTCCAACTCCAACTCCTGGCCCTTCAGAGCCCCAAGAGTCACACCATGTGCCTGAGAACATTGTCCAAATGCTTCTTGAGCTCTGTCAGGCTTGATGCTGTGACCACTTCCCTGGGGAGCCTGTTCCAGTTGCCCAACCACCCCCTGGCTGAACAACCTTTTACTAATACCCAACCAAAACCTCCCTTGACACAGTTTCATGATGTTTCTTCAGGTTCTATCCCTGGTCACCACAGAGAAGAGATCAGTGTCTGCCCCTCCTCTTCCCCTCACAAGGAAGCTCTGGACTGCTACGAGATGTCTCCTCAGTCTCTTCTTCTCCAGGCTGAATGGACTAAGTGACCTCAGCTGCAGCTCCTGTCACTTCAGCTCTAGACCTGTTCACCATCTTTGTTGCCCTCCCATGGACACTCTCTAATAACTTAGTATCTATTTTATATTGAGGCACCCAAAACTGCCCCCAGCACTCGAGGTGAGGCTGCCTCAGTGCAGAGCAGAGCAGGACAATCTCCTCCCTTGCCTGGCTGGTGATGTCGTCCCTGATGCTCCCTAGGACACAGGTGGCCTCCTGGCTGCCAGGGGACTGCTGGCTCATGTTCAACTTGCCATTAACCCACACATCACTTTTCACAGCTCTGCTATACAGCATCACATTCCCCAGTGTGTCCATATATACAGGGTTGACCCATCCCAGGTGCTGAATCTGGCATTTGTCCTGATTAAAATTCATTTGCTTAGTGATTGCCCATCTCTCTTAATTTGTCACAGTCTCTCATGTGTTACATTCTCCTGTTAAAGCATCTTGATGTTAGGGGAAATTGTTTAAAAGGAAATAAAAGTAAATCAGGATAACAGAATTCTAATATGATGTGTCTTTCACCAAAAGTATTACACTGGCAAGTTCAACAAACCAGCACAATTACCAGTTACTTTTTGTCTTGCATTTGCAGACAAAATCCGTAAAAATTCTTCAAATGCATCTATAAAGAAGGAACAAAAGAAGTAAAATATTGATTTTTCACAAGCAATCTTTACATAGTATTTATACTGAAAAATAGAGCTCCCCCAAGAAGTTCTTTATCGTTAAAAATGAATTCACAGATTAAATAAGGAGCAAGAAAACCAAGAAAAAAACAAAGTCTTCCATAGGACAAATTGCAATTAGATAACTGAATCTAATAAAATCTGTGGAGTGGATTTACAGGAGAAAATTGGATAACTATCGAGAGACAACTGGGCAAGAATAATTTATTTATCCTAACAATTTTCAAGTATAAATGGTAACTACAGATCATGTGTGAAAATACACAGTAACAAATACCTTATATAGTCATGTGCCCTACTGGATGTCCTTAATGATGAGTAATAGCAACAACTCTTTAAGAACACATTCCTACTTCTTATATTCCTCTGTGAAGATATTCAGCACCAATTGTGTGACATTTCTAAAGCCCTTCAGAAAGCCTTTCTACACACTTTGATATTATTTATTTTTTTATTTATCTATATGGCCCCTCCTATGGTTAGAAAAAATTATCACAGTTGCTTAAAAAAGTCTGGACTAGATAGCCTAAGGAATTACTGCTGTTAACAGTGGGAAGGAATATGAGAGGGTGTGCCTATGCGGATAGTTACTAAACAGATTTCTGGAGGAAAGAAATATTAAATAAACACAGCACTTTTGGGAGCAGTCTTTGTTTGCAAATTAAAAATATAAATTAGCAATACAGATTGTCAAGATTGTTAATTCGTGCTCCTTCTACTGGTCAATTGAACTTATACCCATAAAAATAATGGTAATCTGTACAGAATCTCCAGATTGTCATGTTGCAATCAACAGTCTAAAAACCTGAAACCAAATTTACTATTAAAAAAACCTCTTATACACAGCTGATATGTTACACATCACTTCTCAAATGTCATCTAAACTCATCAAAATGTCATAAGGGAAGCAAAGGGACCTTGCAAATCAAAAATATGTTTCCTATTATCCTAGTTTGTTTTGTGTGTCTAGTTCACTTCCCTCAGATTCTGAGATGCAATTAAACATTTGAAAAAAATTAATCATTGTAATAAAACACTGTTAATTGGATTTTTAATTGAAGCTCCCTTTTTCTCTTTCTCATACAAAACATCAGCAGCAACCAAAGCAGCCTAGATCACAGGGACAACTTGGGCTGGAAGGTTGTGTCTGGCAGCCCACCTGATCCACCCCTCTGCTCCCACAGGGGCTCACACAAGCATAATTCCTGAGCTACTCCTATGCTAACACAAGCATATGTCTGAGTATAAGCAAACAGCAAATCTGCTACAAAAACTAGTAAAAAACAGTTTAACAAAAATCATGGGCTCTGATCACAATTCGTGCTAGTCACAAGCAGTGTATTTCCTGGGAAATGCAAATGTCACTAGCAGCTTGAACCACCTGAAAGAAATAAAGGACACCTTACTTTTGCATTTTGATGGATTTTCTGAGACTGCATTTCATCTGAAGCTGACAAAATGTACTCTATAAATATTTATACAGCATATAGCAGATTTCTTTTTATTTCTCAACGCACAAGTAACATCCATATAGCCACAGGTTTTATGATTACCTCTCCTGGAAAGATAATTTAAATACTAATTTTAAATGTCATCTTGTGAATAAGAACTGTTTAAATGTTCTTTAAGTAGTGTGATTTGTAGTAAACACGAATGTATTAGTATAATTAATTTTAGTTAGCAAAACTGAAAATGATAGCCCATTTAATCTACCTTGCTCAGAGAATGTTTTTTTATTAATAGGCTTTATTTTTTATATACACAAAAGAAACTTCTGTTGTCATATACAGATTAGAAATGCAAACACTTGAACACTTTCCACAATGACTGACTTCAGAACTGATTCTAAGTATTCTCTCAAAAAAGCAAGGAACCAAGGTGACAAAGAGCACTACTGCCCTCTAATGAGCCCAACCATGAAAGCTCCTTTGAACAGCATTTTGTCTTCAAGTCATTATATCCATCAATTATGAAAAAATAATACAATCATTAAGAATTTATACTTTAAATTCATGCCACATTTCACACAAAAGGCACATACATAATTTCATAGAGGAAAAGAAAAGGTATCTAGTAGCTACGATTTTCAGATACAACACTTAAGGCATCAAGAGATCACAAAGATGCAAGATACTCCAGAAAAATTACTCACACTAAGCAAAGTGCATAAATACATAGTGCAAAGTGTATAACCTTAAGTCCATCTCATGTACTAGGATGTAATCCTGTTGTGATCTTCACACCAACCCAGATTTTTAAATTTTAATGTCTGTACTGTGAGAGCATCAGTTTTCTTGTTGCACTGCTTTATCTAAATGCCCATCACAAGTTTATTCTAGGCTTGTAATTATTGCAAAGTAATTCTGACCTTGGTATCTAAACATATCCACAAAAAGAAGTAAGAGAGGAAACAAAAGAAGAAGGCCACTATCTGAATTCTGTTTGTACAAGAAACAGACGAACTTTCTGTCTTACATTAAAGTGATACTTTTCCCCTCTATATTTTTTAATAGTTTTGTCGTAAGAATTCAATGCTCACCAATGCAGCTTGGGCATAAAATTTTGTCCAGCAGTCAAATGCTGAAAAAATTATAAATGCTGCAAGTCTTAGTGAGAAGCACAAACATAAGCTGTGTATTCTCTTTTATTTCACCATAAATCAGAATTTCCGTTCACATTAGTAAAATTACTCTGAATTAAATGCATTGCTAAAGCTGAGTTCTGATTTCTTCCACTCAAACTCCTTATACTGGATTTTTCATAGGTAAACATTCTGATAGATACCACAGAACTAAAGACTCTAATTTCCATTAGCAAGATAAGGTTAAATACAAATCATATGTCTAATTTGAAACATGCTGGCTAACAAAAGACACAGACTTTACTAATAAAAAATTACGTTCTTTCATGAGTTTGGGTTTTGATATGCCACCAAGTCACTAAAATCCTTGAACTTAAGCCTTTACCTTAAAACCTTCAAATACTAGATGTCTGTGGTCACATAGTGTCATCATTCATATAAATATATCATTAGCACAAAAAGGTTGCAAGTGATGAGCAATGTCTTATATAACTACACACATGGTAGAAAGCTGCAACCTACTATGTATTAAAAGCATAAGAACTACAATCATATGCTATGTGATAAAAATAAACTCTCTACAAAAACATTCTAGAGACCTAAAATAACCATATTCCCTATTTCTCTTGTTACAGCCCGAAGAGCTGGTAAGACAGATCTCAGTCTACTGAATATTTACGCTACTGTACCAGTATTTCACAATTTCAAGTGTTTACAATAATCTTTATGAAATATAAAAACAAAAATAATGACAAGAATAACAATTAAGAGTTCCAATGGATGCCTTTAACAGAATATTAATATAAGGCCATCACCACAACTTATTCCAATTCTGCTGACTTATATTTCTTACCTTTGAATCTTCATTGCTCACTCCCAGCTCTAGCACAGCTTGAGGAGACTTCAGCTTTGCTTGCATGGACTCTGCCATTTGAAGATTAAGCTGCCATCCAATTGTTTCAAGCTATAAAACACAAGTTTAGATGACAATCAGATGCACAGAAGCACTGAAGCCAACTTTCAAAACTGCCAGTGGTCTGTGTTAGTGAACACAGTGTGACACTCTACAAATGTTAAGCATTTGCATACAATGCATTTCCCTCAATTTATCCTGGACTCCAAGGCAGATTTGCTTTTCTCTTGTCAAAATTACCATTCAAACTAACTACGACCACTCAAATAAAACAACTTCCTATGTCTCAGATCTGACAGTTTCAATCCATAGAACACAATTATGGATCCAGAATATGGTAGCGTCCTCTTCTTGTCAAAGTTTATCAGCAAAGTTGCAGGTTCAATTTCATTTCATATTTATTTTACTTTTAGGAAAAAGAAAAAAAAAACCCCAAACAATAAATAGTAAACCTCACAAAAATGGTGATTTCTTCATCCACAGATCTACTCATGTGTGTTGTACTATATGCTGATCTTAATGACAAAAATAATTCTGGTTTTTGAATCATTAATTGACAAATCAAAAGACAAACCCCAGGTAAGCACATGAGCAATAGAATTTTTAATAGAATATTTTTTTAAAAAATACATTTAAAATTCTTTTTTGATCATTAATCTGAAGTTATATTCAAGCATTATTAAATTACTGCCCATGCACAAATGCACAACAACAGAATTACAAGGCTTCCACAAAATTATCTTCTTGACCTTAGTGAATAAAAAGAAGTGGAAATACAAAGTCTTACCATTTGCCAAGAAAAGTTACACATAAATTCTTTTTAATCTAAAGTCTCCCCTCTTCTAGTAAATATTGTTACTGACTTGGTAAAAGTGGAAGTGTGTCACATCTTGGTTAACCTCTTACCAATCTAAAAGCTAAATTCAGCTAAAATCATAAACAGAATAAAGCCATGCCAAAGGCCTTGTACTGTGAACAGCAATACATGCCCTAGTGACACTAATCTCTAGATGAAAGATAGGAAAGGATGGCAAATGCTTCTTCCATAGATACACCTCAAAAACAGAACTTACAAAATTTCTTGCAGTTATACAATTTACACTTCCATACTAATGTATATTATACTGCATTTAGCTGTATGCCGGATCAACAGCAGAACTATGCAACAAACACTGGCCATTACATAACTAAGCATACCAGAAGGAAAACTATGTATCATGATATATCTTAACCACCAAGGCCAGTACAAGATGATTAGGGAGTTTAGTCAAGGCCACAGTCAAGGGAAAGATACCATCTCAGACTGACTGTTTGCAGTTTGACAGGACAGCAGGAAGAACTTCAGCAGGTCAACCTGCAATCTGTCAGCTGCTCTGCAATCAATACACCATTCAAACTTCAGTTTGTCATAAAAATAAGGAAGTTTACACTTAATCAAATCCATGAAAGCATTCAGATCACACAAAGGGACCCAGTGAAGATGTTCCAAGCCTGGTACCTCATTTTGAGCTTAGCTTTAATAACAGTAGGCCCACAGCCTATGATTCAGAAGATGCTTTAAAGAAAACTTACATAACTTACAAAAGTAGATGAATTTTTAACCATAATTCTACTTTCATTTTCTCTAATTTGATTACATCTTGGTTAGTGAAAATAACAGTGCATAGCTCACCCCACTCAAAAGCACAGAACAATCTAGAGTGGATTCTGTCTATATGCTCAGGCCAATCACACTAATGGACTCTGTGGTAGCCAGTACTTCCCAGGAAATTATATCAGAATGATACAACTAGAAAACATTTTTGTCTCCACAAACTCCAATGAAATTAAGAAATTAACTCTGACCCTTTCAGAAGCATAAAGAGAGTACCTTAAAAAAAAAAAAAAAACTAAAAAACTTTAGTTTTTTATCAAGGAAAAAAGTATAATTTATTTAAGAAAAGTGATAATAGTCAACACAAAAGGACTCAGATCCTAAGTTACAGGTTATAGTGGAAGCAGGTCAAAGCAGGCAACTGGGAACAATACCACCTACTGATAAAAATACCTAACCACTAAGGATAAACACAGAGACCTCGAGCTCTGGAATGTGACAGCTCTTCATACTGCAGTCACTATGGTTCAAGCTCTCAGCTCCTCAATTTAGAAAGGACTTTCTATCAGCCACTTAAACAGTTTACTACTCTAGTACGGAGACCAAGCCCTAGACAGGATAGCAGCTTACCCAGGATCATAAAACAATGCCACTAGAGACAAAAACAATATCCAAAGAAGCCTGACTATTAAGACTTTTCTGAAGCTGTTAAATACTGCGTACTCTGTGAGGCATGAAGAATAAACCACCAAAAAAAAAAAAAAAGAAAAAAAGAAATTCAAGTTTGTGTTTTCTACTTTACTTTTAATACACATCTATCCCAGAATACTGTAGAGGGCTCAGAACAAATACATGTGGCAGTACAATGGCCTGAGTTTATAGCTGAAGAGCAGCTGTAACTCTTATTTTATATTGCTTTACCTTAAAAATTACTTTGTTTTCCTATACAATTCATGTCTGTTTTCTATTTTAAACACAGAATATGTATGAGAATAAGTTTTAATTAATAGATAGCATGCTTCTAAGGCATCAAAATGGTGCCTTTTCTTGAAAGAAAAATGCAGCATGTATCTGGCAATGGTTGTGTTTGTTTACTTAGAAGACATTCAACATCCTGCAATGTCAATTAACCTTTTGAGAGTTGTGACATGTTTCTGCATGACATCTGTGTCAAGGCAAAGTACTTGTTAGTCACAAGTGGTACATACTTTAGGGCAATTTTTTTCAAATATGAAAGGACTATAAAATTATTTTTACTTCTGATATAAAACTTGTTACAGAAAAAAGAATGATGGAAGAACAATGCCAGAATCTGTGATATACTAACTGAAAAGCACTTACTGGGGCAGAGGAGAAGTATTTCTCCATGCCTAGAACAAAAACAAAGCTGTGTTTTTAGCTACTGTAGACCTTTAGCTTATTTTCAAAATTTCTTATCAGTAGGTTAGAAAAGTGCAAACTATCTTGTCACTGCAACACTAAACACTGTTGAAAATATACTGTTTATTGCTGTAAATTCTTACTGATATCTCTGGCACTTATTTAACTTCAAGGCTATGTTAAGGAAAAAAAAAACACAACAAAAAACAAACAGCTGCAACCTGGAAAAAAAAGGAAGGGAAATAAACATAGGTACTAAACAAAACCAACATTAAGAACGTATGAAAATGCTTCAGATCTGGTCCACGAATCCTCTAGCAAATAAGTCAGGGCAACAAAGATACAAAGAAGCTTTCAACAAGCCCTGTAAATCCTCAGTTCTTGTGTCCATCTTGTTTCCTTCAGGCGTCTGAAGAGATTACAACCGCCCTGCAGACTAGCAGACACGGAAGAACTCACGCATCTCTCCCTTCCAGCACCCACTCAGTACCGGCTGTAGAAGAGGTAAAGTGTCATTGCCTGCTGAACCAGCCTCACCCACAGCTGTCCCAGGGCAGATCCACCCGAGAAAGCACCTCATTCCCCTACTATAAGATCTGACCCTTCAACTCAAAATAATCAGCACCTTTACATAAAAATATCACCTCTGGTCTGTCTGTGACGGCCACAGTCATTTTCTTCCAGTGTAAAACATCAGATCTTCCAACTCAAGCCCTGTCCAGTAGACTGTTTTCCACGCTAAATAGTAGAGCGTCGTATTTTACACAGGAAGACAAGATCATCACCAATCTAACAACTATGGTAAAACATCTGGATGAAAGTCACTCTCTTGAGAAATCCCAGTGCATTAAATACAAAGGCAGCCTTCACAGCTGATGTAAACCTCAAGCACAAAGGCAGCCTTCACAGCTGATGTAAACCTCAAGCACAATCTCCAGCTAAATCAAGATTCACACAGTCAAAATTAACACCCACAGAAATCCACCATTTCTCTTACAGCCCACTGTTTTTACATGCTGTTTTGTCTCTTCCCAGCATATATTCACCATAGTTCCTTACTTCTACTTTTTGCTGCCCATAAACCTTATTACAACGTAAACCTAAACTCAGAAGAAATTCAGGAAGTCTTCAAATAGGAGAAGTTTCTATTTTTGTTGTCAAAAAATACTTTTCTCAACTACACAGATATGTTTATTTTACACTCTTCAATGAGAAAGCAAGTAAATGTTCTTCGCCAAAGAAATTCAGGCTAATCATCTTAACTATATAAGAACCAGGCTATCAGACTAAAAATGAAGGACTGCAGCTTTGAGAAGGAAAGTAGAACAAATGTCAGTAATAGGCACGTTGCAGGGCTCCAACCTGAAAGAGCAAGGACAGAGCCCAAGTGAACAAGAAACCGGCACTAAAAAATGGGTTGCAAGGACTTAATTTCAGGAAAGAAAATAAGGGGAAGTATCGTAAAAACAGGGACAATGAAGTGGAGCAGGATTTCGGGAAAAATGTATTCACCTAAAACTTCTCACCTAATACGTTCAACTTCAGCCAAACTTCTGAAGCAGGGCTGAGTATTTTTAAAAGACAGAAAAAAGAGGCTTAAGTCCTCAGTCAGTACCAGAGGAGAAAAAGGCTATTTTTCAGTTGGTGTTGGCTGATAAACTGAGATCACACCTCCTTGCTGTCTCTATACCCATAAAGACTGGAAGTTTGTTTTAATTTTAAAGCAGAAAACTGGACTTTTCATGTAAATTACCTGATTCTAGAAGGCTCATAACAAATCATCACAGAAACTACAGAAGACCAGTATTATATGGCTCTCAGAAGTCACTGATGTGGCAGCTTACTTCTTACCACAGTGCCAGCAGGATGCCATAATACCCTGCAAACCACTGTTTCTCACTCATGATTTGGCACCTGTCCATCCCTTAGAAAGTACTTTAAGCACAGACTCACAGAAAGAGCAACAATGAGTTGCTCAACACAGCAATTAACCTGCAAGAACTACACTATAGAAATACTGCTTGGACACATAAACTCAACAGCACTGAGGCTTTTATAACCACCAGGCATTTAGACAGTTATGAGACAGCCAATTACTTTACAGATCAAATTTAACCGGCTATGAAGATCTAATTATTTTGTTCAAGTTCTTGTTCTCCATTTTCTCGGCAAGATTTCCTGCTTTCAGAACATCTAGCTCTTACTAAATAGAATAAAATGTTAAATTCAGAAAGCATACTTGATTCAAATATGTGAACAATTAATCAGCATTACAGGCTAGATGCTGTTTAACAATCTACTACATATAACTTGGCTACAGGAAAGAGTATGGAGATCCTGTCATATCCAGCATTAGCCTCTCTGGCAAGCAAATGACCATGAGCATTTCTACAGGCAGAGCAATAAATGCTGATCAGCAGTTAGCAAAGAGCAAGAAAAATGCTCAAAACCAGTGTTTCAACTTAAAATCTAAAAAGGGAGAAAAATGCAATTCTAGGCTAAACTGGTTAAGAAGCCCGGTGGGCAAAGAATGCAGAAGCAATTCTAAATTAGCAGCAAGTGTCCTGTAGTTTTATGTTGATGAAGGAAAATACATAATGAAAGCCCTGGATCGGAAAGGAACATATACCATAGGCAAACTAACATACCCAATTTGTAGAAGTCTATTCCTAGTACAACAACAAACGTTTTCAGTACAGCTTAAAGTTAATTGGTAAATAAAAGTGATAACATTACCGTGTAATTGTAATCTTTGAAAATCAGCTGTATAATACAGTTTTTCAACAGTATTATTTCAATTCAGTAGCTCATCTGCTGTCAATGAGCTATGGTTTAGTTTGCTTGAACTTTTTTAAAGCAACAAAACTCCCTAACATGTGCCTTATTAGGTAGCAAAAGATCTTCATTACAACAAAGTTGCTAAGGAACTGCTAAAGTCTTCCAACATGACTGAGAATTTTAAAGCAAACTGAGCTTGTGGCCCACAGTCAGAATTAAAAGCCAGTAACATGAGCACAAATAAAAATAAATCCTACCATTCCTTCTGCAAATTTTTGCAGAAAACTAAGTGCTTCTAATCATAGAACAGTTTGTGATGGAAGGAATCCTAACAATCATCTAGTTCCAACTCTCCTCTCCTCCACACATGAGGACAACTTCCACTAGACCGGGTTATGCAGAGCCACATCCAGCTTGGCCTCTAACACTTCCAGGGATAGGGCGTCCATAGCTCCCCTGGGTCACATATTGCTGTGCCTCACCACCCTCACAGTAATGAATTTCTTCCTAACATCTAAACTAAACCTACCCTTTCTCAGTTTTCAGATGTTTCCCTTTATTCTATCACTACATGCCCATGTAAAAGTTCTTCTCCAGCTCTCCCTTGTCGGGTTGACCCCTCCTGGTACTGGTGGCGTTGAAAGACTTGATTAACACAGTTACCCCTGTTCTTGGTTGCTAGCAGCTTTCCATGGCACAGAATGGTTCTGCAGACCTGCATAGCTAAGAAATAACATCTAGGTCTCCTGATTTTATGTCCACACTCAAAGACCAACTTCAGAGTAGTTTAAGTGCATCTAATTTTCTGTTGTCAGGCAGTCTGATTAATTTGAGGACATGCTGAAGTAGTGAAATTGGTTTCATTTTTCCTGAGGTTTTAAAAAACTGCATTAAGGAAACAGAATGCCAACAACTTCCTACTGGCTCATTTTTTTACAGGTACCAGAGAAAACAGTCTTCCATTAGGCCAAAGCCTAACAAACTATTGCAAATAAACTAAGGCAGTTACAGCAATACAGAAACAAGTGTCACGCTCCACTAGTATACAGATGCACTCATTTGATTTTCAAATAATTTAATGTTTATTTTGAGAGAGCATTTAGCTCAAAATGATCTGGTATTTGTGATAACTTCAGTGTTACTGAACATCAGATTATCCTTTTCATAGCCTGAGAAAGAAACTGACACACATGAAGCTCTTTCTACTAAAAACACTATAATAATGCACAAGTGTATGGCACTATTTTTCAAAGTTACAGTCTCCTTATTTCTATTAAATGTGGTGTATCTGTAAGAGCATGTATCAGTTTACATACAGCAGCTACTCTTGGAGGTAAGTTCAGCTTCACTACATCAATGCTGGAGTGCTCTCTACTTAACAGGCTACCTTAATCCATAATTAAAAGTAAATATTGACATCTTAAGATTGCAAAGTCTAAACATCTACTATTTTAGTGTTAAGAATAAGTAAAGTGCATAAAAGTGTGGAAGAGTGCATAAAAGGGGCATGAAAACCCAACCCCCTTCAGCTTATTCTTGAGGAAGTAGATTTCTCAAAGCTGAAGAAAAAACGAACTACCCTTGAACAGCCCCAGTGTGTGCAAAAACTATACCTTAAAAATGAAGCCCAACAAACTGAAAAAGTGCACTACATAATGTCGCTGCTTGCAGTAATGGAGAAAACTAACAACTCAATGTCTCTGCTCACATATACCTTAGCAAGGTACCTATAATGTACCAAATACAACAGTTACAGAAAGAGAGAAATTACATCTTATTTTATAAATTAAATCTTTTATAAATTACATCTTACTTAATAAATTAAATCAGAATTTTGTCATTTTATCTCAGACATTAACTCATTTACTTCAGTTATTTTTTCCTCTAATTTGAGAGGAATAGTCCAACTTTATGAAAAAAACATTTCCTGCAATAATTGAAAAAGCTGTTTATGTAATTTAAGCCATCTATACTATGCTCATTGAAACTGTTATGAACAGTGAAGAGATAATGGGATATGAAAGATATCTTCAGGAAATCTTTTTCTCATATCATTACAGCAGTATATATCACACTGACAACAAAACTTTTAAAAATATTTTCCACTCAACAAGGTATTTCGAGGGAATAAATAATCCTCAAAGTACAAAATTTTCTAGTGCAGTTCTTTCACTTGCATTTTTTTGGTTGTTCTAAGCAAATAAGCTAGAGGAAAATGAGAATAGCCATCCTTTCACTCAATTTAATTCTTGAAACAGTAACTGCCATACTTAGTTGCTGCACTGAAGACAAAATATGACTCAATTCATTGTAGAAAAGGAAAATCAAAATACTCATGTTTAAAGTCTGGAGATCTCTTCCACTCATTTTTCAATAATTAATAAGAAAAAAAATACTAAGTCATAGTCAAATAAACGAATAATTTTCATTTAAAGAAAATATATTAAAACTATACATGCATGTTGCAATACCAACTATCAGTTTTGTATAATGGGAGAGGACTAAATATCTATTATATGTTAAAAAAAAATTGGTCTACAATGCATTACTCTAATTTCATATCTGTGTAATCACACCAGCATAAAACTACAGGAAATCATTAATTCTTCTCTCTAAAATTTACAGCTGGAGGTGCCAATTGCACTTTTCATCAGCAAACTCAGCACTCCAGAATCAAAAATTCAAAGTATAGACATGAAAATATCAATTTTGCCTGCTGTGGTGATGAAAATAATTTAAGAATGATTTAAGTACGTGATAAAACATGCCTGACTATGAACACCTTCAAAATTCTTTCCAGCTCAAGAAAAGAGTATTACTGCATGGAAGATAGCAGCAGGATGTAGCCAAAAGTGTACTCAATATAGCAAATAAATATTAAAACAGAAAAAAAAAGGCAAATTTTTTAGAGAAGGCAATGACTGACAGCAGAATTTACCAATCACCACAGGTAGGGTCTCCATCACAGAAATAATCTGTAATCAGGAAGAGTGTTTCCTTTAAGATAAGCCCCAGATCAAATACCAATTTTCTCCTAATGGGAAACTTGAGCATTGTGAGCATGGGAGATGACTGCATAAACACACTGATTTCTATTCTCCACTGTTGCTACTGACTTCAGTTGAACTCAGGTGACATGAACATTTTTGAAGAAGTTCTGGATGCTGCAGCTTCTTTTCAGCAGGTCTTGCTGTAACAATTGCTCCATAGGTGAGCAACCCTGCAGCGAAACAGCTGGGTTTTCATATGGTTGCATGAAATTTCTGACTGCAGCCCTTCACCACATTTTTTAATAGCAATTGAAAAAAAAAAAATTTAATAGAAAATAGAAAATAAAGTATACAGTAGTAAAAATTAATCCCTCTACTGGACAAACTTATTCAACTTCAATGCAATTCAATATCCTCATTTCATAAATGGGTTACTGAGGCATTTTGTAGTTTCAGTGATAAGTACTCTTCAATGGCAGGTTTAAAATTTGTAATATTCATATTTTATCTGTATACATGAATTACAAAATAAGTGACTAGCATCTTCAGCTGACAGTATTAAGCAAATATTCAAATTAAACATAAGATTTGGAGCAGTCCCCATAAAAATAGTACGTAATTATCAACAAAACTGAAGGTACAACCACTCACCCACAAAACAGATTCAGTACAATAGGCTGAAGATTTTTATGAACTATAAGTCTGTAGTTACAGTCAGTCATAACACATATGCAAAGCCAAGTTAAGCAGAAGTGGCACAGTCTACAGTAACCCACACTAAATTTTTAAGACTGGACTTTGAAACTTTAATGATAATTTTGCTATGTTTCTCATTCATGAAGGCAAAAGAAAGTAAAAATCACTGGATGGATCCTATCTACCTAAACACAATACTAGAGTGCAACGTCAAACCAGACTTTGCCTTTATCTTGTAGATACTGTGAGACCATCAGCAAATAGGCCAAAAAAAATAAAAATAAAAAGGAACTATATTTTTCACCAGTAGACAAGAATAACTAGAAATAAAGGTAGTTATTTCAACTATTATTACAAAGTTGTAGTATAAAGGCATGGAAAGAGCTGGACTGGGCTAGGCAGACAGACACTGAATTTACAGAATCATGTGAAATATTGATCAAATGGAGCACAATTCCCAGTGGGGGAAGAAAAGCATCTCAGCCTCAAAAAAAGGCACTGTTATGAGCGAGAGATTGAAAATAGGTTTCATCTGTTTTAATTGAAAATAGGTTTGGTCAAAGACCCTGCCAAGTGATTAAACCAAGCAAGATAGAGGCACTGAAAGTGGAGAATCTTCACTAATGTGAATAAACACATCATGTTTGCCACGCGAATCTTGGACCTTTCAGCATAACTTTCCCAAATAACAGTAACGTTAAGAAGGAAGAAAAAAAATTAAAATGAACAGTTTTAACTCTAAGTTTTCTAAACCTATAAGCTGTTAGTTCAGCTTGTAATTAATACTAGAAAAAGCAACAGGAACAAAACAAAGAGCCAGTACCTCACTTACCTCTCAGAGAAGACTTTAGGAGCATATTAAAAATAGAAGAGACTAGGATTTAACTCTAAAAGGAAAATACGCACAAATTACGCACCTAAATTCACCTTATTGGTGAATATTTAAGTTTAACTAGATTCTTCATCTGAGACTAGCTGGAGGTAAATTTCTTCTGATTTCCCATTTTTATCTTCAAGGATAAAATAATTTTTCTCTTCAGCAAACTTTACTTAGCATGTATACCAAGAAAAGTGGTATTTTCAGACTTCTCTGTTCGATATTCAAATTAAATCCCCTCTCCTCTTCAGCCCTGGAGATCAGGAAAAAGACACACTCCAAAAAGAATCAGTATGCTTCAAAAAGAATGATACAAAATAAATAACATGACATGACATTGGTAGAGTAAGACTACCACTAAGCTGCAACAACTTCAAGACTTTGCATTAATTTAAGTTACTGCAAGTTTTCATATTTAGCTGGTTTTTACTGATAAACAGCTAGCTTGAAAGCAGACAGAAAGAGACTATGACAAACATTAGAAACAGCATCCAGTTTCAAAAACTGCAGCATTTAGGGGTTCACTGTGCAAAATGTAAATGTCCTGTTGTGCTCTATCTATGGCAAATTTGTGGGCACAGAGTCACAGTAAAAATGCGCACCAGTCTATGACCTCTGTTATTAAGTCGTGGCTGATTGGTGCTTTCATCTAGCAGAAAATATAACAAGATTCAATGGAGAAAAGATTAAGTTGGAGGTAAGGCAAACATTTTTAGTAACCATTTAAAAAAACCCCAGAAGTTATCTGTCATTTCAAGCCTCAAAATCACAAATAGACCCCTGTTCCAAAAGCTCTTTTACATATTGAGGAAAAATTATGGTTTGTATTACACAGAATTTACACAAGACAAGGAGAGTACTCATTTTTACAACCTTTTAAAACGCTATTTTGCATGTAAGAATAGAACAAATTCTATTCAATTTCTAAACATTCTCAAAATGTACCTTCTTCCAACCTTCATAACTTATACTTTCTTTGTAGAAGACAGAGGGCAAGGATAGGAAGCAACTCATTAAAAAATCCTTAAGAAGTAGTACCTAAAAGTTGAAAACAACTAAAATTCCTACTAACAAAGCTGAGTGAATGAAAGAATAAGACAGTTTTGCTGTAGCAGGTGATTAAAATAATCTCATTAGGTATAAAAAGCTGTGGTCTTACTTTGCATTTCATCATTTGCAGTCTCTTTGTCTCTGTGAGTGTATTGGCATCACATAGTGCAAGCTGGTTCACAATTCACTGTGACAATGCCCAAAGGTACAACACTGTTTTTGTGACCTCAGCTTGTCACAGTAAGAATGATTACTTGATCAGATACTAACAAGAAACTGTAAAATTCTTTCTATAGTTTGAGCTGTATTCCTCCTTATTTTGCATTCTTCTGATATCAGAAAAAAAATTTCTGCCACGACATACACACACAGCACATGAATTCTCTTCTTGAATTTTTTTTGGCATAACCACAGGATGCATGTGTTTCAGAGTATTTCTGTAGATGTGCCAGGATTTAGCAGAGGGAATTTAGCATATTAACATTACATATACACCCATTAGCAAGAAGGCCAGTTTCTGAGAAAATCACTTTCAGAGTTTTTCCCATACAGCTTCAAATAGACACTCAAGATACAGAACTGACAGCAGAATTTTAGGTACATAACTTCACTAGTTGCATTCCCACGCATCATTATATTAAGCAATGCTGTCTGCAAGCTATAAAAAACTCCTCTTGCTTGGCAACATAGGATTTTTATCTTTTTCATTATATGTATTTTAAGGATACCTTGAATAGTTTTCCAAAACTAGAAAGCTATGAAGCACCTAGCTTGATCTGCCTTTAAAACAGAGGTTTGCACAGAACACTAAAACACATAAGAGAACATAATATTAGGGGGAAGAGAAGTGGAGAAAAGCAACCAAACTGATGTAAAACTGCCATGAGAATTCAGAAAGAACCCTATCAAAAACCTAGCTCTTTTTTGCAGGGAGGAAAAAATAGATTTTAATCTGATCAATGTGTCCTCATTTCTAAACCAACACATTACCAAGAAAAGACTTAAAAACTGGATCAGATTGATATCAAACTATTATCACTGGCCTATCATTCTAAAGGCCAGATTAAGAATGTGTTCAAAGGAAAAAATTATACAAACACCATCATCTTAATTAACTATGATTGTATTAGCATCAGCAGAAATAATAAAGGCACTGCCATATGAGTAAGGACCAAAAATCAATTAATGCAACAGCAGAATATACATAATTAATAACTTTGTGTAGCTGAAGACTGCCAATAATTCAGCAAAGAAAAATGAAAAGCTGAAACGAGAAATAGTAATAAACAGTATAGCTTTATTTTAACTCAACTGTTTTTATCAATTTCTCAAGTCAATAACATCTCTACCTACTAAGCAGTCTGCACAAAAAATTTCAAAAACCTATGTTCAAAAACGAATAGTTTTCTTCAAACAATTAGAAATAGTGTTCAATATGCCACAGAAAACTTCACCTTGTTCTGCTGCTCTAACAAATACAATTTGACTTGTCATCCTAATGAAGGTATCAACCAGCACATTACCACCTACACCTTTAGCACAGAACTGACAGACCCAGAACTCAGAACACTACTTTTTAACAACTTGTACTTTGCAGGTGAGAAAAGAAACTAGTTTAAGAGAACTAATGCGTCAATACAGCAAATTATCTGTAAGAAATTATTTTTCATAATAACTAGTGGTCTTGAGTCCAAACCTGAACACTTCTGCAAGCCAAAAGTTGCACTGGCCCACTCTCAAAAATGGCAGAAGTCTTTTTTTTTAGCTTTATTATGAAATAACAAACTCGGGCACTCAGTTACCCCTAGTTTTGACCATAAACTAATCCCTCCCACAGGTTCCAATGTTTTCTTAACATGTAAATCATACCCCTAACAAAAAAACCCCCAAAAACTAAAACTGTCTGCCAGTTCTTCTGCTTCGAAACAGAAATGGAAGATTACTGCCCAGTCCTTCTTGTGTGTACAACAGAAAATACTGTACTGTCAGCATTTCGATACCTCTCTAACAGACAACCTCTAAGTACCATGTGTCAGGAGAGATTTAGAATTATTTTGCCACACNNTTAGAATTATTTTGCCACACAGATTTTAGTAAAACACGATATAAAATTCTATAAAATTCTTAGTCATTTTATAAACTCTGTCTTGTAAGTGTGTGCAGGGACACTGCATATGTGTTGGAACAGAACTATCAACCTCAGTAATGTTAATCATGACCCTGATTCTGCACTTGGATCCACACAAGCAATCCCTTTACACACCAAGAAAATTTAAAGAAAATTCAGAGTTACTAATGTTCATGAAGCACATGGTAAGTGAAAGTACAAAAGAATCACATATTAACTAAATTCTGAATTCATATGTAGTGCTGCACCCCACCTCAACAGGTCAACAACAGTTCCCTACCAAACATGCAGTGATAACCAAAAAGCCTGTATGTATTTTTAAAAGAACGTGAAAGAGAAGAGAAGAGAAAAAACAACCAACAACTAGCATTCATAGACTCACAGAATGGTTTGGATTGGAAGGGGCCTCTGAAAATCATCTAGTCCAACCCTCCTACCATTGGCTGGGAACATCTTGATCACTAGATGTTGATCAATGCCCCATCCAATCTTTCGAACACTTCCAATGTCAGGGCATCCACAACCTCTCTGGGCACCCTGCTGCAGTGTCTCACCACCTTCATCAAGAATTCTTTCTTTAAATCAAATACAAATCCATAATCCTTGCATTTAGAACCACTGCCCCTTGTCCTGCCACTCCATGCCCTGGTACAACATCTCTCTCCATCTTTCTTGTAAGCCTCCTTTAAGTACAGAATGGCTACAACAATGTTTCTCTGGAGCCATCTCTTCCGCAGGCTGAACAACCCCTACTCTCTCAGTGTGTCTTCACAGCAAAGGTGTTCCTGCCCTTGCATCACATCAGTGGCCCTCCTGTGGACCCATTTCAACAGATCTGAGTCTGTCTCGCACTGGGGGCCCCTCAGCCAGCCCCTCACACAATACTCCAGGTGAGGTCTAAGAAGAGCTGAGAGGAGTGGTCGGTGCACTAAGGGGTTGTGTTGCCATCCAGAAGGACTTGAACAGGCTGAAGAAATGGTCCAACAGTTCTTCTCATGAAGTTCAACAAGAAGAAGTGAAATGTCCTGCACTGGATAGGACAAGCACCAGTACAAGCTGGATGCTGTCCAGCTGGAAAAAAGCCATGTGAAAAAGAATCTGAGACTCCTGGTGGACACCAAATCAACCATGAGCCATCCTGGGCTGCTCTAGGAGTATTGCCCACAGGCTAAGGAAAATGATCCTTCCCCTGTACTTAACAATGGTGAGGTCTCACCTGGAGTGGCATAATCAGGGCTGGGCTCCACGTGACAGAGTCACGTAGATACTGGAAAGAGTACAGCAAAGGCCACCAGAATGATGAAGGGATAAGAACACCTCACATATGAGAAGCAACAAGAGAGTTTTTTTAATTCCTTATGTGAAGGAAAGCTATGTAGACTGAGCCAGGCTCTTTACGGTGATGCCCAGTAACAGGACAAGTGGCAAAAGGCACAAACTAAAACATGGGAGGCTCTCTCTGAACACAGGAAAACATTTAGGCACTTCAAGGGTGGCTAAGAACTGACGAAAGATGCCCAGGAAGGTTGTGGAATCTGCATCCTCTCAGACATTCAGCTGCTGTCTAGACATGGTCCTGAGCAACTCGGTTTAGATGTCCCTGTTTGAGCAGAGGGGGTGCATCAGATACACTCCAGAGGTTTCTCCCAGCTTCAACTATTCTGTGATCATGTTGCTATAACTTGTGATAATATGTCATTCCTTTTCTCTACAGAGTATTGCTTCTGGAAGAGAAGTGAACAATGTAAATTGGGAATTCATATATGGCCATGTAAATAAATACTGATATAGAGGGCATATTTACAGGATCAATTGTTTAATATGTTACACCCATATTCACATGTTGAAGAGGGTATTAATAATTCAATACACATCTTTGTACAAAAAAAGTAAGTTAATATAATCTCTAAATCAATATAAGCACCTAAACTGTATCTCTAATCCAAAAAGCAATCACCCTTCTGTAAGTATTTTTCAGGATTTTACACTTTTTTTTTTTTTAACTTCAATTGAAGAGATGATGATGAACATTCACAAAAAATTGGCTAGTACAGCATTGTACCACAAGAGAATATTTTGCTCACTATTCTTAAAGGTATGGAAAAGTAATACAGAAAATACATGCAGATATGCAATTACACACAATATTGAAGCAACAATGCAGACACTTAGTGCACTTGTAAGATATTACAAAGAGATTCAGAAGATTACAAGGAGATGGGAAGTTGTTCTTCCATTACAATGCAATTTTTAAAATATTTTACTTCTTGCTAGCAGAATATATTATTTATTCAGCAACTAGTTTTGTGAACTTAATCTTTAGGGAAAACTCTCATTAACTCCAACTTCTACAGGAGTAATACTGCAGAGACTTTCAAAACAAACTGAGAAAGCAAATCCAAGTTCAAATTCAAATTAAACTGATACTCAACCTGTTATCTGGGCAAAAAGGCAGGAGGAAAAATGATGGTTTAAGCACATGTAGGGGCACACACCTGTATTTAAACCTGCTTTCACACTAAAAAGCAAGTAAATGGCACTACGATATTTTTGCAGTTGCTTTCTTGCAAGCTCAATTAAAAACGACAGTTTAAAACTTCTTTATTTGGGATGCAATATAGTAGGAAAATACCATTGCATTAGCAGACGGTGCTGAATTTAGAAACTAACAAAAACCAGAAACATTGTATGTTACAGGGCTCACAGAACTCCAGACAAGTAACAGAGCAATGCCATTTCCAAACCAGGTCACAGAATGACAAGTCTGTATGGTACAAGCTGGAAATGAAAGATGATGAAAGGTGTTTTTATTAGTTTCTCATATGCTGAGCAGCCAGCAGTAACATATGTATTAATGAACAGTCCACCTGAAGAAAATTTTTCAAGACATCTGCTTTGTAGGCTGTCTTCAGAACTGCCTTCCATTCAGCACATATACTCTGTATGTTAAAAAGTTTACTTTATAATCCTTCATTATTTAATTTGGTTTTCAAATTACTTACCTCCTTCAATGGACAGTCATACCTGCCTCTATACTTACTGTACCACTGACCATTTAAAACTCTGGGACTTGTACACTTGGCATTGGCAATATTATTTAAAAAAAAAAAAAAAAAGAATGAAAAAACAAAAACAGAAACCTAAGATATCTTGCTGATTTTTTTTTTTTTGCATACTTATACTATCAGTCATTTACTCTGTTAGATTCATGAGTTATTACAATTTTGCATACCAGAATCCTGTAAGTTTTGTGTCTAAAATTACCCAGTTTTACAAGGGATCAAGTTTAAATACTTTGAAAAAAATCAACTGTGATGCAATTCAGAGTATCTTTAATCTGTTCCATAGATATATCTCTCCTTCTCAAAATGTGAATTGTACACCTAGGTGAAATTCTAGATTTATTTAGGCGCAAGCAGGCTGGTACAAATTACATTGCTCTGGTTCTCTCTATGCATCATGTACACTTAATATATACAATTTATTTTCTACTTTCTCTTACTCACCAAATCATTAATTAACAAACTTAATCTTACCCCAAGAAAAGATAAAGCAATGATAAAAATAAAGTAAGAATAACTCAGTCATGTTTCACAATTCTTTCTAAAAATTTGATCCTGGCTGACACTGGTGTGTACTGTATACGATTCCTTATGCATTTGAAGAGTTATTACGAATCAACAAAATCATGTTATTATACCTTGTCATAGATATAGACGTCTGTGTCTAAACATACAGTGAGATTTCCAAACCATATAGCAAGTTTTAAGCGGCAATAGGCACATAGGAAACAAGATTATATCATAGTAGAGAAACACCATAAAATTGCAATAAGTGTCTTGCAAAATTCACTATGCAACCAGCTTACAAAATTAAAGATGGCAGGAGCTCAGATAGAAGTGCAGAGAATGACGACCCTGATGAGCTCAATCACCACACACGCTCATGAACACATTGCCCCCTGGCCACGTTGTAAAGCCTGTTCACAAACAGTATGTGGGTTGCTAATAATGCATATATAGCCAGGTTACAGCAGTTACAGCACCTCAGCTAACACGTAACATCTCTTTAAGGCAACAGAATTCACCGTCTCAATCCAATTTATCTAGTATGCATAATTGACCAAGTATCTCAGCACAAACTTTGCACCTTAGTTTAACCTCCTTGCTTTAAACACAGCTAATACAACTTTATTCTCTCTCAGAAGAAAAACCACACCCATTACCTTCTGAGGGGTCAAAACCCTCTGCCTGAACTTCTCAATCATATCTTGACCTGCAGTCGCCCACGCACTAGCAAACGCTTCTGCTTTGTCCTGATCCAGGTGAATGCTTTGTAGCTGCTGTTGCAACGAAGCAGGCTTCAAATTGTGATAGACTGCCTGTTAAAAGAAAAATAACTGCTGTTGCTAAGTGCTGTTGTACAAGTCATAGCAGACACGTTCTAGCAAAACAGCCACTGTGGTCACACAAGATTCTTACTAGAAACTCCACCAGGGGAACTATATGCATCTTGTTCATCTTAACCCTCTTACTTGGTAAAGAGAAAACTGTAACTATGTCAAAATGCAGTCTTACAAAGGACTCTTCTCAAGATAGACAAACTACAAAAAAAGTAAACACAAGCCAGACATGAGTGTGTGTACAGGCTTCCACTGCACATAATAGCAAAGAAGCTATCAATGAAAAAAAGATGGGCTTTGAAGCCAATTATGACCATGAAGAAAGGAGAACTTTTCCAAATTCACACAATTCAAGCAAACCCAAACTAGGAGGTAATATTCTGAAAAACCAATAACAGTTTTTCTAAACTGAGTGAGTTACCTCCCTATTAGTGTCAATTTCTTTGTGGAAGACACTCTGTACAGATCTTTATCATCAAAAGAGGACTGTGGCACCACCAGGTCAGGTTAAAAAAAGAAACAACATACGTGGCAAAGACCGTATGGCAGTCTTCTATCTATAATGCCTCCACAGACTAAAGGGCTGTTAAAACAGCTATTATCTGACCGAACAAGCAGCTGCTACAAGAAGCACAGCTATCAGCACGAAAACAAAAAGTTCTCACACAATATGTAGTCGACCTGGGACTCTTTTTTTTTGCAGATATTAATATTCTTCCTTCTTTGTTTTTTTTAATGCAAAAGAAGTAAGAAGAGAATTAACTGCCTTTCCTGTTCCTCTTCAATAATTATAATATAAATTAAGCAGTCTGAGGAAATCAGGACAGGGCAGTAAACAAGTAATTCTGTTGTTTCGCTGAGAAGAAAATTAAAAATGCCAATCTGGAGGTGACCTCAGGTTTCATTTTGATTTTTTTGGTGGATAGGAGCAATGAGGAGTACTGTTTGTTTTATTTCTAATGCAGTAGAATGTGTTAAGTGAACTGATCATAAATTGACATGTATAAGAAAGGACCTGATTTAAATCCATCAAAAGACCATCACTATGCATGCCCTGCACAAGACTCAACTTTCTATATTTGCAGGAAATGGATGGAAACATTATCAGCTTAAAATTTTTTAAAATAGTTATTGTATTTACCAGGTAATACAACAGCTTCCCAGCTTTAGTAGAGGTAGACCATGGCATCAGAAAACCTTCTCTGTTTACAGGGTCACTGCACCACGCAGTCATCCACTCCTCTAAATACTGGAGCTACATTAGCTGTGCCTGTTCACCTCAGTACAGACTGCTCCTGTGCACGAAAATTTTCCATAACGGGCTCTTAAAATAACTTAAGCTGTGGTCAGTAATGCTGTCTAGGATTTTCCTCACAAGAACTTTAAAAACACATGGCTGGCTTGATACAATGAATAAGAGAGAATACTATATCTCATAGCTCTCAAGAGTTCCCTTGGAGTCACGTAGATTGCACTTCTACTATTAATATTTACATCAGCTGAAAAACCATTGCACAAAGGCACCAAGTCCAAATCAGAAAGGTATGAAACAAAAAGCAGTTAAATCATAACCCCAAAATATACAAAATATACTACAGATATATTTTCACTAATTCCTTTTTAACTTCACTGCCCTATTTTTGCAATCTATAGCTGGATAAAAAAATCCGTTTATCAATACCTAATGGTGAAAACAAAATACCTGTTCCAAAATGAACGATATAGTTTCAAGAACCAGATGAAGATCCTGTTTTTCCAATGAAAAAGCTATTTGAAGTCTTTCTTCCTCCTCTTCACTGAAGGCATTTTCAGCCTGAAGCACAAAAATGGTTAGTCCTGATGTTTCATTTAAGGACCAAGAACATACTTATCAAAATAAAAACTTTCTCCTCATCTTTATAAACACAGTGGCTATCCAGTTGTTGCAATTCCTCTCACTGAAAATCAAAATTAAAAGCCAACACAGTACCACAGGATTACTTGACATACATCAGAAGAAAAAGATTTCTCTCTATACCTCACAGACACTACAGAAATATTCTTCTTTCAATTATCAGATCTCCAACAACCTTATATAAATAAAAATAAGGCAAGTACAAAGTGCATTACTTAAATCACACCCCAGAAAGCAGCACAGCTGTAGTTAAGTTAGTTATGTATGCTTCTTCCATTCTGGATAGCCTTCGAAAAATCACCAATGCTGTTGCAAAGGAAATAAAGGCCTAATGTGTATTTTGAAAGTCATATTTGAATCTATAGCCTACTATGTTACTGAAGACCATTGATAATGTGCTGTACTTCTACAATACAGCAGTTGCACTTATTATACTACAGCAAATTAAACAGTAATTTAAAATGCAGATATTGCCTTCTTTTAAAACCCGATTACTAACAAACACCACATTTAGACCACTTAGTAATCCAAAACTGCAAAGCTAGACAAACAAAACAATTTAGCTGTCCCCATAAAAAAATAAGATAATTATACAAAACTTTCAATGATCACAATGTTTATAACAAGAGTATCAAAATGGAAACAGTAATTGAATCATTAGTTGTTAAAAAGAAACACAGAGCTCCCAGTGTCTGCTTTCCTAAGGTAATGAAGTTCAAGCTTCCAGCAATTTAACTAGTTATTTAGTTAGGTAAAGAAAGTAAAACTATTCATGAGATTGAGCGAGCTACACTTCAGCTCATGTAAATGCCAATTAAAACTATGAAGAGCTATTAAAATGCTAACGAGTAGTAAAAAAGAACAAACCAAACAAACCAAAAGTTGGTGATACATTCCAGTTACCAAAGAGTTAATATCCATGCAAAACAACTGAGAAAGCTCTCTGCAATAACAGCAGCACCTAAGCTAGTGACGCTTATAGAAAAAAAAAAAAAACAAAAACAAACCAGCAGCTGAATCAAATGAATCCTTACAGTCTGACACTTCATTCTTTACAATATTTGCATGTTTTTGTATGCTGCTCCTGTAATATTTTCTCATTTACTCTATATGCATGTACATATAGAAAACAAATCCCATGTTTCTTGATACTTTTTCTAAACACAAAACAACGGAATGAACAAAATCTGACACCGTAAGACAACAAAACTAACAAAATAATTTCTAGTATAAGATTCATTTTATGATTTCCAGTGCAATATTTAGTACAAAGTTTAAAGTTAGCCTGCATTTAACATTTGAGCACTGTGAAATGAAACTGACTACTGATTTACTTTTTCCTTTTTTTTTTTTTTTTTAATTCTGCAATCAAAAACATCTTCTGCAAAGTCAACAGAAATATTCATTAAAGGCTCTGGAATTCATTTTTATCTTCAGTTCCACAGGTGTCTTTGTTGATGGTGATGCACAAATGTAGAAAAATAAATAAAACACCCATTTAGTGTTTCCTTTGTGTTGTAAAATGCAGAACATGTAACATTTTCTCAAGAAAGGATGTTCTTTGATGTTTGATCTTTGTACACTTTCAAGCCTAATCAACAAGAAAGGTGATTTAATCCATGGGAACAGAGAGCAGCCAACAAGCTCTAACATACGGAGATTTTTAGAAAGCCAAATTACTTGTTGGAAGAATTGCCTTCTTAAGGTTTAGGGCTTGACATACGTCNTTTAGGGCTTGACATACGTCAGTGACCTCAGACCTAGGGAAAGGTTAACAAAACTTGGGAATAAGGATGTACCATTGATAGCGAGCACAAAGAATGCAGAACACAGAATGTTCTCAAGGACACTTGGAGGAACTCCCAAGATAAGGGAGAAACTGATAAAGCCAAGTAAGCAACTGTGTTGAAATCAACTTCAGCTGGGTAAAAGGTAATTCCTGCAGGGGAACCTGTGACCACCAGTTCACGGACCACCAATCCAAGAAGCCCACTGACTCGAAAGAAGAGAAAGATTGAGCATG